>CM077178.1:37641245-37643745 GCA_039654105.1 Coreius guichenoti
CACACTCACACACTCACTCACACACACTCACTCACACACTCACTCACACTCACTCACACTCACTCACTCACACACACTCACTCACTCACACTTAATCACACTCACTTACTCACACTCACTCACTCACTCACTCACACTTACTCACACTCACCCACTCACTCTCTCACACACACTCACTCTCTCACTCACTCACTCACTCACTCACTCACTCACTCACTCACACTCACTCACTCACTCACACTTACTCACACTCACTCACTCACACACACTCACACACTCACTCACACTTACTCACACTCACTCACTCACTCACACTCACTCACTCACTCACTCACACTTACACTCACTCACTCACACTCACTCACACACTCACAAACACTCACTCACACTTACTTACACTCACTCACACTCACTCACTCACTCACACACACTCACACTCTCACTCACTCACTCACACTCACTCACTCACACACACTCACTCACTCACACACACACTCACTCACTCACTCACTCACACACACTCACACACTCATTCACTCACTCACACACACTCACTCACTCACTCACGCACACTCACTCACACTCACTCACACACACTCACTCACACACTCACTCACACACTCACTCACTCACACACACTCACTCACACACTCACACACTCACACACACTCACTCACTCACTCACACACACTCACTCACACTCACACACTCACTCACACACACTCACTCACACACACTCACACTCACACTCACTCACTCACACTTACACTCACTCACTCACACTTACTCACACTCACTCACTCACTCACTTACTCACACTCACACACTCACACTTACACTCACTCACTCACATTCACTCACACACACTCACACTCACTCACTCACTCACACTTACTCACACTCACTTACACTCACTCACTCACACTTACTCACACTCACTCACTCACACTTACACTCACACACTCACTCACACTTACTCACACACACACTCACACTTACACACACTTACACTCACACTCACACTCACTCACTCACACTTACTCACACTCACTTACACTCACTCACTCACACTTACTCACACTCACTCACTCACTCACACTTACTCACACTCACACACTCACACTTACACTCACTCACTCACACTCACTCACACTCACTCACACAAACTCACTCACTCACTCACTCACTCACTCACTCACTCACTCACTCACTCACTCACTCACTCACACACACTCACACTCACTCACTCACTCACTCACACACACATATGTTTGAACCAGAAACTGATTCAGAAGAAGTGAATTATACAGGCAAGTCTACACGTCGATGTATCAGAATGGTAATGCATTTTATGTATCGCTCTCTACAACGTCGGACACATAACGGTAATTAATATGATTAGCCTTTGGCTTGGCTACGTTATCAAACTGCTAATAATGTGTTGCTAATGTCACCATGTTCCTGTTCGCCATCTCAGTCTGCCTTTAAAAATCAGCATCCTTAAAAAATGCTCTGAACAACTCAGAACGTCAGTGGAGAAAGCCATATAGTTCATCATAACATCATATACATAATTCATATGCTATAGTGATACATTTTTCATATCAACAGAAACATATCCCAGGATAACCTGCTTCTCTTGAGACTCCCCTGCTTCAGAGAATAGTTAATGATATGCTAAAGCTCCGCCCCCCTCGTGACATGATTGGTTACAAGGTAGTTTGTGATGTCAGAAACACCAGTGATTTCAAACCGAGTCTTTGGTTCACTGCAGTTTTAAGGAGAAAATACTCAGCAATGGTGTTGACTGATGAATTTACACGGTGTGTGTGTGAGTGAGTGAGTGAGTGTGAGTGAGTGAGTGAGAGTGAGTGAGTGTGTGTGTGATTGAGTGAGTGAGTGAGTGAGTGAGTGTGTGTGTGTGTGTGTGTGTGTGTGTGTGTGTGTGTGTGTGTGTGTGTGTGTGTGTGAGAGAGTGCTTACATAAAACATTAATTTCAGAATAATTTTTCCTTGGTTCTTCCCTCAACCTTTGTATTCTCTCTGTCTCTCTGCTGTAGTTTTTTTAGGCATGTTGGTGTTTTGTGTCATTCTGCCTGTCAAGTTAATCATAAAATTAACATTACTGACAACAACCTAACAACCCTTCGCTAGTATCATGGACTGCACCTTTAAGTAATTGTAATGTGATGAGGTTACAGAATCTTAACTTGCATACTAAAATACTACTAAACCATACTACAATACTAATGATATGCATAACTGTACTTAAATTTAGTTTATTCTTCCAAATAAAGGATTATGCGTTCCCTTTTGTCACTACCAAAACAATGATGTCACAACCGAAACTTCAAGAAATGTTTCGGTCGTGGCTATTTTGGTAGTGACAATTTTAGATACTTTTGAGCCTAGCTCGAAGATGCTAATCACCACATGGTTAGCAATCACTGGTCAGAACAGTTGTACACATATAAAAACTAAATTTTATGGAATAACATCC
>CM077178.1:37663745-37691245 GCA_039654105.1 Coreius guichenoti
GTGGGTCATGTGATCACACAGGGCATTTCTAATGTGCTCTTGGCAGATAGTCTTATCCCCTGTGATGTTCATATCTGTAGTTGAGATAAGTTCAAAAATATATAAAACTGAATAACTTGCTAAAAAGTACATGATGAATGAGAAATGTTTAGCCTGCAGTGGGTACATGCCACCAAAGCGAAAGTGACTCTAATTACATTTCATACTCATTACATACACGTTGTAAAGAAAAAAATTCCTCGAGAACGACTAATAAAGTCATACAGAAAACAATTCCTTCAACTTATTGCTGCTAAAAGTGGCTCTACAAGCTATTGAATCATATCTTAGTTTGTCACACATGGCTTCTCCATTTTGGCTTTATTTTTGTTAATAAATAATGACACGGTGTGATATGTCATGTGTTGTTGTTCATCTGAGGTTGTATTTACCTAATTTTAAGACCTGTAACGACCAGATGATTTTTATTATGTTCTGATACGTAAAACCATAAAATTCTAAAGGGTGTCCTTTCTTTTTCACATGACTGTATATCAAATATAATTTAAATGTGATGATGATAGACAACTGCGGGGTTTCCCAAATAAGGGTTTGTGCGGGAACTGCAGGGCTTCATGAGTAGATGAAAAATAATAATTAGCTGAATTGATTGTTACATTAAAATAAACAAATGGAGCTGCACAATTACTTTAAATACAAATAACAGGCAAAATGTGGCAATATCTCACTATTTCAGTTTTATTATGTTTCTTTGCTTTAGGGTACGTTCACACGGATCTGCGAAAAAGACTAAAAACGCTGTATTCTGCTGCCAGGCCAGTAGATGGCGATGGAGATGGCATTTTGTAAAAAAACTACCCGCCTATAGACTGAACATTTAACACGCATGTGCATGACGTCACGGTTTTCAAAAATTTACATTTTTGTAGTTTACACAGAGATGATAACGGTATCATTTTCAAAAACTTGCACTTTGAAACCTGTTTTCAAAAGTTTTCAGGCCCCCAAAACACAGCTGTCATTTAAATGAACAGCCAAAACTGACAAACATTTTTTAGTTGAAAAATGTTGTGTAAACGGTCCCTTAGTTTCAAGTCATTTGTTTTTGATTGGGACACTTTTTCCAAGTCATCTCAATGGCAAAAAGTGTCCCAATCACCCTGAATTCACCCTAATTTGTATCACCTGTTTTTCACCTGTTCACCATGTTTTACCCCTCATTTTCTATGTGTAATTATAGCCTTGTGTTTGGGTCTTTAGTCTGTTCTTGTTCTTGTTGGTTTGGTTCTCCAGTCCCCCAGTGCATGGCTACAGTATATCGAGCTTGTTTTGGTGTTTTTCTTAAATAAAAGTGCTACTATAATAGATACTTAACTCTCCTCTCCATTGTGGAATCAAGCCCGGGCACATATACAATCTCTATTCTCAAATCAAGAGCTGTGATTTAATTAAAGAAGTGTATAGTCTGTTGCGCTGCATGTTTCAAAGTGAATTCCGGCACAGTGTTCATTTACTCGCGTACAGCTTATATTAACATGTTTTCAGAGTGGCTCCGTTCACAGTAAATGCTGCTTCTCTCCAGGGGCCTCATTTATAAAGCGTGTGTATGCACAGATTTGATCTTAGAGTGTGTGTACGCTAAAATGTACTAAAATTATACTAAACATACTAAAACTTGTTTTAAATTTACCAAAAAAAGTAGGACAACTGAAACCACTCGTACGCAAAAAGCACTTTCTCTGTTAAGATGAAATATAACTAAATATAACATAAGAAAGTGCTTTTTGCGTACATTATATTACATTAATTATGCTGAATAAAGCAGCAGATTTACATGTATGTACAGCTGGCTAATGAGAGGTCTGTAATCTGAGTCTGTATATAAGTTGTTTATTGTGTTTGAACTGGTTTTGAGAATGGCACACTTGGCACTGCTCGCAGATCTGGCGAGAGTGTGTCTGCAGAAAGCGATGGAAGGCTGTAAAGGAAAGGTTGTGCAGAAAGCCCTTATATGGAGATAGTTTGAGTGTGTTTTATGCAAATGACTAACCTCATTTAGAACACTCCAAATTCAAAGCTGCAGTCCGTAACTTTTTTGGTTAAAAATGATCCAAAATACATTTTTGAGCTAGTACATAACCAGCCAGTGTTCAAAACTCTCTCCTTACTTCAGCCCGATTCACAACTGTAAGCTTGTAATAATGCGTTATAATTTGAGTGGAACTGATGGATTTCTGCGGGAAATTCAAGCATGTCTTTGCATCATTACGTCACGTCTGTATACGAAAGAGTCCGGCATCGCATGTGAGGATGCTGCAGGTGGCGGATCATTTATAGCCTGATGCTTAATGCTGATGTTGTTAACATTAACAATTTGAGAACGAAGTATAACAATAATAATGATTTGCACGGTTTGATGTGTATGAGCTAAGCGATCGTTAGATTTAATCACTGTTGGTAGCGCGATTTATTGCAATGTTTTTTTCCTTAGTTGGTGAGAACAACATTTTGCGGGAAAATTCTTATTTTGGTCGTACTCCGAGACGTAGAATCTGTGATTCCGAATCCACGCCGGAGCGGTGAATGAATGACAGCCACACTGACTCACACATACTCCTCAAAACATTAGATTCATCCGCGCTGAGGAGCTGTGCCGATGCACAAGCCACGTAAAGACGATATTTCCGCAAATAACTGCAATTGCAGGTTTCAAACAGAGATGGCGACAAAGAGGCAAAACTTACGGACTGCAGCTTTAACATTAGAACGAGATTAAGAACAAATTCATGTGTACGCACGTGTTGTAAATTAAGAGATTTTTCATGAGAAGTTCTCCTGTGCGTACACATTTACAATTCTTAATTTACTCTAGAATATTGCAGTCCGCAAGCGCTGAAGTATTCCAGCAGCGACTGATTATATTAAACTGGTCCCACTTTATAATAGGTAATAATATAAGATGATATTATAAAATTATTTTATATAATAATATAAAATGAGCTGTCGAGTCTTTGCTCTCTGTATCTGGATGTCTGAGCAGTAGCAATATTAGACATTGTTGTCATAGCTCATCAAATCATACTATATGACAACATAATCACAAAATAAATGTTTGGCCAAGTCATGCAGCCCTATATAAATCATTTTAAAATAAAAACACAGCATCATATATTCATTTTATTTTTATACTCTGAATGTCGTCACAGTTTGAGTTTTACATTGACTGTACACTGACATAGATAACCATTACATAAAAAAAATATCTCAAATTACAAGCATTCTCTGTTCTACAACAACTAAATAAAACAATGCCCGTTTCTATAGCCGTTTGTGGAGTGGTTGATTTGGACAGTGTGATGATAGCAGCCTGTGAGGAGAGAAACATACAGACACACAGACCGTGTGTTTGAGTGACGCACAGTACAACAGACGAGACAGGATACTGTACACACTATATACACACTATATAGTTCCTAACGTGGTCCCCTAATATATTCATTACTGCTCAGATGTGTCTTTACAAGCCCTCTCTACATGGGCTAAGAGTGGGCCACTGATCAGCACACGACACGTGACAGGATGCTCAGATGAAACATGAAAGGGGAGAATAAAAATATACAGTACAACAAGAACGTGAAATATAGAGTTCAGTGTTGCATTTGAACCTTCAGTGCACATTGTTGGGGTCTGGCCTGTCAATCAGGTTATTAAGGTAACATCTTATGCAGAAAAAAAAATCTTTGGAAAGTAATATTATAAATACAAAAGCTTTTAAATTTCCTGTTAAAGTCAACATGAAACGACGTTCACAAATCCATTTTACGTCCTTAATTGTGAATGAAACAGATATTAAACATGAGTGTGTGTCACGCAAGTATTTGTCTAAACTAGAAAGATTATGAAAACAAATATTTTTTTCTTGAATGTGCACCAATGAATCGCGCACAATAAGACCGGGAACGTCTTTAGAACGTCAAGCAGGTGAGTTTCGGGTTCATGTTGACTTTATTACACCAGAATGAATATTGCACTCAAGATATGTGATATGTTCAAAAGAAAACATAATGCTTTGGTTTGGGGTCATGGAAACATGATTACAACATTTTGATACTGAAAAAAACTTGTTCTTCAGATTTTCAGCTTATATATCTGATCAGAAACAACAGCTTCATTTGAATTTCACAGACCACATGTTCATTTCTATAGATAAACATACAGACGCTTGCATAATATCGCAGAATATTCACCTGAAACAATCTCCTGGTTGTTTAAAAGTAAAAAAGAAAAGAAAAACAAAAGTACTTTTTACAAGATTGCACTTCATTGCCATGGTAACACTGGTTTATTTTCTATAATAAATAAACACCCAAGAACAACATCGATAACAAATCACAGTTAAAGCCTAGCCGATCACTTTGACGTCGCGTGGGATGGAAAACACCGGTCTGATGAGGATCTACACGCCACTATGCTGAATAATAGTGAAGATGCTTTAGCCATGACCACGTCTTCATGACCGACATATTGCACTTATGAAGAAACAAGACCGATCTTTAATAGATAGAAAAATAATCCAGTCACTGGCCCTCAGAAGTCCTGTGCGTAACTCCAAAGCAAAAGAAAATATGGGGGAAAATCCGAAAAAAGTTTGTTTAAAAAAAATCTAGCTCCAGTTAAAGGCATGCAAACATATTTTCACATCTCCTCAAAACCCATTACTGTAAATCTGTGAGACTGTTCATGTGACGCTGTACTAGCAGCTCAAAGTGCCACATCATACTGCCTTTGTGCTTCAAAATCACCTCATATCGGCTCACAATGGAAGGTTTCTAGTAGCATACTTCTTTAAATATGACTCAAAATGACCAAGATATTGATCTTAAAAAGTTCTGAATACATTTTTTACAGTGTTCTATAACATCGCTTTTTGCTTACAATGGTTTCAGTTGCACTACTGTACTATAATACTACACACACACACACACAAACACATAGAGCTGACGGGTGCAATGGCCATTGGCACGTTCATTTATGATTGTTAGACAACATATAGAGCTGTCATCTACAACAAATATAGAACATCTACTCTGTCATTCTGCTAGTCTGAATAAATGTCCATCTGTAGCAACTCATAATGTAATAACTGCACATAATGTAATAAGTATTACATTATTATTGTAATAAAATGTTCATGATGTAATAATTTTCTCAAAACGTAATAAAATCTTGAGCTCATAATGTAATAACAATTTTTATATTGAGAAAATTATTACATTATAAACTCACCAAAAACATGTAATATTTTCATAATTGTAATACCTTTTAAAACATAAAAAATATTAGTATTCCCTTACAGTACATTTTTAAAAATCTAAAGCCAGTCTTAAACTACCTGCAAAATGCAACAGATTTAAATATTCACAGCTAGTTTAAGACTGGCTTTAGATTTTTAAACATTTTCTGTACAGGAATTATATTTTTTTATGTTTTAAAAGCTATTACAATAATGAAAATATGAAAATATGTTTTTGGTGAGTTTATAACATAATACATTTCTCAATGTAAATGTGACATAATGTGACATTATGAGCTCAAGATTTTATTACATTTTGAGAAAATTATTACATTATGAACATTTTATCACAATAATAATGTAATACTTGTTACATTATGAGTTGCTACGTCCGTCTCAGAAACACAACGTCTGAATACAGGCAGTTTCGTTGTTTGTGTTTATGTGCTCTGAATCTAACGAAACCCATCCAGATCATCAAGAAAACTGGCAAGAAAATATTCTGCATAAAGGCAACAAAGCCTATTTTAGGACCATTAAGATTATTTGTAGATTCATATACTAAGCACAGTTTTGCACACTTCTTAAATTTTCAAAATAAATAAATAAATACTTGTGAATCCTATTAGAATTATATTACAAATGTATTATTTGAATTGAAACATATTTATACAGCATGACAATATTTGTTTTACTTGTTTTAATGTATGCCTTCATTTAAAAATTGTTTTATTGTATTTTTAAAATTATCTCATGAGAATCACTTTTGATGGCAATAAAAAATAAGGTAACACTTTATAACGATAGTTCATTTTAGACTTTCTATTAACTATAAGTAACTTTACAACTACGTCAACTTATTCTACTTACCCAAACCCTAACTAATACTAGTGAGAGTTAGTTGACATGTAGTTGCAAAGTTACTTATAGTGAGTTGAATGTCTAAAGTTGACCATTGAAATGAAGTGTTACCAAAAAGGAATAAAAATTACTTTAAAATGTGTCATGAAAATATATCACAATGCAATAGATCTTAATGGTCCTTGATTTTCTTTATGCAAAATATAATTTCTTAATTATTATCTTGTGTCATTCACCCGTAGGCAGAATGCTAATAGTATGAGAGACAGAGGCTGTTTCCGCACTGCTCGGGTTTGGCTGGGTTTTGCTCGTCGTGTGTCCGTGTAAAGTTAGGCTCAGCCCAGCGTCTGTGTTTGCTGATCATGTGCTGAAGGTTAGGGCCTGTGAAAGCTGTCTGAAGAGATGTGTGTTAACAGGTGGTGGAGACAGGGTGGAAGCTCCTGGGGGAAGTGACATCGCTGTGAGTGGTGTGCGGTGTGGTGCAGGTTGAACGGATATGAAGGTGGGATGGGGAGGGAGAGGTGGAGGGCAGCCCAAGACAGAGTACTTGACCTGAGTGCTGCCAGAAAGTGACCCGAGGAGGGAGGAGGAGGAGTTTGGAGCGCCGTGTCTGACAGGAAACAGATGCTCCCGGACGGAAGGTTCTCTCTGGCTCAGAGGAGGATTGCTAAAGGTGGAGCCCTGCGATGAGAGAGACAAGGACCAAACATCAACAACAACATTAAAGCCATTCAGCCTGCAGTCAACTCCACTATATTGCCAAAAGTTTTGGGACGCCTGCCTTTACATGCACATGAACTTTAATGACATCCCATTCTTAATCCGTAGGGTTTAATATGGAGTTGGCCCACCCTTTGCAGCTATAACAGCTTCAACTCTTCTGGGAAGGCTTTCCACAAGGTTTAGGAGTGTGTTTATGGGAATTTTTGACCATTCTTCTAGAAGCGCATTTGTGAGGTCAGGCACTGATGTTGGACGAGAAGGCCTGGCTCGCAGTCTCCGCTCTAATTCATCCCAAAGGTGTTCTATCGGGTTGAGGTCAGGACTCTGTGCAGGCCAGTCAAGTTCCTCCACACCAAACTCGCTCATCCATGTCTTTATGGACCTTGCTTTGTGCACTGGTGCGCAGTCATGTTGGAACAGGAAGGGGCCATCCCCAAACTGTTCCCACAAATTTGGGAGCATGAAATTGTCCAGAATGTCTTGGTATGCTGAAGCATTAAGAGTTCCTTTCACTGGAACTAAGGGGCCAAGCCCAACCCCTGAAAAACAACCCCACACCATAATCCCCCCTCCACCAAACTTTACACTTGGCACAATGAGTCCAGTGGCGGCGTGCTTTACCCCACTGCATCCCACGCTTTGCATTGCACTTGGTGATGTAAGGCTTGGATGAGCTGCTTGGCCATGGAAACCCATTCCATGAAGCTCTCTACACACTGTTCTTGAGCTAATCTGAAGGCCACACGAAGTTTGGAGGTCTGTAGGTATTGACTCTGCAGAAAGTTGGCGTCTTCTGCGCACTGTGACCCTCAGCATGCGCTGACCCCGCTCTGTGATTTTACATGGCCTACCACTTCGTGGCTGAGTTGCTGTTGTTCCCAATTGCTTCCACTTTGTTATAATACCACTAACAGTTGAGCGTGGAATATTTAGTAGTGAGGAAATTTCACGAGTGTATTTATTGCACAGATGGCAACCTATCACGGTACCACGCTTGAATTCACTGAGCTCCTGAGTGACCCATTCTTTCACAAATGTTTGTAGAAGCGTCTGCATGCCTAGTGCTTGATTTATACACCTGTGGCCATGAAGTGATTGAACACCTGAATTCAATGATTTGGAGGGGTGTCTGTGTCATATAGTGTATCTGTCATGGAAAAATCATCCTTATTAATTATTCAATACTGATATTTACGCTTTAATTTCTACAAGCTTGAATTGAGTACTAATATAGAATTTACTTAGTTTTTTTAATTCTTGCCTGAACTAACCTTTTCATGTAGAAATTACATTTGTTTTTTTCTGTAGTATTTACTTCACCACAGAATAAATTTTATCAGTGCACCAAGGCTAGGTCAAAAGGAACAACCTTGAACTGGTAACCTTGAGGATTTCCCTTTGTCTCTAGACAAGGTGTCTTCAACCCTGCTTCTGGAGAGCTACATTCCTGCACACTTCCGTTCCAACCCTGCTCCAACACACCTGCCTGTAATTTTCAAGTAACCCTGAACTCCTTGCCTGCATCTCAATGTGCATACTATCCATCCTAAAAAGTATGTGACAGTAATATTCAATACTATTTAGGGTGGATATGGTGGATAGTATGTACATTGAGATGCAGGGCTTGATTAGCTGCTTTGGATGTGTTTGATTGGGGTTGCAGCTGAACTCAAGACCTCTGCCCCTAGACTATCTGAAAATGGAATAGGCATCCTTCAGATCAAGTTCATCAAATGCAAGTCCAGGATCGGCCGCAAAACTGTTGTCCTTTTTTGGCACCAGAAAATATCAACTGTCAAATCGGATTCCTTCTGGAAAGCCCAACATGCAGAGAGTAACCACAACATTATGGTCAACCCAAAAGGGGAAAATGAACAACCTCGCTCAATATGAGGGGCCCAATATATACCATGAGGGCACACACTGTTGTGATCATGACATCGTGGTCGTGAGCAATGTTTCCATGCTCCAAGGACATTATGGGTTGCTGAAACATGATGAATCCAATAATTTAAAGCACAGGCAGATAAACCATCTTCCTGAAGAACAGAAATTGGAGGGGTTTTATGGCATCGGTGACGCAGTGCCTCAGAGGTTGGTGTTAGCACCATCAGCCAATGAATTAGTGTGATTCTATATGGGCTTCAGACAATTGTCACACCTAGGGGTTTACCCATAGTGTCAGCCACTGTCACATTGTTGAGTGAACCGGAGTGTTAACTGATTATTTGTCAAATTCGAATGACGTTTTGGAAAGAAGCCTGTCAAGTCAAGTCAGCTTTATTTCTATAGCGCTTTATACAATACAGATTGTTCCTTCTCATCCAATCAGATCAATAATATTGTTGAATATCAAGTGTCCCCAAATAAGCAAGCCAGAGGTGACGGTGGCAAGGAACCCAAACTCCATCAGGTGAGAGGACGGAGAAAAAACCTTGGGAGAAAGCAGGCTCAGTCGATGGGCCAGTTCTCCTCTGGCCAACGAACACGGTGTGACTATGATTCAGGCTCATCACAAGTCAGAATTCAGATTGTGGATCGGAAGCATCATCTAGTTCCTTTTGCTTGAAGATTGGATTCATCATGGCAGTATGGAGATGAAGTTGTCATAAGTCTGTGCAGTCTGGTTCTTGTGTATTTTTCTCAGGATCTGTGCCAATTGCTGTCGTGTTGACGAGGACTTTACAGGGGCCTGTATATATAGTCATCCCTCAACTCTGTCCCTTAACACTTTTGCAGCATCCCTTCACCACCCCTCACTCTTGGCTGCGTCCCATCCCAGTTCAGGATGGGGGGAGTACTCTGAGTTCGGGCCAAATTCAGAGCTCGGAACCCTTCCCTTGGACAGCACGCCAAATATAGGGCATACTTTACCCTATCTGATTACATGTACGTGTGAACTTGTCACATTGTATATTGATAAATTATTAATCTGCTTCATGATTTAGTGCACTATTACTGCTGTGGTTTATATAACAGCAGTGTCTAACAGCAGAATGCTACTTCGTAGTGAAATGAAAACTATTTCCTTGTCAAATTTGAAAGATATCTTAGTTTTATCATAAATATCATCTGTCATTTTTTTCAAAGTTTTGGGACGCCTGCCTTTACATGCACATGAACTTTAATGACATCCCATTCTTAATCCATAGGGTTTAATATGGAGTTGGCCCACCCTTTGCAGCTATAACAGCTTCAACTCTTCTGGGAAGGCTTTCCACAAGGTTTAGGAGTGTGTTTATGGGAATGTTTGACCATTCTTCTAGAAGCGCATTTGTGAGGTCAGGCACTGATGTTGGACGAGAAGGCCTGGCTCGCAGTCTCCGCTCTAATTCATCCCAAAGGTGTTCTATCGGGTTGAGGTCAGGACTCTGTGCAGAACAGTCAAGTTCCTCCACACCAAACTCGCTCATCCATGTCTTTATGGACCTTGCTTTGTGCACTGGTGCGCAGTCATGTTGGAACAGGAAGGGGCCATCCCCAAACTGTTCCCACAAATTTGGGAGCATGAAATTGTCCAGAATGTCTTGGTATGCTGAAGCATTAAGAGTTCCTTTCACTGGAACTAAGGGGCCAAGCCCAACCCCTGAAAAACAACCCCACACCATAATCCCCCCTCCACCAAACTTTACACTTGGCACAATGAGTCCAGTGGCGGCGTGCTTTACCCCACTGCATCCCACGCTTTGCATTGCACTTGGTGATGTAAGGCTTGGATGAGCTGCCCGGCCATGGAAACCCATTCCATGAAGCTCTCTACGCACTGTTCTTGAGCTAATCTGAAGGTCACATGAAGTTTGGAGGTCTGTAGGTATTGACTCTGCACAAAGTTGGCGTCTTCTGCGCACTGTGACCCTCAGCATGCGCTGACCCCGCTCTGTGATTTTACGTTGCTGTTGTTCCCAATTGCTTCCACTTTGTTATAATACCACTAACAGTTGACCGTGGAATATTTAGTAGTGAGGAAATTTCACGAATGGACTTATTGCACAGGTGACAACCTATCACGGTACCACGCTTGAGTTCACTGAGCTCCTGAGAGTGACCCATTCTTTCACAAATGTTTGTAGAAGCGTCTGCATGCCTAGTGCTTGATTTATACACCTGTGGCCATGGAAGTGATTGAACACCTGAATTCAATGATTTGGAGGGGTGTCCCAATACTTTTGCCAATATATTGTATATGTTAAGATTATTTTAATGTGAAATCACTTAGTAACTGGTGTAAAGTTATTACACAATTTGACAACTTATAAACCCTATACACCAGGGGTGCGCAGTCCTGTTCCTGGAGATCTACCTTCCTGCAAAGTTCAGCTCCAGCCCTGATCAAACACACCAGAAGCAGCTAATGAAGATCTTCAGCAGCACCTGATCACTATAGACAGGTGTGTTGGATCAGGGCTGGAGCTGAACTCTGCAGGAAGGTCGATCTCCAGGAACAGGATTGGGCACCCCTGCTATACCATAAACCTTAAAACGACTGTAAAAGTGATGATTTAAACAACTTTACAGCTCAAATAATACACATAACAGAAGAAATAACGTAAGTGCTTTTATAAAGTTATATACTTCACATTTTGTGTATTTGTCAATATGCCACAAATGCTGTCATTTGAGCGGAACCTAGAATATTATTTTAATAATACATTGGTTGAGCACGATTGTGAATGACCCTTGCTCCACTTTCTGTAGACCGCCAAGAGCTCTGACACAAATATTAGTAGTGAAAAAAGATCTAGAATACAAACAGTGGATTCCTATGGGCATATTCACACCACGGCTGAACTTTTCACGCCAACATTCTTGGTTCTGTGAATACGAACTGCCAGCCCTGTAGGACCCATCATACTGCACTCATCTAATTTTACCAGTGAAACTCACAATGTTATTTGTAATATATGTGAAAATATTAGGTTTAAGCTTACCCCCTTAAACTTCAAGAATATCATTCTACATAGGGAATCAAACAACCAAACTAAAACAAATCATACAAATCATACAGTGGGCTCCACAAATATAGGCACACTTTGTAAACATGAGCAAAACTGACAGAATTTATTTTTTGCAATTTCTCCTCTTTTGGGCTGTCCCAGATGAAAGATGACCAATCGTGGTAATTTCTGTGGTTGTGGCTCCCAAACGGTGGTCCTACGTCATACAGTGAGAGAGAGGTTCACAGACGGCGGTTGTCACGGTCTTGCGACCAAAGATAACCTGCTATCATTTTCTCACAGTGTCCTCTCACAGACCTGCGTCTCCTGACCAGCCAATAAAAATCCAACATGAAATGGTGTATTGATCAACGCGACATGGCGCTAAAACTTAAAACTACTCACCTCAAGCTCCATTTGCAAGATTGCCATGCCAAGTTGGCCTCTTTTCCCTAGCCATGACTGCGTCCATATCCTCCTCTTTCACTTCCTCCTCTTTTTTTCAGTGCATATAAAAACCACAGCTGCTAAAGTGCGATTCATCTTGCTCTGTTTGTTTACCACTAGCACATGCTGATGACGTTTATTCTTCTAACTTGTGTCATAGCCTACGTTTCAATAGGTGTCATGCATACATGTCGTACCCAAATTTATTAGATCCATGTCGTACAGCCTTTAATTAAAGTTAAATGCAATATAATATGTATATATTCCCCAATTATTGGGAACCCATACAAATTCTATGAGTAAAAATCTACCTGAAGTATATTCCCTTTCATATGGCATGTTTTTTAAGTTCACTATGGGAAAGACCTGAGAATACAGTAATGATGTGTGACAGAAGGCTGAACAAATCATGAAATGGCTATAAGATCATAATTGAATAGTTTCATTAGTTTCTTTCACCTATTTGACTTTAATTAAACGATTTTTGGGAATATTTTGAATTAAAAAGACTAAGAGGAGAAATTGCAAAAAATTATTTTCATAGTCAGTTTTGCTCATATTTACCAAGGGTGCCCATATTTGTGTACAGTATATTCAATTTCTGGTTCTGCTGTACATCAGATGAACTCACCTGATTCAGAAAGATCACGCAAGGAGCTGCTGAGTGCACTGCGCTTCAGTCCCTCTCCCATGGCGTATGTGTCATCCAGACTAGTGCGGCCCATGGAGCCATTTCCCGTCTCTTTCTTTAGGCCAGACATGCTCTGAGACATACTGGGCCTGACCAGCCCTTTCTGCTTCTCCAGCTCAGCTACAAACATTAACAAACACACATATGTCAAACATAGAGCATACACTTCCACATGGACACCAAGAAAAGAGCTGTTTGCTTTAGCGGATAGTCATGCCTCATAATCCTCTTCCCATAACATACCAAAGCATACGAATCTAAACAACCCTGGCATGTCCATCAGAACAAGAACAAAGTTAGTGTAACACGTTCACTACAAAAACATATAATTGCAATTAAATATTTGAGTCGAAGCCAAGCGAGAAATTAGGATGAATGTAAAAAATGATATTCATACAGGAGTCATAATGCATATCCGATTGATTTTCACATTTGAAAGAGGCTCATATTGGAACGCAGTGGAACGAAGCCTCTGACCCTTACAATTAAACATGCAAATGACATTGAGTATGATTGGATGGCCTTGACGCATGTGAAACGAGTAACGGCATTCCTGCAAAGCAGAAAATATGTAACTGTGGACAGTTTTATGTTAATGAGCCCATGGTTCTGCTCTCTTTAATCCTAACAAATATAACTGTGCATCTGCTCGTACTCTCTGTAAAGAGCCAGATGCTCAGAGATGTCTGAAATCTGCAGGGGCCGCTCACAAAACCTAGTCTGGTAAAGGTGAGGATCAGGAAGAATAAAGGTCTGTTTACACTCTATCCGGTACTTTTCCATTTCCTGGACTTCAGCGATGGATTCTCGCAGGTCGCTGGTGAATTTCTTGCGGTCCTGAGTGTTGGGAGCATTGAAATTGATCAGGACTTTGAAGTCAGCACCTGGAATGGCTGAAGTCAACCGGATACCATTTGGATAAACTGAGAAATATAAGAAAACATAATTTTACTAAATAAATAAAAAAATGCAAATTATATATTTATATATGGATTCTTATGGTACATGCATGCAGGACTGAGAGTGCCATGAAATGAAAGAATAAAATATAATTCTTTTTTATTAAGCCAAAAACAAAAATGTCAATAAATCACTGAATTAAACTACATCAGTCACATACAGTATCCATGCTGCAACAACTAGACTTGTTGTTTATCTATCTGTGATTTATTTATTTACAATAATGCATTGATAACTGATTCCTGAAAAAAAACTGAAAAAAAAGTTTCATATTCATTTCTGATTGTGTATATATTTCTTACACTGGTTCTCAAAGAGCATCACTTGCATCCCGCACAAAGAGAAGGATTGCCTGAAACTATATGTCACTGAATTTTTCTTCTTTTGGAAGATCTTGGTAACCTGTCACAAAAATGCATCAATCACAGTGATCAGTGGCCGCATCAGCACATCTGCTGATATCTGTACATTACAGAACGTATTATCTTTAATAGACATGGTGATGTCATTTGTTATGTATATCTTTGCGTTCTCTCACCACCAGGAGGTCATTAAACAGGAAGATCTCCCGCTGATGCTGCCCGAGTTTTTGCAGTCTGTTTGGATCTGGGACCTCAAACAGTCTGCAGTAGCACACGAGCCTGCGATGAGCCTGCGACAGCACCTGCCACACACACACACACACACACACACGTTGGTTGCTCTGTCACGGTGGGGACGTTCCACTGATGTCTATTTGTTTTTATACTGAACTATAATATTTTCTATGCCCTTACTGTAAATGCAACCCGCAGACAAACTGTGTTTTTGCATTTTTAAAGAAATGAAGTATGTTTATTAAGCCATTCTTTTCATGAGGACTGGCTACTCACCACAATGTAGCTAATTTCACACACACACACACACACACACACACACACACACACACACACGTCTGGTTCACTATCGTTGTGGGGACTCCATAGGCGTAATGGTTTTTATACTGTACAAACTGTATATTCTTTACACTAACCCTGCCCCTAAACCTACACATCACACACACACACTAACCCTAAACCTACCCATCACACACACACACACACACACACACACACACACACACACACACACACACACACACACACACACACACACACACTAACCCTAAACCTACCCATTACACACACACACTCACACACACACACACACACACACACACACACACACACACACACACACACACACACACACTAACCTAAAACCTAAAACACACTAAACCTACAGATCACACGCAACTTTCTGCATTTTTACATTTTCAAAAAAACTCATTCTGTATGATTTATATGTTTTCCTCATGGGGACCAAAAAATGGGGACCAAGGACAAGGATTTCAGATATTGACATCTTTGTGGGGACATTTTGTCTCCATAACGTAGGGTTTACCAGGACCACACACACTCACACACGCTCACACATACACGATATACCACACACATCATGAAGTATACTTACACATCCAAGGCCATGGTGAAGTGATCCCATCTGTAATGCAAGAGATATATGGGTGAATCACGCAATTCACTGTTCATGATTCAAAATTGTTGTATTAGAATTGTTGAGAAATGATAAGACCTCTTAAACTGCGACTCTTATTATCTTCATTAATTACATGGGCAGTATCTGGGGATTCTGTATCTGGGGAAGTCTGTATCTTTTAGCAACCTTTAGTGCAGTTTCATCGACTCCAGAGAGCAGCATTATGATAAACGTAGAGTGCGATAAACTTACTTGCTTCTTGCCCACAATGAGTTTCTCCACCTTCTGCACCTGAGACACATGGTCATCATTTGTTTTGAGCTCCTTCTTTTGGATCCGCTCGTAAATCCCAACCAGCATCTCCCGAGGGATGTCCTCTCCATCGTCAACCCCTTTCAACATACACATACAAGACTATAACACACATTACAGCTACTAAATTAGCATGTCATGTCGTTCTTTATTTGGACTCTTCTGTGATCATGTATCAAGTCCAACTGAGCTGTAGCCATGACGGATGTGATTTACGGATGTGAATGTCAGCTCATTTAATAGCGTGACAGTGTGTTTCAATCAAAACCTCGTAGATTCTTGATGAAGTCCTCAAGCTTCATCTTGCGTTCCAGCTTGACGTTGGGGCTGTACATGTCTGTGTTGAGGAGGATGATGGCGAATGCCAGGATGAAGATGGTGTCAGGGTTTCGGAACTGACGGACCACATCAGGGTTACAGATGCAGTAGCGCTGGCTAAACAAAGGCACACCACAGATCATTCTATCGGATGCAATGAAAATGATCTTTCTACAATTAGTGCTGTAGCATTATTGATTATCTTTCTACATTGTTTATTTGTCGTTTCTAAGTTACTTAACGATTTCAGAGATAAAAAATGGTTCAGTGTAGTAGATGTATGTTTGGTGATGTGACAGCACCTGTAAGCCTCGATCAGGCGCTCCACCTTCTGTGCCTCCCCCTGAACCCGGATTTGAGCCTGGAATTTCCGCAAAGCTTCATCCAGCTCCATCCCTGAGAAATCCAGCTCATCCACCACACAGCTGCAACAGACACACATGACTTCAAATGCCTGTGGCATACAACAATTGGCACTTTGCAGGAACAGGGTACATGAAAAGAGTTATTTTCAACATAATATAAAGTGAAAAACTTCATTTATCTAATAACACAATGAGTAGCAAAAGGGTATGGAGTAGTATGAAAAAAAAAATGCAAATACTTACTCTAAAACATCCCTATTGAACTGTTTCTGTCTGTTCCCCAGAAATTCCCCAATCATCTGTCTACTCAAGCCTTTCCTCTGCAGCAGGAAGTGGGCCACACCCACGGGCGTGTCGGGAATAAAGCCCCTCTCCGTCAGGTACTGGATTCCCTTCTCTGGCTTTCTGAAAGCAGATGATCAGCTGAAGTTAACGTCTTATCCTACTGAAAACTCAAAATTGTTCTACATCATAGTCAATAATGGACATTAAAAAGGAAACAGAAATGCAGTGCAAAACATAATTTAAAAACAAGAGCTATAAAAGGTATAGAAGAGCACTTTGTGTCAAAAGTAGCTGAATAAATACAAACTAAATACAACTAAAAAAACTATGACATACTTTATACTACATCAAACCAGAGACAGCACTTCTGAAATTCCCTCTAAAAAAAAGGACAGGTTTTATTTGTTGAGCTGCGCTAACAACTAAACACCATACACACACAAGCACAATTACTCAAGCATGTTTCCATTTTGATTTCTGTCATTATTTGTACAATGGGAACATTCTCAGTCCTTGACTTGCTACTGAAATAATCAATGAAGTTCATTGAGAAATTGGACTGCAAAAATATGTAAAAAATATATATATTTTATTTTTATATTTATTTTTTTATCTTTTAAAGGTAAAGTATGTAGTTTCTGTGACTCTAGTGGCACTTAGCAGAATAACAAAAATACAGCATATTTTGCAAACGCCCCTTTTGCGCCTCCCCCGACTCACACATCACTATCACAGCTCTCACAGGTGCTTGTGAAGGCAATAAAAGGTCCAACATATTACTTTTTGCTGTATTGCTATGTGTCATGAGTTAGAAATTGAGTAACTACACTCTGTCTTGGTTATAATAAACCCATCCAACGTATCCGCACCTGGCACGTTTTTTTACATGACGTTTCAATGTGGTTTGGTTTCGTTTTCCCTGTTTCCCCGCACACCCTGCACAGAGTCTATGCCAGAGCCCACTGCAGACACGAAGCCCGAGCCCAATGGAATGTCTGACCAAGGGCGTGAGCCGGCTACATCGTCCGTGCCAGTAAGTGTGCCCATAGAGTTCAGGAGGATGGATTGGAGCCCTGCCCACACTCCCGGCTCCTCCCTCCCTTGGCTCCACCTGGGAGTATCGTCCTTACGGCTTCATGGGGCTCCCTCATCTCTCTGGCTCTGCCTTGGTCAAGTTGTCGCTCTGTCTGCGCCACAGACTTCCGGGCCTTTAGCTGCGCTTCGCCCCTCTACCCCTTCGCCTCAGACGGGCTCCGCCTTCACTTCGACTCCACCTTGGTCCTCAGTCCCACCGGTTTCGCCTCTGTCCTCTGGCAGCCTGGCTCCACCTCGAACACTCAACGTTGCGGCTCTGCCTCTGTCTCCAGGCCCATTGGTGTCGCGTGGTCTCATTGGCAGTCTTCGGCTCCGCCTAGGTGTGTACTTTCATCGGCTCCATCTAAGTATATCTTCCCCCTGGGTCTACCAGCCAAGTCTCCACCATGGCTCCCCCTTCCTTCGACTCTGCAGTGGCCCTAGTCTGGACTGTGGTCTGGGTCCCCGTCTGGCTTCTCCTGGTTACCTCTCCTCCCTGGCTCTTCCCACCGTCATTGCCACCCCGGTTTCACCCGCAAGCATTTCCTGTTTCCTGCCATTCGCCAACCCCTCATCCACCTTCAGAACCCCCTCCCTACCTCCCTCCTCAGTTGGACTGTTGTAGTTGCCTTCCAGGGGGGAATTTTAATTAAAGGGGACATATTATGCAAAATTCACTTTTATAAGGTGTTTGAACACAGATGTGTGTCCACAGTGTGTGTAAACAACCAGCCTATAATGGTAAAAATCCACCCAATACTTATAATCCCCATCAAACATTATGAATCTCTCCAAACGCGCTGTTCCAGATCTCTCCCTACTCCTACGTGAGAGTAAGGAAAGCCCACCCATGACTGTTGATGATCTGCCCTTTTAGAATAGACACACCCCTGAGTGAGAAGCACAGAGACCGCCATTTCTGTTTACTCGCTGTATCAGCTAGCTAGAGTATTAATGTCTGTGCCAAAAACATTACTAATGTTCTGTTGTTGGATGTACCAACAAACATACGAGTCTCCATAGACTCCCACCATCAAAGCCACTGAGGACACCGTGGGTGAAGTTCATTTTTGAAGGAAATGTGGTCAGTACAACGCTGGATTCACGAAAAAGTTGTTTCTGAAGGATGGGTTAATATCAACGCTTCATGCTCTAACTTCATATCCTGAACAAGTAAGGATGTCACTTCATATTTTGTGAATGTTTGCAAATTTCCTTTCTGAATGAGCTTTCTAGAATGCTGTACGGCTAATATGGCTAAAGTTACCATAGTCTCTGACTGTATTCTGCTGTGTCGTTAGTTTTATCCCGAAAACTTTATCCCGTCTGCGTAATTTATAAATGCACATTTATTATGCAATGTATAGTCAGGTGACGGACTTTTTTATGTTCCCACACGAGCACCTATACAACAATTTATAGATTAACATGATGGTACATGCTAGTCGATGAGTTGAATCAGCGTAACTCCACAACAACTAACGTTACATAAATGTATCCACTAACCATTCAGAAACGTCCAGGTGCGTCTAAAAGTGTCAACCTCTTCCTGAGACTTCCCATCTGTGTCCGACTCTGGTTCAAACATGTAAGCCTGCATTCCATTACTGGTTACTTCTGACATTTTAGCTGAGTGAGATTCGTTTTGTTGTTGACATTGTATGTATCCGAAGCTTGTGTAAAGGATCTGTGCTCTTCTGGAAAGGGGGCGGGGAGCAGCAGCTCATTTGCATTTAAAGGGACACACAAAAACGGCACATTTTTGCTCACACCCAAATAGGGACAAATTTGATAAGCTATAATGAATGATCTAGGGGGTATTTTGAGCTGAAACTTCACAGACACATTCTGGGGACAGCAGAGATTTATATTACATCTTGTGAAAAGGGGCATAATATGTCTCCTTTAATAAATATTTTTTTTAATTAATCCCGCATCTCTCCCTGGTATTTAAGCTCTTAGTTTCCTCCATTCTTTTGTTTTGTTTATGTTAATGTGTATTTGCGGTATCTTTCTCCTAGCGTATTCTCTTTGTTTAATAAATAGTTTTTTAATTAATCTTTGATTTGTGTGTTCGTACATGTAACACAGTCTGTGCTTGCAAAGATAATATGGCTGTGTAAGTTTATTTTTTTATGTTTAGTCATTATGTTTCCACATTGCTTGAAAGGTAAGATATATCACATATGTATTTTTATTATAGAAATACATTATAGCAGGGGTTTTCAAACTGGGTTCCAGGGACCCCCAGTGGGCCGCAAGGGAGTTCGTAAATAAAAAATTAATAAAATAAATAAAAATTAGATCACAATAAGTAAATAAATAATATATCTAATAGTACAGTACTATAACGAGAAGAAAAATAAACATGATAATGTAACTTAATAGAAATGAAAATATTTCCAAATAATTTTTCACAGAATAAATTGGGTCTTTATACACAAAACTGTATAGATGCCTTAAATGTTAGGATGGGGGTCCCTCACACAAAGATGATCATATTTGGGGGTCCTTGGCATCTAAAAGACTGAAAACCCCTGCATTATAACATAGAAAACATCCCGTTGCAAAAAAAAAAAAACCTTTGAATGCAGATCCACAATGTGTGGGATGAGAATAAAATAAATATAATAAAAATACTAGAATAAAATAAACTGAAATAATATGCACCTCAAACCAGAGCCCTTCATACCCAGTTCTTCTGGTGATAAAATGTGTATTTTGTGTATTATGGAATTGAAATACATACTTATTGAAGAGGTTGAGGCCAATGCGGTATTGTCTCTTGCGCATGAGATCACTGCTGAACGCTGGAGAGTCCCAGCTGTTGCGAGTGTCTTTGTGATAGGTCTGCTTGCTGAGACTATCTCTAGATGAGGATTCTGAGTTTATTGTGTCAATGGAATTTGAATTGCTGTTGATACTGTCATTGTCTCCATCTGAAAAGTCTGATTCTGACTTGCTCTGTCGGTTGCCGTTGGTGGCCAGATGGCTCTCCACCTGCCGGTGTTTAAGTGGCTCTTCGTCTCGAGAAAGCGAGGGAACTCTGGGAGGTAGTCCATGTGAGATTTGTTTGGGACTGGCCTGTGGTCCTTCTACGGTCCGTTCGTGAATATTTTGTGGCTGGCCCAACCCATGCTCAGAGCGATGGCTTATATCTGCTGAGCTGTCACTAGGAGGCTCAATGGTCAACAGGGGTAAGTCCATACAGAGCTGCGGCCCCTGGCACTCGAGGGACGGAGTGCTCCTGTAGCTAGTGTCCGTGTCCAACTTGTCATCTTTGGCCTCCATGGACCAGTACTCTTGCGAGGAGCCGACGGACTGTGTGCGCTGCTCAGACTCAGTGCTGGATGGCTGATTAGTGGAGCAGGAAGGCTGAACCGGTGGAGAGAGCTCCTCTTCATCGATAAAGAGTGTCACGTCACAGATCTCATTCAGCTTGTGGTGCTCATCTGGCTGAGGGAGCTCATCTTCCTGCTGCAGGCCCTCTTGACAAACTGCTTGTTCAGGCTGGATCTCTTCTTTGCGTAGACTACGGCAGTTCAGTGCCTCGTCAATTGACTCCGCCAATGACTTTACTTGCCTTGAGAAAGTGTCCTCTAGCTCTGTGATTGTATCTGTTAAATCGTTTTGAGGTTCTGGGGCCTCCAAAATAACAGGAACCATCTCTCCAGCCTGCACCATGGCTCCTACTTGGCTGGCATCGTCCAGGAAAGACATTTGCTTCCCCTCAAAAACAGAGCCGTGGACTTTCTCAGATCCTTCAAAGGAAAACTGCATCCTCATGTTGGACAAAAGAATCCTGCGGGACATGCGGTTCTCCGACATAGAACTCCTGAGACGTTCAAAGTTCTTGTTCATTTGGTATTGGCGGAAAGCTGTCTGGATGGTGCGTGCAGCATGGCGGGTTATGAAACGGCCTCCGTATTTCCGCTCAAGCATTTCCACCTGGGAAAACCAGGAAATATTTGTTTCAGATGATATCAAAGTGATTAGGTGTAATTAGGGGGTACAACACATATAAACAATAGTGTTTAGAGTTAAACGAGATGACATTAGTGATACTCATGACTGCGGAAACTACAAAATGCAGTTATATAGGTTAGGTCAAACTTCTTGTCCAATACTAATTTGCCATGACACTGTACCTTCTTGTCCTGAAGATCTGTGGAGAGCTCATAGCTTTCAGAGAGGGAGCGTGAGCGTTTGATGGCCTCCTCCTCTGCCTGCTTGCGGAGGATAGATTGAGAGTGTTGTAGTTTGGGTCGCTGAGGGCGCTGTGGGCCTGGTTGGATACTATGGCTGTACACTGAGCCTTCAAACTGGTCAGGACTCAAGGAAGAACTGTGTGTGACATGACCACGGCCATATCCTATGCTGGTGTCCAAGGAAGGGCCAGGCTCACTGTTTTGAATATTCCCCTCCACACTAGACAAGACAGGAAAGCAAAACATGTAATACACATTGACATGGTACAATGGGTTTCATTCACTAACAAGGTTTGCAAGGTTCTCATGCAAACATTCTGCTGGCTCCAGAACATGTGCTTATGTGCAAACATTTTTTCTGGTAACACTTTCTTTCGGTAGTCCACTTTAGACATTCTACTAACTATAAGTAGCTTTGCAACAACATGTCAACTAGCAGTCATTAGAGTGTTAGTAGACTGTCTGATTAATATCTGCTAACACTTTATTGTGATGCTCCCCAACAGACATTCGACTGACTAGAAGTAACTTTACAACTACATGTCAACTTATTCTACTAACCTGAACCCGTACCCTATCTAACCTAACAGTCTACCACAGTCTAATACTCTAATGAGAGTTAGTTGAGATGTAGTTGCAAAGCTACTTATAGTTAGTAGAATGTCTAAAGTGGACCATCAAAATAACATGTACCCTTTTTTCTTACCCTTTCTAATGTTGATGAATCCATCCAGTTCTAAATGATTGTGTACAGTCATTAGCAGCTCTCTATGTCAGTGCTTCCCAAACCTGTTCCTAGAGGCACACCAACTGTACACATTTTCACACTCTTCCTGATCAGTCACGCCTGATTCAACTCATCAGCTCATTAGTAGAGACTCCAAGACCTGAAATCGATGATTTAAATAAGGGAGACATCCAAAATGTGTACTGTTGGTGTGTCTCCATGAACAGGGTTGGCAAACACTGCTCTATGCTCTCTAAAGATGCTCTCTTACCCAAGATCTTCAAGTTAAACCAAGTGTCCCATTCCTAATACCAGCTGAGATATAAAAATATACTAAATACTTCTGTGATTGCATCTTCATGCTGAACCTATCCCAGATTGAGCCATCATGACTTAGAGGCCACTCACACTAAACCTGTTTTGGTTTAAAATTCATTTAACTGCGATTTTTTGGACGACCAGACACGTCCAGCTAGCGTTAAAATAGAAAACAACGTAAAAGCAGTGCAGTGTAACGCAAGAGCTCATTCTGTGCAAACAGCCCCCTTTTTACGCATAACACTTTTTTTGTGTTTAAAAACACAAGATGCAGGGCAGTGGAATGAAAAAAAACAAGGTCTAGAGATGTGTCTAGAGAAGTTGAACTTCTTGTAACATGAGCACTGCATTTTCCCTAAACACCATGTCATGCAAAAGACACTAGATGTGAGCACAACAGCCAAATACGTCCATCTAGCACATGTTTACATAGAAAAACAATGGAAAAGCAGAGCAGCGGAATGCAAAAAACATTTCTGTCAGGACCACTATCGTCAAAGATGATTGACTATTAGCATACAGTTTGGATTGGCGGTATGGTTCTGTTCTGGGCAAGAACTCCCTGCGCATCCATGCAGCCTAGCATAGATGAGAGCGGGAAGAGCAGCAATAACCCCCCTTAGGGTAAACAGAACAGAACCAACATAATGTATTGCAGATATCATTAATGCCAATATTTAATGTACAAAATAATTTGGGAATTTAGTCTTATTCAAGGGGAATCAGAATGCCAAATCCTGACTGGACGAGAGGAGGAGCTGGGGATGGAGGAGGGTAAATGAGCTCTGGAGAACGCGATAGCTGCTGATAGTACTGAAGGAGCTTATATATGTATGCTGTGATAGACGTTGTATTCTTATAGGTAGACGTGATCAGCTGACAGTCAGCTGATGTGAGCTTGACTAACTTGTTCTGCCAGAACTGACGCTACGCTCGATATTCTGTGAGAACTGCCCATTAGGCTGTATATTTACACTGTTAACCAAGTTTTTTCACTGGTATCTGTCACAGATCGGATCTTTGTATATTTGTAAACAGCGATTTTTTAACACTTTGAAATGGGACTCCTGGTCCAGTACCTGTGCTCACACTCAGAATCATGATGGAACAGTCAGTAGAGCTCCAGGGATGTCACCTGTGGCGCAATGTAACTATTCCATCAAAATTAAAGGGTAGTACTGATCAATAAAATTCCCCTCCTTATTTGTAGAATATAAGATGCAGTGTTCTGATGGTTTGCCAGCCACTACAGACGTTTTTAAGAGCATGGACATGCTAAAAAACATCAAAGCGTCTGCTAAATGAATAAATGTAAATGTAAAATGTACTCTGTGAGTTTGCTCGGCGGCGGCGGCGACTATGAGACACTTGTTCCCACTGCAGTAAGAGATCGGTATTAGGCATGGTAAAACATGGTACTCGCGGTAAATCAAGAACACCAGATTTAAACAATAAGACTAACTGTGTTGAGCTGGAGAACAATGATTAGTTTCTGTCCATGAATGATCCAAGAGATTTTGGGATTTTGGGATATTTTTGGGATTTTGGGATATTTTAATCCCAAAATCTTACATATTGTGCCGTTAAGCCCTGTTAACATTTGAACAGCATATATGGCCTGATTTCCAAGACTAAGCAAACCAAGAATATGAAATATGAGCCAACATATAAAAAGACTTGCGGAGGAAAGCATCAATATTATTATTGCTCACACTTCGTCCTGCACTGTTTGTGCTATAGACCTGGATGATATCATAAATCATGCAGCTGTGTTACTTTTCAAAGCAATCAGACCTGAGGAACAAAACTGGCGTAAACTGAGTAATGGACAAACCAAAATATCACAGAGATATTCAGGCTTGGGTCTATTTGCATTTGGTCCAGTAAGCAACCTCCCAGAATCCAAAAGGAAACCTAAGACGTCCTTCTGATAGCAGACCTGATTGAAAATCTTCAAGTATCCCAGAGAGCAACTGAAACAAACATTTATGGTCAAATTACATTTTGTTTAGAGGCCGAACCAGAACTGATTCGATCAAATTGTGTTAAATATATTGAAGGTTAAGAACGTTTTCTGATGGTCTGCACATCTCTCCAGCACAAGTAACAGCAGAACTGTGTCCTACAGCATATTTACATTGTTTTAGACCTCAGTCAGAGCATATATCTTACATATTTATATGAACATTACTCACTAACTCCTACTCTCTACAGCATTTCGACGTAAATGTCGTCCAAGGAAAGATCTCCGGCCAAAGAAGTCCAGTTGTTTCTTCTGTTTATCTGTCATTACGAGCCACAAGTTGAAAGGGCAGTTCAGTTTCCCGCACAGAGCCAAAGTCTGCTCTGATGAAACCAATCATTAACAAACCAGCACATCACGCTCGGTGTACAGCCACCAGCTCGCTTGCATGAGAATTGTTTTGCTCAAATCTTGTAGAAAAGAAACTTCCTCCAACAACTTCCCCTTCAGGTTTGAAGTCCTGTTGTGTCTGCAGTCACATGAGGCACTGTACAAACAGACAGGAGAGGCTGAACTCAAATGTAAACTGAGCACACCTTTTTATGCAATGAGGTGAAATACAGTTGACACTGTATGCACAACTGTTGTAAAGTAGGAGAAAGTGGGGTAAGATGAGCCAGTTTGTACTTAATGTGGTCCTCAAGATAAGAGAAAATTAGTACAATGAATTTAGATACAATGAAAGTATCTAAAGTAATTTCAGGATGTTTTCTATCATTTTAAATGATCAGAAAACATCTATGACAAAAGGTTCTAACAATATGGCTTCCTGTGGCTCAATTTACCCCAGGTTAGGGGTTGATCCGAGTCAAGTTGCACCAACTGTAAGTTGCACCATCTGAGATTGTAAAGATAATTTACCTCTTTTAAAAACACCTTCAATAATCAAATTTCCTTTTACAAATAGTCATATTTCTTTTCTTAAAGCTAACTTAAACAACATAAAACCAACCAAATGAAGTTGAAATTTCAATATCTTTAATTGTTTCTGAAACAATATGTTGAACACCAAAGTTGTAACCTTCCCAAAAACAGACTAAACAGAGTTTGTTGAGTAAAATTAAATTAAATAGAAACTGAATTAGAATGAATTAATAAATGTCACTGAAACTAATACATTTTAGTCAAAAGGTTCTTGGCATGGTAGTTTTTCTGAAATATTGAACATGTTAGGCCATTTAGGGACTACATGTGGAAAGATATATATGATTATGCATCTTCTGGCTCTTATTTTCTTTATCAGTTTTACAGAATGGTACCAAGCTAAATAAATGGCTTCTATAAACATACTGGTACCCTAGTCATAAGAATAGCATTGGTAAGTAATAGTATTGCTATTGAAATGTCAATGCTTGCTATCAGACGCCACTTTTTAGTGCCTCATACAACCCAAGTCAAAACAAGTACAGCACAGAATTGTTTATTCCTAATTATGACATATGTCAGACTCAGCATATTAAAAAAGGACAACAGGGTGCAGACAGCAGCAGGACTAGCACCACGTCCACACATACATGTTCTTGTCCACACGTAGAGTACATGCAGTCATGGAGATGTGCTGTTGACAAAGTGAAATTCACAGCTCTTGCATAATATCTCTAGAGATGAATCTCATGCACCATCTGTCCTGGCAAACACTGACGCGTTCCTCTCTCGCGGGTGGCGAGCCTGCCTAGTGCTCAAACACAAATGCCAGCGCACAGTTTGGAAAGCATGTCGTATCAGTGAGGGGGAGGAACAACATGCATTTACTTAAAAATTCATCTTTGTCTTTAGGATATGTACCGAAAACTTTTAAGCTGGCTATTATTAAACCTCTTACGGAACTTGATCCTACAAAATTAGTTACAGGCCAATCTCAAATCTACCCTTTCTGTCAAAAATACTAGAAAAGGCAGTGTCCTCACAATTATGCTCCTTTTTAGAAAGAAATGGTATCTGTGAGGATTTCCAGTCAGGATTTAGACCGTATCATAGTACTGAGACTGCTCTCATTAGAGTTACAAATGATTTACTCTTATCATCCGATCGTGGTTGTATATCTCTATTAGTGTTACTCGATCTTAGCGCTGCATTCGATACTATCGACCACAATATTCTTTTGAATAGACTCGAAAATTATGTTGGCATTAGTGGAACTTCATTGGCATGGTTTAAATCATACTTATCTGACCGTTATCAGTTTGTAGCAGTAAATGAAGAGATGTCACACCGAACACAAGTTCAGTATGGAGTACCGCAGGGCTCAGTGCTAGGACCGTTGCTTTTCACAATGTACATGCTACCACTGGGAGATATTATTAGGAAGCATGGCATTAATTTTCATTGTTATGCTGACGATACTCAGCTCTATATTTCTTCACGCCCTGACGAAACTTACCAATTCACAAGATAAACATTTTTTAATATAAAAAATTGGATGACTAGTAATTTCCTGCAACTTAAT
>CM077178.1:37696245-38086245 GCA_039654105.1 Coreius guichenoti
AAACGAGCGCTGTTTTAAGTCCAAATAGAATGGTGCAGGTATGACATCACTCAAACGCGGAAGCGAGTTAGCATTTTAGCACTTCCGGTTCTCTCGTCCCGAAGTCAATGGGTTTTTTGAATGGGATTTTGTTAAATGGCTGAAATAAGGTCTGTGGTGAACAGGAGCTCAAGACACTTTCACATTTTATTCTACGGCATAAAATACATCAGTATTACCCCACTCGTGATTTTTTGAAGCTGTTACGTGTCTTGAAAAAGGTGGTTGCTAACAAGTGGCTAAATGGGACTACAGAGGCTGTCGAGGAGATTAAACGCCGAACAGGTAAACTCAGTCCGCTTTTACAGCCTCATTATGCTCATAATTGTGCTCTTATAAACGATATAACTCAAACATTCTGGAAAAATGTTTTGAGATACAAATGGGAAGAGCTGTGGGAAGCTTAGTGACGGTGACGGTGAAGTCGTGTGACCATGGTGTAGTCCGTTTATAGCCTACCTTTAGCTTTTTACTTCTGGTGACTGCATTTAGGCTTCAAAAAAGTTCATAAAAGTTGTGTTCATCTGTTTTAATTATCTTGGTGGACAAAACATGCAAGTATCATAAACTTTTGTTGATCACAGAGCTTGTTTTTTGCGATAATCCAAAAGCCTATGGGAAAATCCTATTGGGTTTTTCTTGAGGGAACCAGTGCGATGCTAACTGCCGGTTGGCCTACAAAGTGACGTCAAACCTGCACCACTCTATACAGTGCATAACACCGCTGGGAGTGAGTAATCTGTTAAACGTGCTCGCGCCTGATTTCTGTCAGATATGTGCACTTCATTGCTGTTCATACTGGTTAAATGTTACAGGACACTAATAAAAGAAACAGGATATGATGACGTGTAATGGTGTAGTAGTGGTGTCCCAAATCTTAAACCCGGGACACACTGCACGATTTTCGGCTGTCCCAGATGAAAGATTGCCATTGTGAAACAATCGTGGTGATTTCTGTGATCGTGGCTCCCAATCGTTGGTCCTACGTCATACAGTGAGAGAGGTTCAAAGACGGCCGTTGTTACAGCCTACGATCATTTTCTGACAGTGTCAGACGTTCAGCATGATCATCTCACAGTGTGTTTGCTGCTACGGCCTACGTCTACTGACCAGCCAATACAAATGCCACATGAAATCAACTAAAACTTAAAACTGTTTACCTCAAGCTCTTTTCCCTTCCTCTTTTGCCACGTCACACATAACGTGTGAGTGTTTTTTCAGCACACATAACTACAACTGCCAAAGTGTGGTTCATCATGGTCTTTTTGTTTACCACTAGCGCATGCTGATGACGTTTTATTCTTCTGTAGAAACTTGCATCGTAGTCAATAGGTGTCATCATTGTACAGTCGACATGCATGTCGTACCCAAGTTTAATAGATCCATGTTGCACAGTGTGATTTGTAATGATCTTATAGGATTGCTAAAATAGTGCAGTGTATCCCGTCTTTTAGGGGAATATTTTCACCCCTAGTAGGGTAGGGGTAAGGGTAGGCGAAGGGGTATAAAATAGAATTAGGATTAGGCCTTAATATTGATCTATTTCAGGTCCTGATTAGGCGACGACGAGCACATGAACTGCTGTGCCGTGCTGTTTATATTCATCAAGCAGTAAAAATGTCCCTTCGCGAGCCCGAAACAAGGCGTCTGTGGATGAGAGTCCAAAACAAGGCCTGGTGGGACGTTGTCCTGCTCCACTTCACAGAAGATGACTGGAAGGAGAGTTTCAGTCCTTTATGACTCTTCATTCATCAACAACAGCTCGTTCCACGCGTCATTACGCCATCTCTACGTCACTGCACATGCACAGTACTTTTAATCCGATCAAGTGTTTACACGTCCTCTCGATTGGATTACAAAAGGATTAAACCACCCCTTACAATCCGAATGAAATTTTAATCGGATTTGGCCAATTCATTCTGATTAACGTGGTTACATGTGACTTTTTTATTCTGACTGTGCAGTTAGATTATTAGGGTCCATACTGATTGTCTACTGATTGTGACACTTTTTCGGTTTGTCAGACATCAGTGGAGCGTGTCCATATGTAGCTGTGTTGTGATGAACTCACTGATCTGAAGTCCACTCAGGGAGAAGCTCTAGCAGAATTAGTTTACGGATGCCACTTGCTTTGGTATTTTGTTTTCTAATGCAATAACATTTGGGCATTTAAAGTGCGACTTTGTTCTAATACTTTGAAGCCTCTATATATAATTGATCATTGAATGATTGGATGATACAATCACTGGCAATCATAAGAATCACACAGACCTCAAATAACCAGCAATGTTACAGAGAATGTCCCGAGTGAAAGAGTTTGCTGACTGTGGGACTGTTGGCACAGGAAATGAGATGGCTGTTGTGTGTCCTCCAGCAGAGGAAGCAGCCGGTCCCTGCTGATCTCTCCGGGTGTTACTCTGTTATCTAGCTCAGCACTGCAGACATGTGACACATACACAATACTAGACAAGAGCCCAACACAACTGACAGCTCAGGCCCCGGTTTCCATCACTACAGGATAAAAACAGTCCAAGAATGCCTCAAGACCTTCCAATATTTAACAGAGAAGCACAGACCTTCCACAACAACAGTGGACATTATAAATAAACCACAACATGAGCCTTTAAAGTGCTCCTCTGCACGAAAACCTTGAATAACTTCAGTTGAGGACTAATAAATAACCCATATATATTCAGCTTCATACTGTCCTGGTGAAGAACTCTTCCCGTGTGTTAGAGAAGGACTGTCATGTAACACTGTTTCTCTCAGCTGGACGGGCTAAATAAAACACATTAATGTGATCATCTCATAAATATAGAGCAATGCTTCTGTCAGGACACATGACCAGTGCTACAGAGACCGAAGAATGAAGGGAACTGGTGCTAAATTTACAGAAACCAGGTCAACAGCTTCTGTAGGTACAGGGGTTTCAATACATTACTGTATATTCCACTATTCTGCTGCTTTTGTGAAACCATTATTGACCTGAGAAAGGCCACTTCAGTCACTGAATACTCCAGCATAAACATATGTGACCCTGGAGCACAAAACCAGTCATAATTCTCACGGGTTTATTTGTGGCAATAGCCAACAATACATTGTATGGGTCAAAATTATCCATTTTTCTTTTATGCCAAAAATTATTAGGATATTAAGATCATGTTCCATGAAGATATTTTGTAAATTTCCTACCGTAAATATATCAAAAATGTATTATTAGTAGTAATATGCGTTGCTAAGGACTTCATTTGGACAACTTTAAAGGAGATTTTCTCAATATTTAGATTTTTTTGCACCCTCAGACTCCAGATTTTCAAATAGTTGTATCTCGGCCGAATATTGTCCAAACCATACATCAATGGAAAGCTCATTTATTCAGATGATGTATAAATCTCAATGTCAAAAATTGACCCTTATGACTGGTTTTGTGGCCCAGGGTCACAAATAATCTTGACTTTAATGCATAGTTATTGTCAAAGAGCATTGCTTAAACACTAGTTCAGACCTGTACTTTCCCACAAACACTAGTTATAGTGCAGTCTTACCAGCTGTCCAGCTCCAGTTCAAGCAGAGATTGTGTTTTCTCTGAGTTGCACTGCAAACACCACATATCTGCGGAGGAATGCGCGTCCACAACGCACCGGACTCAACCATCACTGGATCCGAAGGCTCCTCAGCTCTGAGCTCAGCACAACAACAGCTCTACTGCCCAGCAACCGAACCGCGACTGCCGTCTCTCAGCGTGAGGTCTGTGTGTCACAGCGGCCCAGAGGAATTCCACCAACAGATCTGATGAGACGCAAACCCTGCTTTAGGTGGAAGAGGTCGTACTTCTGAAAGAAGCAGGGAGAAGGAACGAGCACGGACTTCTGCACGGGCGGCAGAAGAATGCAAGTGGGAAAATGTGGAAGCACCTCTATTAATAGAGCCTTTCAGAGAGAGAGAGAGAGAGAGAGAGAGAGAGAGAGAGAAAGAGAGAGATTGTCCTGTTCAAACTATCCAGCGTTTGCTGCTCATGTGTTTATGCTTCATGTGTTTAGACTCTGAAAGACAAACACACACTCGTTCTCAGCAGTATAAAAACATGCTGCATGTTTTAGAGAGAAGTCGACTTTGACCTTGCTTGAGTGACCTTTCTTTGAATTTATATGTGAATTTATAAACCATTACAGTCCTTGATGCTGATTGGTCAATAGCCATGTTTTATTTATGATAAAGCACGGTTATGACCACTTCACCGAACAGATCAGTGTATCACCAAAGACTTCATATATAGAAAGACGGTGCAATCATTACCATAAAAGGGAGAAAATGCAATGTACAATATGGCGGAATAAGTCCCGCCTTCTAAATAAAAGAGCCAATCACTGATTGATAAAGTCGTTGTGTTACTGTGGCTGCATTGGCGGATCTAGCCTGAAAAAAAAAAAAAAATGTTCCATGTATTATTTATTTCAGATAAATAAACTCTATTATTTATTGTATAAGTATGAGTGAGCCCTGTTGGCGTTATGTCTGCGTCATTCACCTTTAGGCCACTGCCTTCCCTGTAAACGTCTCATGCAGGAGATACACTATATTGCCAAAAGTATTGGGACACCCCTCCAAATCATTGAATTCAGGTGTTCAATCACTTCCATGGCCACAGGTGTATAAATCAAGCACTAGGCATGCAGACGCTTCTACAAACATTTGTGAAAGAATGGGTCACTCAGGAGCTCAGTGAATTCAAGCGTGGTACCGTGATAGGTTGCCATCTGTGCAATAAATCCACTCGTGAAATTTCCTCACTACTAAATATTCCACGCTCAACTGTTAGTGGTATTATAACAAAGTGAAAGCAATTGGGAACAACAGCAACTCAGCCACGAAGTGGTAGGCCATGTAAAATCACAGAGCGGGGTCAGCGCATGCTGAGGGTCACAGTGCGCAGAAGACGCCAACTTTCTGCAGAGTCAATAGCTACAGACCTCCAAACTTCGTGTGGCCTTCAGATTAGCTCAAGAACAGTGTAGAGAGCTTCATGGAATGGGTTTCCATGGCCGAGCAGCTCATCCAAGCCTTACATCTCCAAGTGCAATGCAAAGCGTGGGATGCAGTGGGGTAAAGCACGCCGCCACTGGACTCTAGAGCAGTGGAGACGTGTTCTCTGGAGTGACCAATCACGCTTCTCTGTCTGGCAAGCCCATGGACGAGTCTGGGTTTGGCGGTTGCCAGGAGAATGGTACTTGCCTGACTGCATTGTGCCAAGTGTAAAGTTTGGTGGAGGGGGGATTATGGTGTGGGGTTGTTTTTCAGGGGTTGGGCTTGGCCCCTTAGTTCCAGTGAAAGGAACTCTTAATGCTTCAGCATACCAAGACATTTTGGACAATTTCATGCTCCCAATTTTGTGGGAACAGTTTGGGGATGGCCCCTTCCTGTTCAAACATGACTGTGCACAAAGCAAGGTCCATAAAGACATCGATGAGCGAGTTTGGTGTGGAGGAACTTGACTGTCCTGACCTCAACCCGATAGAACACCTTTGGGATGAATTAGAGCGGAGACTGTGAGCCAGGCCTTCTCGTCCAACATCAGTGCCTGACCTCACAAATGCGCTTCTAGAAGAATGGTCAAAAATTCCCATAAACACACTCCTAAACCTTGTGGAAAGCCTTCCCAGAAGAGTTGAAGCTGTTATAGCTGCAAAGGGTGGGCCAACTCCATATTAAACCCTACGGATTAAGAATGGGATGTCATTAAAGTTCATGTGCATGTAAAGGCAGGCGTCCCAAAACTTTTGGCAATATAGTGTATGTTTGTATGTGTGTGAGTGTGAGTGTGTGTGTGTGTGAGAGAGTATGTGTGTGTGTTCATGTTTTTAGTCATGGGAGAGAATATACAGTTTGTACAGTATAAAAACCATTATGTCTATGGAGAGTCCCCACAAAGATAGTAAACCAGACATGTGTGTGTGTGTGTGTGTGTGTGTGTGTGTGTGTGTGTGTGTGTGTGTGTGTGTGTGTGTGTGTGAGTATGTGTTATAATGACATGGGTATTACAACGTAAACATGGTTTATGAGGACACTTCCTGTAACACTTCCTTTTGGTGTCTTATTAGGCAAACTCTCACTGTGCAGCTGGTCTGGTTTAAACTAAAAGACGGGAAACAAACTTTTTATCATGCTGAAAGATAAGCAGATGCACGTGTGTGAGAAATATCATATATTGTGTTAAAATAAATGAAACAGTCCCTGGTCTCTGTAATGAGTCATTACATGTAACATTCTCAGATGTTTGAACACAGCAGATGTTTTCCACATGAAGTGCTTTTAGAGACATACCTGCACTATCTTAAAACTCAAAACCGATTATACACTAAAAAAAATATTTAGGCCTAAATGTAGGATTTATGTATTTGAATCGCAAATAAAATTTCCATCCATTTGGATTAGACAATTTAAACATAAATTATTGAACTTTATGTATATGTCACATGTCTGTCTTGTCCTGTGTAAGCACATGTGGTGTTTTTGTCATTTCTAGTCAAGTGCTTATGTTTGTCATGTTTGGTCTGATGTCATGTCTCTGGTCTATTGTCAACCCCGCCCATCTTGTTATCTGATTATTGGTTAATTTTCCCCACCTGTTCTCCCTCATTACCTGCCTTGTTTGTCCCCTATTTAATCTCCTTGTGTCTTCAGTCCTGTGCTGGATCGTTGTTTGATGTCGTCGGTTTCCTGTATGTTTCATGTTCCTGCTCCTGGTGTTAAGTTTATTTCAAGTTTGGTTTTCCCCCTCGTGGGTGTTTTGTTTGTGTTTGTTTTATTTTATTATTTAAATAAACCTTCCTGCATTTGAGTCCTCGCTCCCTTTTCTCTCAACCGAACCTGACATAACGATCCAGCCACCATGAGGACTCAGCAGAAGAAGGGTTCGCCTCATCCACCAGCCCCCACTGTCCCGTGCCTTCAACACCAGCGCATACTTCAGTTTGAGGTCTTATGTTCCCTCCGTCAGCAAGGGACGGAGCCTAGAAGGTTTGCTGAACAATTCAGCAGAGCGGCGAAGGGTCTAGGACTCAACGACGGGGCGCTCAAGGACCTTTTTAATTACGCCCTGGATGAGCCGTTCGATTGGGTGGTAATGAGAGGGTTGGATTTTATATCCTTTGAGGCGGCAGTGGAATATTTAGCCCGCCAGATGGAGAAGGCTGCCAGAGAGGCGGTGACTCCTCCAAGGGCGGCCGAAGCTGCCGTAGCAACCCCAGAGGCGACTAGAGAGGCTGCGCCTCACCTTCGTAAGCGCAGGAGAAGGAGGACTCCTGTCGCTGACCCAGGTCCGGTGGTCCCATTTACAGTGGTCCCAGTTACAGTGGTCCCGAGTCCGGTGGTTCCAAGCCCAGAGACCGCCCCGGAGATTGCTGTCGTCTGCGACGCGCCCTGCCCGCGCCACCCAGGCGCCTTGCCCTGCTGTGGCCAGCCCGCGGCCAGAGTCCAGAGAGGGCTCCAGGCCGCGGCCAGAGTCCAGAGAGGGCTCCAGGCCGCGGCCAGAGTCCAGAGAGGGCTCCAGGCCGCGGCCAGAGTCCAGAGAGGGCTCCAGGCCGCGGCCAGAGTCCAGAGAGGGCTCCAGGCCGCGGCCAGAGTCCAGAGAGGGCTCCAGCCCGCGGCCAGAGTCCAGAGAGGGCTCCAGCCCGCGGCCAGAGTCCAGAGAGGGCTCCAGCCCGCGGCCAGAGTCCAGAGAGGGCTCCAGCCCGCGGCCAGAGTCCAGAGAGGGCTCCAGCCCGCGGCCAGAGTCCAGAGAGGGCTCCAGCCCGCGGCCAGAGTCCAGAGAGGGCTCCAGCCCGCGGCCAGAGTCCAGAGAGGGCTCCAGGCCGCGGCCAGAGTCCAGAGAGGGCTCCAGGCCGCGGCCAGAGTCCAGAGAGGGCTCCAGGCCGCGGCCAGAGTCCAGAGAGGGCTCCAGGCCGCGGCCAGAGTCCAGAGAGGGCTCCAGGCCGCGGCCAGAGTCCAGAGAGGGCTCCAGGCCGCGGCCAGAGTCCAGAGAGGGCTCCAGGCCGCGGCCAGAGTCCAGAGAGGGCTCCAGGCCGCGGCCAGAGTCCAGAGAGGGCTCCAGCCCGCGGCCAGAGTCCAGAGAGGGCTCCAGCCCGCGGCCAGAGTCCAGAGAGGGCTCCAGCCCGCGGCCAGAGTCCAGAGAGGGCTCCAGCCCGCGGCCAGAGTCCAGAGAGGGCTCCAGCCCGCGGCCAGAGTCCAGAGAGGGCTCCAGCCCGCGGCCAGAGTCCAGAGAGGGCTCCAGCCCGCGGCCAGAGTCCAGAGAGGGCTCCAGCCCGCGGCCAGAGTCCAGAGAGGGCTCCAGCCCGCGGCCAGAGTCCAGAGAGGGCTCCAGCCCGCGGCCAGAGTCCAGAGAGGGCTCCAGCCCGCGGCCAGAGTCCAGAGAGGGCTCCAGCCCGCGGCCAGAGTCCAGAGAGGGCTCCAGCCCGCGGCCAGAGTCCAGAGAGGGCTCCAGCCCGCGGCCAGAGTCCAGAGAGGGCTCCAGCCCGCGGCCAGAGTCCAGAGAGGGCTCCAGCCCGCGGCCAGAGTCCAGAGAGGGCTCCAGCCCGCGGCCAGAGTCCAGAGAGGGCTCCAGCCCGCGGCCAGAGTCCAGAGAGGGCTCCAGCCCGCGGCCAGAGTCCAGAGAGGGCTCCAGCCCGCGGCCAGAGTCCAGAGAGGGCTCCAGCCCGCGGCCAGAGTCCAGAGAGGGCTCCAGCCCGCGGCCAGAGTCCAGAGAGGGCTCCAGCCCGCGGCCAGAGTCCAGAGAGGGCTCCAGCCCGCGGCCAGAGTCCAGAGAGGGCTCCAGCCCGCGGCCAGAGTCCAGAGAGGGCTCCAGCCCGCGGCCAGAGTCCAGAGAGGGCTCCAGCCCGCGGCCAGAGTCCAGAGAGGGCTCCAGCCCGCGGCCAGAGTCCAGAGAGGGCTCCAGCCCGCGGCCAGAGTCCAGAGAGGGCTCCAGCCCGCGGCCAGAGTCCAGAGAGGGCTCCAGCCCGCGGCCAGAGTCCAGAGAGGGCTCCAGCCCGCGGCCAGAGTCCAGAGAGGGCTCCAGCCCGCGGCCAGAGTCCAGAGAGGGCTCCAGCCCGCGGCCAGAGTCCAGAGAGGGCTCCAGCCCGCGGCCAGAGTCCAGAGAGAACTTCGCTTCCCGAACTGTGTGCGCCGCCCTGGCCCCCTGAACTGTGTGCGCCGCCCTGGCCCCCTGAACTGTGTGCGCCGCCCTGGCCCCCTGAACTGTGTGCGCCGCCCTGGCCCCCTGAACTGTGTGCGCCGCCCTGGCCCCCTGAACTGTGTGCGCCGCCCTGGCCCCCTGAACTGTGTGCGCCGCCCTGGCCCCCTGAACTGTGTGCCCCGCCCTGGTCTGTCCCTCCCGTCCCCCCCGGTCCTTTCTAGGCCGGCCGGTTCTACCTACTCTGTCTGTTCCCCTATTTTTTCCTGAGTGTTTTTTGTTTCCTGGTGGAGGGTCTGGTAGCCGCTCCATAGGGAGGGGGTAATGTCACATGTCTGTCTTGTCCTGTGTAAGCACATGTGGTGTTTTTGTCATTTCTAATCAAGTGCTTGTGTTTGTCATGTTTGGTCTGATGTCATGTCTCTGGTCTATTTTCAACCCCGCCCATCTTGTTATCTGATTATTGGTTAATTTTCCCCACCTGTTCTCCCTCATTACCTGCCTTGTTTGTCCCCTATTTAATCTCCTTGTGTCTTCAGTCCTGTGCTGGATCGTTGTTTGATGTCGTCGGTTTCCTGTATGTTTCATGTTCCTGCTCCTGGTGTTAAGTTTATTTCAAGTTTGGTTTTCCCCCTCGTGGGTGTTTTGTTTGTGTTTGTTTTATTTTATTATTTAAATAAACCACACTTCCTGCATTTGAGTCCTCGCTCCCTTTTCTCTCAACCGAACCTGACAGTATATTTGTCAGTCATATATAAACGAATTAAATTTGATTTCATGATTTCATGCATAACCCTTTTAATTCAGCTCAAGATATCTCACATTGGGTGTCTCTACCGACCTCTTGTGGAAAAAAAGATAATATAACAAAATTTCATGACTCTTGCCACTAGATGGTCTTATAAAAAATGGCCTTGTAAAGTTTTAGCATTTTTAGTTTGAATTTTGAGCATTTTTAGGTTTTTCAATGTGTACTGAAGCATTCCTCGCATTCCATTCATTCCTAAGGGGGTCAAACTGACCCGCGAGGGAAGGATTTGTTACTTTTTTACATTTCAACCACAAAACTCCTTGAATCCAGACAATTATTTTTTGTGTATTCGTGGTTCAAGTGCGACAAAAGTCATAGTGTCTTGGACCACTCCTTTGAACAATGACTCCTTTTTAAAATGAGTTTCGGGTCAAAATGACCCGAGGGAAGGATGAGGGTTAAAAATGTATTGATTGATAAATATATAAACGTGGTTGTCAGAGGCGGACAGTGCTGAAGTATTTTTACTTTCTACTCAAGTACATTTGTCAAGTATATGTACTTTATCAGTGTTTTTCTTTGGAAAACTTTTACTTTTTTACTACATTACAAAACATAATGTCGTACTTTTTACTGCACTACATTTAATAAATTAAAGGGGGGTTTTTTTACCTTTAATACTTAATTACATTAAAAATGTAGTACTTTCTTTCTTGTACTCAAGTAAAACTTTTAATTAAGAAAGTACTACATTTTTAATGTAATTAAGTATTAAAATGATATTCAATATGAAACGTAGTGCAGTAAAAAGTACAATATTATGCTTTGGAATGTGAAATAAAAGTTTTCCAAAGAAGAACACTGATAAAGTACATATGCTTGAAAAATAAAATTACTTGGAAAGTAAAAATACTTCACTACTGTCCGCCTCTGGTGGTTGTTGTGTATTTAAAACACATTCAGTTTACTATTACAGATATACTACATTTCTTACCGTTTCATTTATGTATGACTGACAATTATGCATCACATTAAGTTTATTAGTTTGTTTATGTTAAAACTGTGTGATCCAAATGGTTGGAAATAGTATTCAAACACATCTATGGTAATTTGGGCTTTTGTATCCCAGAGCATTATATGTAGAGGTGGAGAGCAGAAGAGTATGGCGGTGCGAGCAGTACTGATGGTGAAGACGTTCACTGGCCCGCTCTGAATAATGCCATCTGAGGTGACAGGACAAAGAGAAAATAAGTACCAGATGGCCAGCTGCTTCCTTTACAAGGACACCAATCACTGTGTCTGCACTGCTGGATGAAGGTGACCGCGTCCTCTAATTAGAAGCGGGACACTTCTCTCACTGCTTCCTTTGGTTTGCTGCATCTAAAACTTCAAACCTTGCATTGCTAAAGAAGGGAACAAATTACAAGTTCAGAGAAGAAATGTGAAACATCAGTTACAACGAAAGAGCTTCACTCTCTCGGTCACAGTGAAGTGCAGCTGTCCCACAGTTGACGTATGCATGCGTCACCTGTCACAGCAAACGTCCCAATCCCACAGGAAACAGCAGGCTTCAAACCCAACAAAAGCAGATCTTGAATGTGTCCACCACACTAGTATGTGCTGTATACTGGGGGTCTGTTATTCACAGAAGGAGTCGGTCTGGCTTGTTTGCAGCCAGGTTGATGTCAGATCTGGGAACTGCAACTGGCCCTCCATAAAACATCTGCTTCAACTCAAAGACATGCCTTCAGTGACTAACTCCACTCCCACCACGACCGCTTCTCATTGCACTTGCCAGTTATTATTATATTCTCATTAACCAGCCTGAAGTAATCTCAAAGTTTTATGGTTTAACAAGAACTGACCAGAAAAAGCAACAACAGCCCTGAAAAAGCAGAAACTTCTGATTCTAACGTGCTTTTCCCGAAAGCAAACCTGTTATATGTGGTAAAATAAACTGCTGCAGCTCGTTGGACAGGCCGAGTCCACTGTAAAGAGGATCTGCTGTGGGATCTGAAGGACTCCAGGAAGAAGATCTGGGGATGAGGATGCCATTCCCAACAAAAGTGAACATCTGAATCCTTTCCCGAAGGGCCTGTTAGCAAAGGACATGTGCCACGGCCTCACAATTCATTTTAGTTTGAGTTAACATCGGCCTATAAATAGAATAATTCAAGTTGTTTTGTTTTGTTGTAATATACTGTATTACACACACTTTTGTCATGCATTTCATATGGTTTAAATAAGTTAAGTAGGTTTACATGTAAATGTGACTACCTGCAGAGTCCAAAGAAGAGACAGCAAGTTTTATAAAGTTGAGAAAATTCAGGCTATATTTATTTGTAACAACTATATTAACAGCAATAGTAAGGCTGGCCACACACTTGAAGATTTTAAGCCCGATTTTGAGCCGATTTGCGATAGGGGGGCGTGGCCCGAATCCTCAATTGTGTGGCGTCATTATGATTATTTTACTGCTCCAGATCGCGTCGGAGCACACACAATCCCCAACCGTAAATATCAAACATGTTTGATATTTCCGACTCTTGATCTATGTTTATAGGGGTTAGGATGTTGTCTGCCTCTGACGTGATACCGGCGATAGCCAATGAGAGCGAGCGAGCGTCACCGGATGTTGTGTGCTTCTATAGCTGAAACTGGGCAGCCGCAAACATGCCATGAAAGTGGAGTATTAAGAAAGAAGATCAGCCATATTCTTTTTTCTCGTTTGTTTTTCTTCCTGTAAAACAAAACTCACGTCAGGAGAACCAGCTGACGACGTCAATCGTCCTCCATTTGTTTTTCTTCTCAAGTCACGTTTGATCTCGCGAGTCTCTGTGAGATCTCGTCTCACTGTGGAAATGTCACTAATCGCCAGGTGTGTGTGGTCTCGCGGTCCGGACGAATCTTCTAGTGTAGGGCCCTATGATTTCCGCGATGCAGAAAACGCGGACGGAATCCAGTCATAAAAACGGAATTTACTGTATAACAAGGAATAAGTTTGGTTTTTCCAAATCGTATTTCATACGATTAAAATATAAATTAAATTAATGTTTTATGTGTTCATTTGATTACCAGAAAATACACAACACAGAATTTGTGGGGGGGTATTCATAAAAAAATATTAAAATTGTTGTTTTTATGAATTCAATTAATTAGATAAAATTGAATTAATTAAACCATAAATGAATCCAGACAACTTAAAACAGAATTTAGTAAAAAATACAATTTGAGAGAACAAACATATTTCATAGGGCCCTAAACATGTAATTTTTGGTTAAACTTTTAATTAATTGTTTAATTTGTATGTTTCATGATTTTAATTAATTAGACATGCTTTTTGATTACTAAAAATGTTATTTAACCATTAAAATAGAGCAAAAAAAAATTTAAACAGGGAAAAAAACGGAATCCAGAAAAATGAAAATGGAAAAAAACGGAATTTGGAAAAAAATAAAACGGAATTTGGGAAAAAATAAAACGAATTTCATAGGGTCCTACTAGTGTGTGCATTCAGAGGATTATAATCTCCCACAGTTTTAAGATTTGGAAATCATCTAGTGTGTCCCAGGCCTGAGAGATTCCTCTGGTAAGAACAGCTAATGGGCTGATAATGATAATAAGATAATGAGGAAATGATGTCGTCTTTCATTGCTCACTTTGCCAAGTGGTTACAAACTTGAGTCACAATTACAGCCAGAATTGCCACTTCAAAGGCTCTGAGTGAGTGAGTAGGGCATAGGGAAGCTCACTTTCGAGAGGAATTCAGCCCTGGAGTCATCAAGGGAAGAAGATAGACAGTCCTGTAGCATCTACAGTACTCTAGGAGAGGATGCAGCAACCATTTGGAAAATAAAAGAATTGAATTGGTTTGTGCAGAATTGACAGAGAAACTCTGCAAGGGATTTCAAGTGTATACTAGTGAAAAAAACAAAACCTTTTTTATAAAAACTGCAGCAGTAAAGTGCAAGACTCAAATGTGCTGGAGGTATATTTTTCCCAATGCATTACTTATATTTCACAGCTATATGCTCGGTTTATGTTAAAAAAATACAGAAAGTGACAGCAAGTGCAGACCAACTCAGCAAACTTCACTGAAGTGTTAGCGTCAAGCAGACGGATCACAAGATATCAGCACTATAATGTTGAATTACTGTATAAAATCTTCTCATTTTGGTGGAATACATGTTGTTAGACATTAAAGTTTGCAGAAGACGAGGGGATGCACAGCAGAGCTTTATTTAACAAAACAAACCTGGCTGTGCAGACAGTGAGGAACTGAACCTGAGGACATTATATACACAGGAACTAATGAACTACATGAGGAACAGGTGTGTGATAATCAATGATGCAGCCATGGCAACAAGCGTAAACACAAAGGAAACAGGAAATAACGAGAAAACAAACTAAAAGACCTTTGCTGCGTCCCAATTCGCCTACTTATATTACGACCTAAAAGTATGTACTCTTTTTGTGAAGACAAAGTAGATACTTTTGAGTGTGTAGCAGAAGAGTATGCAAGCTTTGGGACGTACTACTTCGTCATCTATAACGGACTCTGTTGCTTAGTTACGTGCATCCCGTCACCGTTTAAGCTGCCCTGTCAATCATCATCACAGTTCAAATCCTCCATCCTTCAGTTTCATTTCCTACCGTATCGGAGGGAAATGTAGTAACACGTTGATCTGCCATTGTGGGTCTTTAATGCAGAGACTCTCCTCATGTGTTTGCAGTTTAAATATAATGATGCATTTAAAAGGTAATGGCCAAACGTATCAGTACAAAAGCTCTCAATGCTGTTGAAATATAATGTGGATAACATTGAATAAATATCTTTTCGTCAGGTTAAATACCGATAATTGATCACTCAAACCCCTTTATCTAAACCTCTCTGCTTAACCGCCGGACTCGCACATCCGCCATGTTTGTAGTTTTTTTAACACTTTGTATCCGCGTTTGTAGTTCTAATCGAATCCTCGTCCAACTCGCAATGGGTTGTGGGTAATATCAGCCGTTAGAGTGCGCGTCGATCTGCACTTCAGATTCTGACCGGAAATAGTAGACCATCCGGGTATCTCTGGAATACTCTTCTCAACATACTACGATTTGGGACATACTAATTCTGTTTTCGAATATTATTTAGGACGGATAGTATGTGGATTGGGACGCAGCACTTGAAAATGAAACAGAAACCCAACAGAATGTCACTATGATTGTGTGTGTTCCTGCAGAACATCTGACCTCTGACCTGTTAGCAGTGAGTTTGTTTTTCTTTATTGCCATCTTTAACAATTTAAATTTCCTTTGAACTTGTTTGTTTTAACATGTAAAATGTATATTTTAAAACCGTTTTTTGCACATAAAAAACCATAGCCTATATTCATATATGTGACCCTGGAGCACAAAACCAGTCATGCGTCTCACGGGTATATTTGTGGCAATAGCCAACAATACATTGTATGGGTCAAAATTATCCATTTTTCTTTTATGCCAAAAATCATTAGGATATTAAGATCATGTTCCATGAAGATATTTTGTACATTTCCTACCGTAAATATATCAAAAATGTATTATTAGTAGTAATATGCGTTGCTAAGGACTTCATTTGGACAACTTTAAAGGAGATTTTCTCAATATTATATTTATTCAGCTTTCAGATGATGTATAATCTTAATTTAAAAAAATTGACCCTTATGACTGGTTTTGTGGTCCAGGGTCCCATACGTATATTTGTTTAACACTGCCACAATTTTCACATTGTTTGGAGCAGAACACTGGACAGGATCTGGAATAACATGGTTTTTCTTCAATAACACAAACTTTTTTGATTTTTTCATATGATTAAATGGATAATCAAAGAAATAAGCTCTGGTCTCAGCGGCTAGCATCAGTTTCAGGAGAGCTTCAGGCTCTTGCTCTGGAGAGAGAGACTCGATCTCATGCAGATCCTCTGGACCTTTACACCACTCTTTCATGAGACAAACACTGTGCCAGAACTCTTGCTTTGACGTGTACCATGACATGACCATGCAGAAAAAGAAACTTGGGCCTATTTAACTAACAGTGAGCTTAAAGCAATAGCACAGTTGTGGTGAAACAACATGAGCTTTGACAGCGATGTACTGTAGTAATCAGCTGGAATAGCAAGACTCAGGGATTCAGGGGAAACACAGCCAAGATAGGGAACTTCAGGAAAGTGGATCAGTCATTGGATCTGGTATCATTTTAGCCTAACAGCTCCTATTACAATTTTACTCTCATTCTATGGAAAAGATATTCCTGGATATTCTGCTACAGTAGATCACTTATTTGGCATGAAAAAATAAAAATCACGTATAGGTTTAAAGGCATGAGGGCGATTCAAGGACAGCACGCCAAATCCGTTCCTTAGGCCTGCATGGGTGAAATAAAGAAAAACAGTGACCATCCTCTAACTTGATAATGAAAACCAGTCAACAGTCAGATGTCACAAATTTCATTTAATGCTGCAGTTTTATCTATTTGATATAGCAATAGCCAATCCAAATATAAAATGGGATTCATGCAAATCTTCTGTAAATATGAAAACACATGCACGTGTCTGCTGTGAGCTCTGAACTGACTAGAGTTACAAACAGTCTCTTCCTGTCTGGACTCTTGTGCGGTCGAGACAAATCAACACCTTCTGGCTGCTTTTTCTGAAATGTTCTGCTTGAAAATCATGCTATATGTCTCTGTTTGATATTCAATATCTAATGTGGCCTAAGTTTCCAAATACTTTTATGGGGCCCACGGTATAAATAAAGCATATATACATTTAAGTCTCTTTGTGTCAAATATCCAAGAATCAGTCTATGACTCTCCAAACTCTCTGCACATTTTCTCAAACAACAGAGCACGTTTTTGTTTTCTGATTTTAACAGATATGAGTGTGGCTTGACGCTATTGAATAGGAAGGTTTTTAAAAACATTGGGTTAATCCTTGATCAGTTTAACCTAAATCTTTCATTTGAAAGCCACGTTTCTAGCATCTGTAAAACTGCATTCTACCATCTTAAAAATATATCTAAATTACGGCACATGCTTTCAACGCAAAATGCTGAACAGTTAGTTCATGCGTTCATGACCTCAAGGCTAGATTATTGTAATGCTCTACTGGGTGGTTGCCCTGCTCGCTTAACCCCTTTAACCAACCTTTGTATTGTATACCTTTGTATAACCAAATTGTATTAACTCCTAAGCACTGCTGAGTTATTTGCTGATAAAAAAATTCATAATTTATAAGGGAGAAACGTTGTTCCATGTACTGCAATGTGTCAAAAACATCACACAGCTCAGATAGTCACGTGTCATACACTCACCTAAAGGATTATTAGGAACACCTGTTCAATTTCTCATTAATGCAATTATCTAATCAACCAATCACATGGCAGTTGCTTCAATGCATTTAGGGGTGTGGTCCTGGTCAAGACAATCTCCTGAACTCCAAACTGAATGTCAGAATGGGAAAGAAAGGTGATTTAAGCAATTTTGAGCGTGGCATGGTTGTTGGTGCCAGACGGGCCGGTCTGAGTATTTCACAATCTGCTCAGTTACTGGGATTTTCACGCACAACCATTTCTAGAGTTTACAAAGAATGGTGTGAAAAGGGAAAAACATCCAGTATGCGGCAGTCCTGTGGGCGAAAATGCCTTGTTGATGCTAGAGGTCAGAGGAGAATGGGCCGACTGATTCAAGCTGATAGAAGAGCAACTTTGACTGAAATAACCACTCGTTACAACCGAGGTATGCAGCAAAGCATTTGTGAAGCCACAACACGCACAACCTTGAGGCGGATGGGCTACAACAGCAGAAGACCGCACCGGGTACCACTCATCTCCATTACAAATAGTAAAAAAGAGGCTACAATTTGCACGAGCTCACCAAAATTGGACAGTTGAAGACTGGAAAAATGTTGCCTGGTCTGATGAGTCTCGATTTCTGTTGAGACATTCAGATGGTAGAGTCAGAATTTGGCATAAACAGAATGAGAACATGGATCCATCATGCCTTGTTACCACTGTGCAGGCTGGTGGTGGTGGTGTAATGGTGTGGGGGATGTTTTCTTGGCACACTTTAGGCCCCTTAGTGCCAATTGGGCATCGTTTAAATGCCACGGCCTACCTGAGCATTGTTTCTGACCATGTCCATCCCTTTATGACCACCATGTACCCATCCTCTGATGGCTACTTCCAGCAGGATAATGCACCATGTCACAAAGCTCGAATCATTTCAAATTGGTTTCTTGAACATGACAATGAGTTCACTGTACTAAAATGCCCCCCACAGTCACCAGATCTCAACCCAATAGAGCATCTTTGGGATGTGGTGGAACGGGAGCTTCGTGCCCTGGATGTGCATCCCACAAATCTCCATCAACTGCAAGATGCTATCCTATCAATATGGGCCAACATTTCTAAAGAATGCTTTCAGCACCTTGTTGAATCAATGCCACGTAGAATTAAGGCAGTTCTGAAGGCGAAAGGGGGTCAAACACAGTATTAGTATGGTGTTCCTAATAATCCTTTAGGTGAGTGTATGTCATTTGAAAGGTCTCACAGAGTAGAATACAACAAGTATAATTTTTTGGGGCTTTGACAAAACGTAAGTGAGTTTTGGCACGTGAAGCCCTGCAAGACCCATATGTAAATAATATACTGATGCGACATTCACGAGGCGTTTACGCTTGTAACTTCATGAAACATGCTTCGATCGTTGAAAATAGCACAACTTTATTTACAGCAGACTCTCATGATTAAAAAGAGCCCAGACTCACCATAATCCATTGCGTCAATCACAAGATATTCCTCAGGGAGTACTGTTACATGCTACTTGGCTAAAGACATGTCTCTCATCTTTCCGGGATGCAATCGTGTTATCCAACCGGAATCGTCCATGCTTGTTTACTGAAGTTATTGCAAATATTTTGGAAGCTCTACCAATCGTATATTAGAGTCAGGCCTAGCAACGCCAGACCTACCTCTATATTTGGGCAAGGCGACGAACCAATTGGGTGGTGCACACAGACGCGCTGCACTTTGATCTTGAAAAAAGTTGAAGCTCTACCAATGGATGTCGGAGTCGAAATGAAAACAACGATGGGGCGAGCCCTGCGTTTTGCCCTGGAGTGCAGGTAGCGAGGGGAGGCAATCCAGTGGGAGCGCACTGCCACAACTTAGCAATATTTTAGAAAAAAAAAAAAAAAAACATGAAATGAATCAATCAGTTGAAGAGTTTTATTGAACACTTGGCAAGTAAAATGTAAAAGCCAGCATGGTTCTATCTATTTGTACAATAAAATGACATAAACCGGAAACACTTGTCCGGAGAGGTTTTTGGACACTCGGCTAAACAAAAAGGCTACCTTTGTTCTAAATGCTGTAACTTTTGATTACTTTATGATATCACCACAAAATCTTATCCAGATGCAGCTCACATGTAGGGGAAATTTCCTCCTACCTTATTTCATTCCTGAGTTATTGCATGTCACATTAGAAAGATATGTAAATTTATAATAAAAAATATTAATTCTTTTGTCTTTTCTTAGCAGTTTCTCAGCAGGAGAATGTCCAAATGTGATGTAATTTATATTTTCTAAAAATTTAAAAAGTTTTCAATCAAATGATACCTACCTTTTGACTCTCCTTGCTACAGTTTTGGAGTTATGAGTCTTTACTTTTGAGTGTCACTCAGAAAAAACAACTCTAAAAATGCCTTCAGGGCTTAAGAGGTTAGTAAATAAACTCCAGCTGGTCCAAAACGCAGCAGCTCGAGTTCTTACTAGAACCAGGAAGTATGACCATATTAGCCCGGTTCTGGCAACACTGCATTGGCTCCCTATTAAACATCGTATACATTTTAAAATCTTGCTGATTACTTACAAAGCACTAAATGGTTTAGCTCCCCAGTACTTGAACGAGGTGGCCCCAAAGTAAATAACTAATGATTTTTTACAATGGAAATAAATCAATCAAAAACGTACTTTAGCTGGACAATAATTTTTTTCTAGAGCTGATGTACAGCCAAAACAATCTCTCTTCCATTAATTTCCTATTATCACTGTAAAGCTGCTTTGAAACAATCTATACTGTGAAAAGCACTATATTAATGAAGGTGACTTGACTTAATCAGCAGATCTTCAGGAGAGGGAGATTAGTTCAGTCTCGTTACACACACACACACACACACACACACACACACACAAACACTGACGGAAGAGCCCACAAGTGCCTCACTCAAAACACACGTGCTGTCTGAGATCAGCTAGACCCAACAACAGACCACCTCAACACAAACATAACAGCACATGTTTCATTGCTACTCAATTCTTACTTGATGGTAGTCTTGTTACGCGTGTGGTCAGCACACACAAACGAGATGTCGGAAACAGTCTTTATTATTAAACCAAACTGCTCAAACACATAGGAGAAAAGGAAAAACACTATATCCACACGCGAGAACTGACCAAGAACAAATACAGGGGTAGAATAAGGGAAATATTATTGTGAAATATTACTCCAGTGTAAAGCAGCTGTTCTCTATGTGAATATATAGTAAAGTGTCATTTATTCCTGTGATCAAAGCTGAATTGATCATCATTACTCCAGTCTTCAGTGTCACATGATCCTTCAGAAATCATTCTAATATGATGAACTGATGCTCAAGAAACATTTATGATTATTAATCAACGTTGAAAACAGTTGTGCTGCTTCAGATATTCAGGATCTTTTGTAACATTCCTGTTGAATGTAAGTATTAATTTCTTTCCAAATAAAAATAAAATAAGAACGGTAGTGTATATTTTTGAATTATGAATAAACTGAAGTTATCCTCAATTAGATTCCTGAAGTTTTACCATTTGACATGAGCCCAAACAAACCTCAAAATATCTGAAATTGTGATTATTTTGAGTGGTGAGGATCACTGTTCCAGTCCTACACAAATGCCTGTCCTGTTCCAGCACTCTTGAAGACCGCAGCAGTGTCCAGAATAGCCCCAATCCCCTTAAATACTGCACCGTTCAGCTTACTACCATCTGCAGGTCAAAAGATGATGAAGTGCAACTGTGTGTCTTGCTAAAGAAGCTGATTTTATTCATTTTATTTGGATAGCACTTTTCACAATACACATTGTTTCAAAGCAGCTTTACAGAAAATCATGATGCTAATGCTTATAATCTTAATAACTTCATGACTAAAAGAGCCCTATTTTAACGATCTGAGCACATGGTCTAAAGCGCAAGTGCACTTAGGGCGTGTCCGAATCCACTTTTGCTAGTTTAACAACGGGAAAAACGGTCTGCGCGTCCAGCGAATGGTCCAAAAGGGTTGTCCCTACAGTCTCTTAATGAGTCATGGGTGTGTTTTGGGCGTAACGTGCAATAAACCAATCAGAGTCTCATCTCCCTCTCACCATTCCCTTTAAACGCCAGTTGTGCTCGCGCCATGGTGGATTCGCTATTTACATGCACTGAATGCTTCTCCAGAGAGGAAACGGATCTGCTCGTCCAATGACGCCTGCTTGCTCGTCATTACTGCAAATAGGTAGGCTAATTCTGATACATGCAATGACTATCCATTATGACATGAAGGCATTTTCATATTTATGTACACAATAATAATCTTTTACATTTTAATCCTTTAATTTTTAATATTTAAATGTGTGTGTGCTGCTACCCTGTGTGTGTAATAAGCAGAGTGTATGCGGGTTGTTCTCCACCTATAGGCTCATATTACTAATACTGCACTATTGACTTTAGAGCAGGTTTGTGTTGGTCAATGGAGCAGTCGTTATAGTTCCTCACAATAGCAACGCTCCAACAATGCTCCTGAACACACCTGGTTTTCAGACCAGACGCCCATGGGTGAACAGATGGCGCCAGTGCATTTGATATTTAAACAACGTGGAGCTGGACGTGAAAATGAGAACTGCGTCGGGCTGAAACGAGCAGAAAACACTTGTGTTGCGCCTGCCATCACATTGTGTATGATAGGACCCAAAGTCACATTCATCAGATTAGAGCTGTGGGATAATTTAGTTTACTTTTTGTGACCATACAATCGAGCAGTTGAGATTCACTATATTGCTTTACGTGAGTTAGTGTACTGTATTACTGTATATATGCAGATAGAGTTAGATGCAACTTTGATTTGAGCAGCAGGTCTATAAAGCTCTGTCAAGCTCATCTCAAAGATCTCTGCTGCTGCGGTCATACTGGACCTGATGCCAGTGTTATCTGTGAGCTTCTGAGCTTTTTCTCAGCATTTACACGAGGAAGACTGGTTTTGAGTCGGCTCATCCTGTAGGAGAGATGACACTGAATCATTCATGAGAATATCGCATTCCCTCTTTGACCGAACACCCAACACTTCCACTGGTCATCAGCATCTTACATAAAGAGTTTTTGTACCGTTAGATGGGGCAACAACATCATGTCTGAGCTCTAGTTTCCAGCACTGAACTACAGCGCTGCAGTGTAATAATAGTTCAAGCTGGCGGCCAGTAAGTCAAGGTTGCTGGTTCAATCCCAGAGAAACTTAACCCTGTGCCTTGACATATGAAAAACTACTTTAAAAAACAAGTTTTTAGAAGGAACAGTTTCAAAGTTATTCTTCTGTTTGCTCTATAAAACCAGTGCAGATTTCACAGCAAAAAGACACGTAAAGCACGAGCTGAAGGACGTTTGTACAGTTATACTAAAAGACTTTTACTAGCTAAAGAGTCTAAACGATCAATCAGAGACAGAAGGACTGGAGGAGATACAGAGAAACAGGTTTATCAGATCATGTTGATCCTTTAGAGGCCTTTATTTTTATCAAATATTTTTATAAATTTATCAAATATGATACCGTAGGCTTTATAGGGTTAATATTAGTTTATTTTTATAACTGGTGGACAAAATAAATCCCATAGACTTGCATTGAAGGAAGGATCCAAGCCATACAGTCCACGTACAGCTGAATTCAGTTTTCAGTTCACCTCTTAGGACCAGATTTACTAAACAGGGCAAATTAGCGTGCCATAAAAGCGCTGATGGGAGTGGAAAGTTCTGCGCGTGACCTACTGACAACACACATTAATGAACACAGACACAGAGGATCATTCCCATAATGACCAACACAATCTACCTGTTAGCGTCTGGTTTCAGACATGCTTTTGTTGGGCGGTAAATAATGCCGCAAACACCAGTAAATTGACGAGCGCAAACCTTAGTAAATCACCTCACGTGATTCATTTAAATACTCTCCTCCCATAAATACTGTCTGAAAGGGAAACTCCTACAAATGCATATACAATAAGATCAGCCGCAAAAATAACCCTGACCACGCCTTTTCAGCGCTAATTTATCACTGCGTGTCTTTAGTAAATCAAGACAGTAGTTTTTACTGCCAAAAGAGGGTTTGCGCTGGCGGAGGTGTTAGTAAATCTGGCCCTTAGTGCTTTATCCCATGTGTAAATTCCAGTAATTCAGTCCTTTACAGGAGTAACGACCGCATTCTACAACCGAATCAACCCATGAAAAAAGCAGGTAAGTGACAAACGCATTTATTTAAACCCATATCAGGGATTCGTCTCTGCAAGAAAATCACATGCTGAATTCAGAACCGCATACTACTCTTGCTAATTCTGCCACTGAAAGATATGGTAAAAGTAGTATGAGTAGTACGCTAGTATGCCGTTCTGATCCAGCAACAGAGGAAGAGCCTTGACTCATTTGTGTTGCGAAGCAGCCTTCCCAAACATAAAACACGACTCCTCTGTTGACAGTGGTTTGGTTAAAATTGGCAAACATAAAAAGTCTTTGGTCACTGTACTATTACTTTGGTTAAAAGTATATCAGCTACCAAACACACGAGATGCCAGGACGTTGCTATGGTTATGAGTCGTGTTCCGTACACATGAGGTACAATCATTTAGGGGACTCGCTCCCGCATTTAAACACGGCTGTCACACCTCAAACTTTACTGTGTGTACGTGGACATAGAGACCAAAATATCAAAGAGAGCTAACCAGCCGCTTAGTAATGCCACCCTAGAAACACCCTAGAAACTACATATATGCATCTAAATGTAAAAGACCACACCACAAGTATAACAACAACAGCACAGCACGTTAGAATCCCTTTCAGAACTTTTTTTTTCAGCTGAATATGAATGCTTGCATGGCTTAATGGCTGTTTTTACACAACACTTCATCACCAATGACACCACTGCCGTTTCATCTATTTCTTGAACTAGTAATGGAAGTAAATTAACGGCTAAGCATTATAGTGTTGAGTCTGGTCAGTAGCTGGACGGGAAACATTCTCTGCAATCTTTAAACATCCCTCACTTTTCAGACCTGTTTGCATAAAAATGGGAAGAAGAAAAAAACTTCAAACAACATGTGACCTTGCACCATAAAAACACAAGATACCAGCATCACGTGGATGTTATCTAAGGACTGTCAGTAATGTATGGAGCGCTGAAACACCTCACAGTCTCTATTAATATAGAAACAGTCTACTCTAGCCTACAGCAGCTCTTCCATTATACAAATCTACACACACACACACACACACACACACACCACTCTAAACAGTGCTGTCAACACAAGTGTTTCCGGCTGTTTCCTGTCAGGTTGAATGCTGCTGTCTGCAGTGCTATAGCCACACGACTATCACGACTAGATGAGATTCGCTGGGGAGACCCAGATTCTAATAATATACTGGGGATGAAATGCAATCGCACACACACACACACACACACACACACTGCAGTGCTGTAGCATGAGCACATCACAGAGCCCGCCCCTCTGCTCTCTGCAGCCAATTCCTTTGCTTTTTGGAACCCCGACCCCTTCTGTCAGAGCCCCACCCCTCTGCTATATGAGCCACGCCCCTTTACCAACCCAGCACCCCATCTGATCCCAGAGACCCATTGAGATTTACATTGACATTTATTAATTTAGCCTTTCAAAAGTGACTTACAAATGAGGAACATCACAAGCAAGGTTATAAATAAAAATCTTCTAAGAATGAAAAAAAGATAATTGACTGTTTAAATATCACTTCACAAAGAACAGCTCAGGTCAGCTTGGATTTCCATGCTGGTTAAGGTTAGTTTATACTGGTTAGAGCTGGTTTTACCAACCAGTAGCTAGACCAGTACAGCAATGCTGCAAGTGATGCCAAAGTTAGTTGGTTGTGTTTCATTGGTTTCAAATTGTGATCAATATTCCTTTAGCTTTAGCATAGACACTAGCTATGTTTCTGTCCGAAGTTGCTAATTAAACGTGCAAAAAATTAGAATATTGAGTTTCCAAGAAAACAAAGTCTTCACTTCCTGGGAAACTGCATGGCGCAAAGTAAATAAAAAGTTGTTGCAGTCAGAAGCTATGGCTGCACGATATATCAGATTTATCAAAATGTCGCAAATGTACATATCGCAATATGCATATCGCAGCGGCTTGCGATATCTGAATGATTTTAATAGGCAACTTCAAAACGTTGCGAAAAGTCGAAGTTTTAGGATGACGCAGACAGCAGAGAATCGACTGGGCAAACGACTATTACTTACTTATGTTAAAATGAGTAATTAAGCGCATTAAGCTGCAGAAAACAACTCATTGTGGTACTCGCGCTGTCTGACACACACACACACACACCCAAAGCGCAAGCACAGATGCTGCCTTCCGGACAGCGTGCAATCCTGAATTTAGTTCTCTTTCGCTGCTTATTTCACTCGAATTGTCAAATACACACACAACTTTGTTAAAATGCCTGTCTTGGTGAGTATTCATGTAAACACAGTCGGTTACGTCTTAAGTGAACGTAAAAAGTTAGGAAAGAAATCAGATGTGTGTCAATAGGATCTGTGCATTAGGTCTTAAAGTGACAGTAGCCTAATACAGTAAACCTGCCGCTGTCTGTCAAACAACAAAACAAAGAGAGAAAATCACTCACTGCTCTTGATTGAATAACTTTAGTAGCTTTATTTTGAATCAATGTATATTTAATTAATGTTAAGACTATTCAGTGTTTTAGATTTGCATTTGATTATTCAGTTTCTGTATTGTTTCTTACTTGAATGCTACTGTTAAATAGATCTAAATGTACTGTAGGCCTACCTGAGAAATATAAAACACTGTTTATTTAAAAAAAAAAAAAAAATTATTGTATTTTGTCCTATTGTTTGTAATTTGCCTCTTTGTTCTCATCTTTAAGGTCCCACTTTATATTAGGTGTCCTTAACTACTATGTACTTATTGTGTTCATATTGTATTGCAAAACACTTTTGCTGATATTGAGGTGGGATACGGGTAAAGTTAGGGACGGGTGTGGTGGGATGGGTAAGTTTAAGGGTAAAGTTAGGGACAGGTGTGGTGGTATGGGTAAGTTTAAGGGTAAAGTTAGGACAGGTGTGGTGGTGTGGGTAAGTTTAAGGGTAAAGTTAGGGACGGGTGTGGTGGGATGGGTAAGTTTAAGGGTAAAGTTAGGGACAGGTGTGGTGGTATGGGTAAGTTTAAGGGTAAAGTTAGGGACGGGTGTGGTGGGATGGGTAAGTTTAAGGGTAAAGTTAGGGACAGGTGTGGTGGTATGGGTAAGTTTAAGGGTAAAGTTAGGACAGGTGTGGTGGTGTGGGTAAGTTTAAGGGTAAAGTTAGGGACGGGTGTGGTGGGATGGGTAAGTTTAAGGGTAAAGTTAGGGACAGGTGTGGTGGTATGGGTAAGTTTAAGGGTAAAGTTAGGGACGGGTGTGGTGGTGTGGGTAAGTTTAAGGGTAAAGTTAGGGACGGGTGTGGTGGTATGGGTAAGTTTAAGGGTAAAGTTAGGGACGGGTGTGGTGGTATGGGTAAGTTTAAGGGTAAAGTTAGGGACGGGTGTGGTGGTGTGGGTAAGTTTAAGGGTAAAGTTAGGGACGGGTGTGGTGGTATGGGTAAGTTTAAGGGTAAAGTTAGGGACGGGTGTGGTGGTATGGGTAAGTTTAAGGGTAAAGTTAGGGACGGGTGTGGTGGTATGGGTAAGTTTAAGGGTAAAGTTAGGGACGGGTGTGGTGGTATGGGTAAGTTTAAGGGTAAAGTTAGGGACGGGTGTGGTGGTATGGGTAAGTTTAAGGGTAAAGTTAGGGACGGGTGTGGTGGTGTGGGTAAGTTTAAGGGTAAAGTTAGGGACGGGTGTGGTGGTGTGGGTAAGTTTAAGGGTAAAGTTAGGGACGGGTGTGGTGGTATGGGTAAGTTTAAGGGTAAAGTTAGGGACGGGTGTGGTGGTGTGGGTAAGTTTAAGGGTAAAGTTAGGGACGGGTGTGGTGGTATGGGTAAGTTTAAGGGTAAAGTTAGGGACGGGTGTGGTGGTATGGGTAAGTTTAAGGGTAAAGTTAGGGACGGGTGTGGTGGTATGGGTAAGTTTAAGGGTAAAGTTAGGACAGGTGTGGTGGTGTGGGTAAGTTTAAGGGTAAAGTTAGGGACGGGTGTGGTGGTATGGGTAAGTTTAAGGGTAGGGTTAGGGACAGGTGTAGTGGTATGGGTAAGTTTAAGGGTAAAGTTAGGGACAGGTGTGGTGGTGTGGGTAAGTTTAAGGGTAGGGTTAGGGACAGGTGTAGTGGTATGGGTAAGTTTAAGGGTAAAGTTAGGGACAGGTGTGGTGGGATGGGTAAGTTTAAGGGTAAAGTTAGGGACAGGTGTGGTGGTATGGGTAAGTTTAAGGGTAAAGTTAGGACAGGTGTGGTGGTGTGGGTAAGTTTAAGGGTAAAGTTAGGGACGGGTGTGGTGGTATGGGTAAGTTTAAGAGTAGGGTTAGGGACAGGTGTAGTGGTATGGGTACGTTTAAGGGTAAAGTTAGGGACAGGTGTGGTGGTATGGGTACGTTTAAGGGTAAAGTTAGGACAGGTGTGGTGGTATAGGTAAGTTTAAGGGTAAAGTTAGGGACAGGTGTGGTGGTATGGGTACGTTTAAGGGTAAAGTTAGGGACAGGTGTGGTGGTATGGGTAAGTTTAAGGGTAGGGTTAGGGACAGGTGTAGTGGTATGGGTACGTTTAAGGGTAAAGTTAGGGACAGGTGTGGTGGTATGGGTACGTTTAAGGGTAAAGTTAGGACAGGTGTGGTGGTATGGGTAAGTTTAAGGGCAAAGTTAGGGACAGGTGTGGTGGTATGGGTAAGTTTAAGGATAGGGTTAGGGACAGGTGTGGTGGTGTGGGTAAGTTTAAGGGTAGGGTTAGGGACGGGTGTGGTGGTATGGGTATGTTTAAGGGTAAAGTTAGGGACAGGTGTGGTGGTATGGGTACGTTTAAGGGTAAAGTTAGGGACAGGTGTGGTGGTGTGGGTAAGTTTAAGGGTAAAGTTAGGGACAGGTGTGGTGGTATGGGTAAGTTTAAGGGTAAAGTTAGGGACAGGTGTGGTGGTGTGGGTAAGTTTAAGGGTAGGGTTAGGGACGGGTGTGGTGGTGTGGGTAAGTTTAAGGGTAAAGTTAGGGACAGGTGTGGTGGTATGGGTAAGTTTAAGGGTAAAGTTAGGGACAGGTGTGGTGGTATGGGTAAGTTTAAGGGTAAAGTTAGGGACAGGTGTGGTGGTATGGGTAAGTTTAAGGGTAAAGTTAGGGACAGGTGTGGTGGTATGGGTAAGTTTAAGGGTAAAGTTAGGGACAGGTGTGGTGGTATGGGTAAGTTTGAGGGTAAAGTTAGGGACAGGTGTGGTGGTTTGCACCTTAAATGAAGTCCGGATTGCTCCTGCTGATCGATTGCTCCTGTCTGCCTCCTGTTTGTCCTGTTTGTCCTACTGTGCTCGCGTGTGCTTTGCTTGCTTTTGAATCTTTATTTGATATCATTCCTTGTTGTTTAAACTGCTAAATATAACTTACCCATCACCATATATTGTCTAATATTGCCTACCACATTAAATCTGACATCGCTAGCTTTTAATCTAAATCACTATCACGCATTAGCATTTCGCCAGCCTGTTAGCTTGCCATCTCTGCACTCGGGTCTCTTGTTTTCTGAGTTCATTAAACAACTGTGGTGAGTTGGATTAGTAAATAGACTCCATCAAACAACTGTGGTAAGTTGGATTAATCAACAAATACGGTAAGCCATGTCTTCTTCTCCTGTCATTGTCACTTGCACTGCATGTTTCATGTTTAGTATATCTTTCTCCGTTGGCGAACAGGGCTTCACATGTGATAAATGTAAGGAGATAGTCAGGCTGACGGAGAAGATTTCAGAATTAGAGACACGCATCCAGACTTTATTTGAGAGTAGTGAGAATGTAAAAGCTTTAGACACTGCTTTGGATGCGAATAGCTTAGTGAACTCTGTACATTGTTCGGTTCCGGCTGTAGAGCCCGTGCAGCAGGGCAACTGGGTGACGGTGAGACGGCATAGTCGCGGATCAAAAAACCACTCTTCCGTTCCGATTAGAACATCAAACAGGTTCTCCCCACTCAGTGATACACCCACTGAGAATCCTGTTGAAAGTGCCCTAGTTATTGGCGATTCTATTACACGGAACGTGAAAATAGAGACACCAGCCACCATAGTCACATGTTTACCGGGAGCCAGAGCGCCTGACATCAAAGCAAATTTAAAAGTGCTGGCTAATGCTAATCGTAAATTCTCTAAGATTATTATTCACGTCGGCACTAATGATGTTCGACAATCACCAAAATTAACATTAAAGAGGTGTGTAAACTCGCAAGTACGATGGCAGATGACGTTTTTTGCTCTGGTCCCCTCCCCGTTAAAAGGAGTGATGAGATACTTAGCAGACTATCATCACTCAATGGCTAGTTGTCTAAGTGGTGTCTGCAAAATAACATAGAGTTCATAGACAATTGGAAAAGCTTTTGGGGCAGAACTGACCTGTTGAAAAAAGATGGCATCCATCCTTCCTGGGATGGTGCCGCTCTTCTCTCTAGTAATTTGGCACATAGTCTTAGAGCTAAACCTTGACTAACTGGGGCCCAGGTCAGGAAGCAGACGGACTGGCTTACCCAACCGCCTGCTAGCTGTCTCACGTCACAGAAGTCAGATAAATCCCAGCACATAGAGACTCTTTCACCTAGATATTATCACATAGAGACTGTGTCTGTTCCACGAATTAGTAAATACAAAAAACCATCAAAACCATTAAACGGTAAAAATGTAATTGATGTCCAACAAATAAACAACAGATATAATACAGATGATCAAATGATAAAGCTCGGGCTGCTGAATATTCGATCCCTTTCCTCAAAAGCGCTTATTGTTAATGATATGATTACAGATCATAACCTAGATGTGCTGTGTTTGACAGAAACCTGGCTAAAACCTGACGATTACATTACTTTAAATTATTAAAAAATTATTACCAAAATTATTGTTATAAACACGAGCCGGTCTGAAAGGTAAAGGGGGAGGTGTTGCTGTAATTTATAATAATATATTCGGTATTACTCAGACGTCTAGTTTCAAATATAATTCCTTTGAAGTTTTGGTGCTTTATGTAATGTTATGTATTGAAATTGATAAATCCCGTTTGACATTTGTGTTGGCTACTGTATACAGGCCACCAGGGCACCATACAGACTTTACCAGAGAATTTGCTGATTTTCTATCAGAGTTAGTACTGGCTGCAGATAAAGTCCTAATTGTTGGTGATTTTAATATCCATGTAGACAATGAAAAAGACGCATTGGGATTGGCATTTAGAGACATTCTAAACTCTATTGGAGTAAGGCAACACATGTCAGGACCCACTCATCGCCGTAATCATACGTTAGACCTAATACTGTCACATGGAATAAATGTTGATACCATTGAAATTCTGCAGCAGAGCGATGACATCTCAGATCATTACCTAGTATCATGTACACTTAATTTAGCAAAGGATGCAAAGCCGTCCCCTCGCTTCAAATATGGCAGGACTATCACTGCTGCGACTAAAGATTGCTTTGTAAATAAACTTCCTCATCAGTTTCATCTCCTCAGCATACCAGATAGCCTAGAGTAACTCAATGTTGCAACAGAAACTACTGACTCTCTCTTTTCCAGCACTTTAGACACAGTTGCTCCCCGGCGCTTAAAGAAGATTAAAGAAAATAGTCCAACGTCGTGGTACAACGAGCACACCAGGGCCTTTAAAACAGCAGCCAGAAAAATGGAGCGCAGCTGGAAGAAAGCAAAACTGGAAATTTTCCGCATTTCGTGGAAAGAGAGCATGATTGCATACAGAAAGGCCGTAAAAACTGCTAGATCTGCTTATTTCTCGACTCTCTTAGAAGAAAACAAACACAACCCTAGGTATTTATTCGATACAGTGGCTAAATTAACCAAAGATAAAGCTTCACCTTCTGATGTTTGTAAACAGCACAGCAGTAATGACTTTATGAACTTTACTTGTAAGATTGATAATATTAGGAAAAAAATTATAACCATGCAGCCGTCTACTACAGTATCACATCAGTGCATTGTAGTGTCACTGAAGAAAAATTACATTCATTCACTGCTATAGGAGAAGAAGAATTGGCTAAACTCGTTAAATCATCAAAATCAACATGTATGCTCGACCCCATACCGACTAAACTACTAAAAGAGATGCTTCCAGAGGTCATAGATCCTCTCCTTAATATCATTAATTCATCCTTGACATTAGGATATGTACCGAAAACTTTTAAGTCGGCTATTATTAAACCACTTATTAAAAAAACGCAACTTGATCCTACAGAATTAGTCAATTACAGGCCAATCTCAAATCTACCCTTTCTGTCAAAAATACTAGAAAAGGCAGTGTCCTCACAATCATGCTCCTTTTTAGAAAGAAATGGTATCTGTGAGGATTTTTTCTAGTCAGGATTTAGACCGTATCATAGTACTGAGACTGCTCTCATTAGAGTTACAAATGATTTACTCTTATCATCCGATCGTGGTTGTATCTCTCTGTTAGTGTTACTCGATCTTAGCACTGCATTCGATACTATCGACCACAACATTCTTTTGAATAGACTCGAAAATTATGTTGGCATTAGTGGAATTTCATTGGCATGGTTTAAATCATACTTATCCGTTATCAGTTTGTAGCAGTAAATGAAGAGATGTCACACCGATCACAAGTTCAGTATGGAGTACCGCAGGGCTCAGTGCTAGGACCGTTGCTTTTCACCCTGTACATGCTACCACTGGGAGATATTATTAGGAAGCATGGCGTTAGTTTTCATTGTTATGGTGACGATACTCAGCTCTATATTTCTTCACGCCCTGACGAAACTTACCAATGCACAAGATTAACGGAATGCATAGCTGATATAAAAAATTGGATGACTAGTAATTTCCTGCAGCTTAATTCAGAAAAAAATGAATTTTTAATCATTGGACAAAAAAACTCCACAAGTATTAACCTAGAATACTGTCTAACACTCGATGGCTGCTCTGTCAAGTCCTCGTCGTCAGTTAAGAACCTGGGTCTGCTCTTTGATACCAATCTTTCATTTGAAAGCCACGTTTCTAGCATCTGTAAAACTGCATTCTACCATCTTAAAAATATATCTAAATTACGGCACATGCTTTCAATGCAAAATGCTGAACAGTTAGTTCATGCGTTCATGACCTCAAGGCTAGATTATTGTAATGCTCTACTGGGTGGTTGCCCTGCTCGCTTAATAAATAAACTGCAGCTTGTCCAAAACGCAGCAGCTCGAGTTCTTACTAGAACCAGGAAGTATGACCATATTAGCTCGGTTCTGGCAACACTGCATTGGCTCCCTATTAAACATCGTATACATTTTAAAATCTAGCTGATTACTTACAAAGCGCTTAATGGTTTAGCTCCCCAGTACTTGAGCATAAAACATTATCAATTTATATTATTCAAATCAGTTAAATGATTGTTTTAGGCTACATTAACTAGGTCAGCCGGAACCGGGAACACTTCCCATAACACCTGATGTACTCGCTACATCATAAGAAGAATGGCATCTACGCCAATGTTAGTCTCTCTGTTTATCCCGAGGTTTACTGCAGTCGGCCGGATCCGGGCCGTATCCGGACCGAATGGTGGACCTTAGCCTGGACATGACGAACGCATCCCTGAAGTGTCTGCAGAGACCGTGTCAATTAAACTCCCCCCTGTAAATGCTGCATCGACACGACATCCTCATTAAACCCGTCCCCGGCGTGACGACTCCAATCTTTCGAATAATCCTACGAATATCTATTGATCTAATATGACTTCTGACCTGTAATGTTGCCAGAATCATAATCATACACTATTTGTTTGTCGGCCAGAGGAGAACTGGCACCCCGACTGAGCCTGGTTTCTCCCGAGGTTTTTTTCTCCATTCTGGCCCTGAAGGAGTTTTGGTTCCTTGCCACCATTGCCTTTGGCTTTTGGCTTGCTCAGTTGGGGACACTTAAATTTCAACTATATTACTGATCTGCCCGCATTGACATTATATGATAATTGAAATGAGCTACATGACATCACCGTTTTCACCAGAGCGGCTGTACAGCCGAATCAAATTCTGTTGCATTATTTTCCTGTTACCACTGTGAAGCTGCTTTGAAACAATTGGCATTGTAAAAAGCGCTATATAAATAAAGGTGATTTGATTTGATTTGATATGGGTAAATTTAAGGGTAAAGTTAGGGACAGGTGTGGTGGTGTGGGTAAGTTTAAGGGTAGGGTTAGGTGTAAGGGAAGTGTCAACAGTGTAATTATAAATGTAACGGCAGAAATTAATTACAGATGTAATTACATGCAGGCAATTTTTAAAATGTAAGTACAATGTAAAAACATGTACAGTGGGGAGAACAAGTATTTGATACACTGCCGATTTTGCAGGTTTGCCCACTTACAAAGCATGTAGAAGTCTGTAATTTTTATCATAGGTACTCTTCAACTGTGAGTGACGGAATCTAAAACAAAAATCCAGAAAATCACATTGTATGATTTTTAAGTAACTAATTTGCATTTTATTGCATGACATAAGTATTTGATACATCAGAAAAGCAGAACTTAATATTTGGTACAGAAACCTTTGTTTGCAATTACAGAGATCATACGTTTCCTGTAGTTCTTGACCAGGTTTGCACACACTGCAGCAGGGATTTTGGCCCACTCCTCCATACAGACCTTCTCCAGATCCTTCAGGTTTCGGGGCTGTCGCTGGACAATACGGACTTTCAGCTCCCTCCAAAGATTTTCTATTGGGTTCAGGTCTGGAGACTGGCTAGGCCACTCCAGGACCTTGAGATGCTTCTTACGGAGCCACTCCTTAGTTGCCCTGGCTGTGTGTTTCGGGTCGTTGTCATGCTGGAAGACCCAGCCATGACCCATCTTCAATGCTCTTACTGAGGGAAGGAGGTTGTTGGCCAAGATCTCGCGATACATGGCCCCATCCATCCTTCCCTCAATACGGTGCAGTCATCCTGTCCCCTTTGCAGAAAAGCATCCCCAAAGAATGATGTTTCCACCTCCATGCTTCACGGTTGGGATGGTGTTCTTGGGGTTGTACTCATCCTTCTTCTTCCTCCAAACACGGCGAGTGGAGTTTAGACCAAAAAGCTCTATTTTTGTCTCATCAGACCACATGACCTTCTCCCATTCCTCCTCTGGATCATCCAGATGGTCATTGGCAAACTTCAGACGGGCCTGGACATGCGCTGGCTTGAGCAGGGGGACCTTGCGTGCGCTGCAGGATTTTAATCCATGACGGCGTAGTGTGTTACTAATGGTTTTCTTTGAGACTGTGGTCCCAGCTCTCTTCAGGTCATTGACCAGGTCCTGCCGTGTAGTTCTGGGCTGATCCCTCACCTTCCTCATGATCATTGATGCCCCACGAGGTGAGATCTTGCATGGTGCCCCAGACCGAGGGAGACTGACCGTCATCTTGAACTTCTTCCATTTTCTAATAATTGCGCCAACAGTTGTTGTCTTCTCACTAAGCTGCTTGCCTATTGTCCTGTAGCCCATCCCAGCCTTGTGCAGGTCTACAATTTTATCCCTGATGTCCTTACACAGCTCTCTGGTCTTGGCCATTGTGGAGAGGTTGGAGTCTGTTTGATTGAGTGTGTGGACAGGTGTCTTTTATACAGGTTACGAGTTCAAACAGGTGCAGTTAATACAGGAAATGAGTGGAGAACAGGAGGGCTTCTTAACAGGTCTGTGAGAGCCGGAATTCTTACTGGTTGGTAGGTGATCAAATACTTATGTCATGCAATAAAATGCAAATTAATTATTTAAAAATCATACAATGTGATTTTCTGGATTTTTGTTTTAGATTCCGTCTCTCACAGTTGAAGTGTACCTATGATAAAAATTACAGACCTCTACATGCTTTGTAAGTAGGAAAACCTGCAAAATCGTCAGTGTATCAAATACTTGTTCTCCCCACTGTATGTACACAATAAGTGCATTGTATCAAATTATTAATTTAAATGTTAGTACATAGTTAAGGCCACCTAATATAAAGTGTGCTAACAAAGATGGCTAACACTTTAGTTTAGGCTTCAATTCTCGCTATTAACTAGTTGCTTATTAGCATGCATATTACTAGGATATTGGCTGTTTATTAGTATGTATAAGCACATATTAATGCCTTATTCTGCATGACCATATTCTACATCCCATAATCCTACCCAATACCTAAATTTAACAATTACCTTACTAACTATTAATAAGCAGTAATTAGGTGTTAGTTAATAGTGAGAATTGGACCCTAATCTAAAGTGTGACCCAAAGATGAATTAAAATAAAAATAATCATCCACCCCTACAGTTTCAGGTGTTTTTGCTTACCTGGATGTTCTTGATGTTAAGTTTATAACTATATATTACCAAGTTAGCAAAGAGTTGTAGGCATTTAAATAGTTTTTTTTTAATGACTTTTTATGTAATGCTAAAACACTGCTGTTCACTTTCAGAAGTTGTAGTTATGCTTTCTTTTCCCAGACAGAATGTGAAACATATATTGGTTATATCATTTTCATTTTTTTAATATTTTTAAATATAATTTTAATTGATTTTACACACTTAAAGCAATATCGTAATGCATATCGAATATCACATTTTTTAACAAGTTATTGCACATCGCAGTTTTCTTCAATATAGTGCAGCCCTATTGGACTTTTCCCCCTGCATAATAAATTACTTGTAATAAATTACAATACACAACTAAATTAGTGTTCGGGGGCGGATGCCTGGTGTTTGGGAACGCAATCATTTGGTATTGTAGGAAATCTCAGAAGTGAAGACCAGGAGACTTGGATGTATCTTCAGCAGGATTCTTTATTGAGAACTTGCTGTCGGTAGCTGCAGTCCATCAAGTCTAACTAAGAGAGCTGTAAATCGCATTTTATAGGAATTCAGTGGGCAGTCCTTAAGGCGTTGACCTTACACATAGCCTTAGTGACCACTAAAACAAAAGCATCTAAAGACAATACACCTTTATACCCCTGATCGTAAAACTCCAGCAGACCTATCTCAAATAATCCAAACAACATGATCAAAGGGTTCGAGCACCCTCTGATTACAGATTAAGTCGATATCACATGGACAGCTGACTCCCATCAAAAAGGAGAGAACTTGGTTTGAAGAGAAAAACAAAAATGGTAATTGTAATTACAGTGTCTTTTAAAATTATATTCCCACAGTACAGTTCATTATACCAAATCATTTTGATGACAGGTTTGGCTCAGGCATATCAGAATGACTAAAACAATATTTGAGATGGTGTTGTGCAATGAGATTGGTCTAGTTATCCAATCACATGATCTGATAGGGCAAAGTCACCTGAGTTTTTTGTTGCGCATTGAGGGATTTATACGGTAAATGTGTTTCCATCATGGTTTATGTGCATGTTTTCTTAATGAATAAGTGTTTTCTTGCATGTTTCCTTATACGCCCTCATGTATTTAAGACCTCAGTTTCAGTCTGTTCCTTGTCCTGTATTGTTTAACGTTTATGTTGTAGTGGTTGCTATATTCTGTGTCTCCAAATTATCTCCTTGTTGTGCACTTCTTTTCAGCCACCTACCGTGACAGAATACAGGACCAAGAACAGAAAGATGGATCTGGTGGAGAGACGGCTCCATCAAGACGGTCGGCCACTTGAGCAGTTCATAGAGTTCCTGATGTATTACCCTCTGGTGAACTGGAGCACCCACATGCTCAAGGCTGTTTTCTGCGGGTAACTCGACGATGAACTGTATCAGTTCCTGTCTCCTGGTAGATGCAGTTCGTCATTGCAGGAATATCTGATATGTGTTCTCTGGTTGAATGGTTCAGATTTCGTTATTGAGGAAATCACTGGATTCTTTCCAGTGAATGAAATTACAGAGTCTGTTCCAGACAGGGAAATTCCCAAGTCCGTTCCAGTGAGTGAAATTCCAGAGTCTGCTCAAGAGAGGGAAATTCTAGAGTATGCCCTTCCCTGTATACCCTGGTAGGATCAAAAACATGGTTCTTTCATTCTACGTTGCTGCAGTTATGTGTGTCTGAGCCAGTGTTGGCAGTGTTGCTCCAGCCCCTGAGTCCACTCCAATGTTGGCTCCAGCCCCTGAGCCCGCTCCAGCCCATGAACCTGCTCCAGAGTCCGCTCTGGTTCAGAACCCTGAGCGGCCGCCACCTCCCTGGATCCCTGAGCTACCGGTGCCAACCTGGCGGCTTCCTGAGTTTTCCAACTCCTCCCTGGAGCTCCATGCAAATAGCGCCACCCTGAAGGCTTCCCACCCTGCCAGCGCCACCCTGGTCATTCCCTTCTCCAGCCCTGCATTAGCTTCCAGGATAACTTCAAACTCTTTGCAATTTTTCTCTGAGAAACTCCTTTCTGATATTGCTCCACTATTTTTCGCCGCAGCATTGGGGGAATTGGTGATCCTCTGCCCATTTTGACTTCTGAGAGACACTGCCACTCTGAGAGGCTCTTTTTATACCCAATCATGTTGCCAATTGACCTAATAAGTTGCAAATTGGTCCTCCAGCTGTTCCTTATATGTACATTTAACTTTTCCGGCCTCTTATTGCTACCTGTCCCAACTTTTTTGGAATGTGTAGCTCTCATGAAATCCAAAATGAGCCAATATTTGGCATGACATTTCAAAATGTCTCACTTTCAACATTTGATATGTTATCTATATTCTATTGTGAATAAAATATAAGTTTATGAGTTGTAAATTATTGCATTCCTTTTTTATTCACAATTTGTACAGTGTCCCAACTTTTTTGGAATCGGGTTTGTATTACGTGTCTCCAAGTTATCTCCTGCGTGTTTCTTTGTTTTGAATTTGCAATTAAATACTATTTTGTTTACTTCCTTGTGCGCTTCTCTTCAGCCACCTAGCGTGATACATATGTTTTTTTAATGCACATCTCAGTGTTTCCATCCAGTGTTTTTATGCAAAATCTCAAAATTGTGTGTAAGGAATCATTTGGTTGTATGTGTAAGGAATCTAAAAGTGATCAAATATCAGTCAAACTTACTGATGTACACTTTAAACATCCTGCATAATAAAGGCAAATGAACAGAAAGCAAACCAATTTATCTGTTCCTTTTAAGACACAGTGAACAGTTATGATATGAATTCATGCATAGCACACATAGACGTTTTTAGACGTTAATGTCTTCACTAACTTAATTACTTTACTGAATTAAAACCACTGTTGATGAACACTGTTCAGGTCAAAGAACACTGTTTTTCATGATACTAATGTCTATGAAGTTCAGCATTTATCAGACCATGAGTGTGTATTAAAGAGAGGCACACTCACGTCAGAGGCAGCACACAGGAGCTCACAGAAGACCACTGATGTCCACCAAAGCACAAGCACCTTCAAAACAACCACCAGAACTCCAGCACCAAGCCATCTGCGAGTCTGCTGCAGGTCGGGACGGCCAGTAAATAAGTAATGCTGTCTTCTGTCTCCGATGAGTAGATCAAGTTATCAGAGGTCTCCGATGTCACGCTGCATGTTTGCTGAGCGGTCCTTCTCAAAAAATCATCTACCTTACTCCCATTTAAGTGACAGCCTTTTTAGAGACATTATGATTTTTGGCATTGTGACATTATTTTCATGACAGTTAAGCCCACCCGCCCCCAAATTCTCATTATAATGCACAAAAAATTATCATTCTAATTAACTGTGATGTAAACAATAAAAAAGTACATCATGGTAGTAATTGCTGTACTAAACTTAATTTACACGTATTTTAATTCAATATAAAAAAACAAAAACATTGTGTGAGGATGTGACTGTCTACAGCCTGACCTCACTGGAGCACATACTGTATGAGGCGCTCTTTACACACTGAACACACACACACACACAGACCGCAGCCTGGTGTAGTCAGGACAGATGTGTGCTGTCTCTATACAGAAGAACAGTTTCTTCTAAATATGCTGTATTTGGGGGTTTCAGCCCTGCACGTTTGCTATGTGTCTTATCTGACACACTCTATCCAGAAAACATGGTCCAAATATTCCAGAGTCCCATAGACACACACACCCAGAACCCTCCTCTGACTAATGATAATGATGTCTATCAAAAACTACTAGAAACCCCTCTCGGTCTGCAGGATATTGTGAACCAGAAAACAGTTGTTCCATGCAGTTTATCTGAATGGAGATTATATTGCGTCAATAACAGGTAGATTAAAACTTACTGCAAGAGAAGACTTCTATTCAAATGAATCAAATTCTTGGTTACACTTTATTTTAAGGTGTCATTGTTACAGTGTAATTATATATTTAAGTACTGAGTAATACTGATTAACTACATGTACTTACTATAGGGTTAGGGTAGGATTAGGGTTTAATTTAGGGTTAGTTGCATGTAATTATGCATAATTTACTGTTATTACTATGGTAAGTACATGTAACATACAGTGGGGAGAACAAGTATTTAATGCACTGCCGATTTTGCAGGTTTGCCCACTTACAAAGCATGTAGAGGTCTGTAATTTTTATCATAGGTACACTTCAACTGTGAGTGATGGAATCTAAAACAAGTATTTACGAGGGCATTTCTCTGTATTTACGAGCACATTTCTCTGTATTTACGAGTATTTACTGTATTTACAAGGGCATTTCTCTGTATTTACGAGTATTTACGAGCGCATTTCTCTGTATTTACGAGCGCATTTCTCTGTATTTACGAGCACATTTCTCTGTATTTACGAGCGCATTTCTCTGTATTTACGAGCGCATTTCTCTGTATTTACAAGGGCATTTCTCTGTATTTACGAGTATTTACGAGCGCATTTCTCTGTATTTACGAGCACATTTCTCTGTATTTACGAGCGCATTTCTCTGTATTTACGAGCACATTTCTCTGTATTTACGAGCGCATTTCTCTGTATTTACGAGCGCATTTCTCTGTATTTACGAGCACATTTCTCTGTATTTACGAGCGCATTTCTCTGTATTTATGAGCACATTTCTCTGTATTTACGAGGGCATTTCTCTGTATTTACGAGTATTTACTGTATTTACGAGTATTTACTGTATTTACGAGGGCATTTCTCTGTATTTACGAGCACATTTCTCTGTATTTACGAGTATTTACGAGCGCATTTCTCTGTATTTACGAGCACATTTCTCTGTATTTACGAGTATTTACTGTATTTACGAGCACATTTCTCTGTATTTACGAGTATTTACTGTATTTACGAGCGCATTTCTCTGTATTTACGAGCACATTTCTCTGTATTTACAGTATTTACGAGCACATTTCTCTGTATTTACGAGCGCATTTCTCTGTATTTACGAGCACATTTCGCTGTATTTACGAGTATTTACTTTATTTACGAGCGCATTTCTCTGTATTTACGAGTATTTACTGTATTTACGAGCGCATTTCTCTGTATTTACGAGTATTTACTGTATTTACGAGCGCATTTCTCTGTATTTACGAGCGCATTTCTCTGTATTTACGAGCGCATTTCTCTGTATTTACGAGCACATTTCTCTGTATTTACGAGCACATTTCTCTGTATTTACGAGTATTTACTGTATTTACGAGCGCATTTCTCTGTATTTACGAGTATTTACTGTATTTACGAGCGCATTTCTCTGTATTTACGAGTATTTACTGTATTTACGAGCACATTTCTCTGTATTTACGAGTATTTACTGTATTTACGAGCGCATTTCTCTGTATTTACGAGCACATTTCTCTGTATTTACGAGTATTTACTGTATTTACGAGCGCATTTCTCTGTATTTACGAGTATTTACGAGCGCATTTCTCTGTATTTACAAGCGCATTTCTCTGTATTTACGAGTATTTACTGTATTTACGAGCGCATTTCTCTGTATTTACGAGTATTTACTGTATTTACGAGCGCATTTCTCTGTATTTACGAGTGCATTTCTCTGTATTTACTAGTATTTACTGTATTTACGAGCGCATTTCTCTGTATTTACGAGTATTTACGAGCGCATTTCTCTGTATTTACGAGTATTTACTGTATTTACGAGCGCATTTCTCTGTATTTACGAGTATTTACGAGCGCATTTCTCTGTATTTACGAGTATTTACTGTATTTACGAGCGCATTTCTCTGTATTTACGAGTATTTACTGTATTTACGAGCGCATTTCTCTGTATTTACGAGTATTTACTGTATTTACGAACGCATTTCTCTGTATTTAACAACATTCCAATTAAACTGTAAAAAAATCTGTTTTTTAAAAGTTATGAATAAAACAAAGATTATTGGAGCATGTTTCACAAGAAACTATTTTTTCAGTGTATACTTGAATATTTCACATTTAATTCAATGTGTTACTTGCCGTTTCTTTGTAACAGTTTGTGAAATTTACTAGCAATTTCTGAGTGAAAATTGTTTCAAGTAAATCATACACCATTTTTTCTGTGCTGCTATCCATGTGATATATTTCAGAGTTAGAATATTCAATGAGAAAATATGTAGGGCGAGACTTGATGTTATCCATAGGGAATTGACTGCAGATGAGAAGTGTGAATTGCGCAGCAGCACGGAGTCAGAGCTGAATGTGAGCAAACTAACTGCCCTCCTCAGCACCACCGGCACACACTCTTTGATCGGGATAGAGCATGACCACGGCTCCTAATGGCTTTCTCACTTCATGTCAAATCCAACATTACTTGCTATCATTGGCGTAACCTTTATAGCAATAACCTTAATAGTGTTAAATTACTGAATGAACTATTTGCAAGATTTTAGAAGGACTGCCTTACCAACCACAACCAGTTGAAAACAATAGCTATTTGTCTATTGGCTAACGTTATCCCACACGGCCAAGGTGACATTAGTCAAAAAGTCATTTTAACAAATGATTAAAACACACACAAAAAACTGTGCAAATAGGGTCAGTTATCATCCGCATGTTGAATTTCTGCAGTTAGCATGCCAAATGTTTATTATTCGCTGCAGACATCTCACACTTACCTTTTGAAAAATGTGCTATTGGGCTGCAGACACAAAAACTGCCAGTAATCCAAACACAGAGCTTTGAATCTGGACATTTTCAGGGCTGAATGCTCAGTCACATGGCAAAATGATCAAGCTCCATTTTCACCTGAGAGATGCAAGCCAAAGATTCACGCAGTGGAGAACATGTTACATGCTGACTGCTCTGACGGGCCAAACACACATGACAGTCCAACAGCTCGAAGACAAGCCCGGCACACTCCGTGAGATTCCTATAGCATCCAGCAAACCAGGTCAGTTACAGATCCACCCTCACTGCATCAACTATAGAGACTCCCAGAGGATGGAGTCTGTGATATGCACCTCAACGTCGATCAGATTCACATATGTTCGCTGCCTCTTAGAGGGAACTTCAGAGTACAGGTGCTCCTCGCTGCAGGATTTTCCTCAGCTGTTCCCAACGAGTGCCTTTCACCCACAGCATCCATGAAGAGATCTCCACCTATATATGCTGAATGCCGGTTGCCTGGCAACAACATCACTACTGAACTTGCAAATGGTTTGCTGACAATTCCCTGGTGGTTCGGCTGTCAGAGGGGAGGGACTCCCTCGTCCTCAATACTAGTATGATGTCATGTACATAAACCACGTTGTATTTTAATTCTGCTGCATTGAAATGTAGGGCAGTCTTTCAGTAAATAGAGACATGCACACTAAACAAGTGTTTCTCAGTTGTTATGTTTCCATCAGACCCATTAGCAAAGCTCAAGTAACCCTCAAAATGGCCATTATTCACAGCATGGGACCAGGATATTAGAAAGAAGGGTTGAATATCAATTCACTACCTATCCACCCAATATATTCAAATTAGAGATCGAGTAGTACGTGTGTCCAAAATATCTTGTCTTGTCTTCTTGGTTTTTTTATTTATATAGCACCAAAAAAGCAACTGAACACTCTAAAAAATGCTGGGTTATTTTTTTTAACCCAAATGTTCAGCCTGCTGGGTCATTTTATTGGGTTATTTTTAAAAAAAATTTCATCACATGATTTTGTCATCACATACCTACCCAGCGCTGGGTCAATGTAACCCAATGTTGGGTAGTCTGTGCCAAACCAGTTAAAACTGGATACATTTGTCAACGGTCATTTTCTGTTTTGTTCTGAGACAAAATGGGGAAACTGAGGGGAAACTTCCTGAATGAAATTAAGGTTTGTATTACACTGTATTCCTATAAATTCCTAAAGAGGAAAATGTCTGTAGTCGCACATTTTACCTTTTTTGTTTACATGTACGTCACAGCTAACGTCTGCTGGGAACGCTAGCCGAACGATGTGCCAGTGCTACCAGGAAGTTTCACCTCCCGCCAAACGAATGCGCGACCAGGGCTGAAACACGGCGCGACATCGCTGTCCTGCCGCCGTGCGCTCCACTGACTATAATAAGAGCGCTGTTGATCTAGCGCACTAGCGTCGCGGCTGTGGTCACGCTATGCGTTTGACGGGATGAAACTTAAATGTCTGACAGACGAGATGGCACAAGGTAAAGCAGTTTTTTATGTAACTTTTCAAAAATGAATATATAAGATTGTCATTTAATGAACTGGAACAGCCCTACTGATAGCAGTTTTCTTCCCACAGATTCCCATTGGCTGCTGTTGCTGCTCCTGTCACGTCCTAAAACATTTACTAACAGTATTTTCTGACTGTAAAAGACCGACTTGCCATTGAATAAAAATATTGTATATGAACTGTTCCTGTCCTATATAAATTTAGATTTTAGAGTGTATTTTTATTATTTAAAATGAAAAACCTTCAATATCAAATTGACTGACCCAGCACTTTCAAAAAACAACCCAGCAAACGGGTTAATATATAAAACCCAACAACCTAGGTAAAAATAACCCAGCATGTGTTCTGTCCAATATTTACCCAGCGCTGGGTTGCCAAATAATCCAGAAGTGAAGCTGACCAAAGTGCTTTACACATGAAACAAAAGTAAAACACAGTTTACATGTAAAACCGCATGTACAACATCAAATTTTATAAGTTGATAATGGCTACCAACATTGTGCTTTCCGCAAATTCTTGAACACTGGAAGAGACTCGGCAGACCTAATGGATAAAGCAGCTCTTTCCAGTTTTAGGACCCATTATTGCAAAGGCTCAATGTTCTAGGAGGGTTATATGGAATCAGTACATTTGCAAGATAAAGGGGAAGCCTGATTATTTAAAGATTTATACACAAAAATTTAAATTTTAAATTTAATTCTAAAATGGACTGAGAGCCATTGTAAAGAGGCTAATACCTAATGTAATATGTGACCCTGGACTACAAAACCAGTCATAAGGGTACATTTTTTGAAACTGAGATTTATACATCATCTGAAAGCTGAATAAATGAGCTTTCCATTGATGTATGGTTTGGACAATATTTGGCCGAGATACAACTGGAAATTGAAAATCTGGAATCTGAGGGTGCAAAAACATCTAAATATTGAGAAAATCTCCTTTAAAGTTGTCCAAATGAAGTCCTTAGCAATGCATATTACTACTAATAATACATTTTTGATATATTTACAGTAGGAAATTTACTAAATGTCTTCATGGAACATGATCTTAATATCCTAATGATTTTTGGCATAAAAGAAAAATGGATAATTTTGACCTATACAATGTATTGTTGGCTATTGCCACAAATATACCCGTGAGACGCATGACTGGTTTTGTGCTTCAGGGTCACAAATAGGCTATAGTAGTAATAAAGTAGTAAAAGAACAGTCTTAGTGGTTTCCAAATCTTAATGAAAATGGATAGTTTATCTTTTAATATAAATCTCAATTCTTCCAAGTGCAACATATTTCCCAGTTCCCTAGCCCACATCTCAAAAGTAGGGACAGAATCTGCTTTCCACATCTGTAAAATGAGTCTTTTTGCAAGAATCATACAGAGCGAAATGGCCTGTGTTTGATACTTACTACAAAAAGCATTCTCTGCTCCTAAAAGTCCAATACAATGCTCAGGCTCCAGATTAATAGAATGTGCTTCAGAAAGAAATTTAAATACCAAATTTCAAAATGGCTGAATTTTACTACATGACCATAAAGAATGAAACAAGGGTGCCTTCTGACATTGTACACTTATTACAGAGTGGAGAAATCGTGGGATAAATTTGATGAAGTTTTGATTTAGAATAATGAAGCCTATGAATTACCTTGAACTGAATCAAATTGTGTCTAGCATTCACGGAACATGTATGTACATTTCTCAAGCACTCATCCCACATGGTTTCATGAATATTAAAACCCATTTCATGTTTTATTTTCTTTGTGTTGTTGTCCACCTTTTCTAGCAGTAGTTTGTAAAAGTTTGACACACTACCACTCATACCAGGGTGTAACAATTCTCTCTAAGGTGGGATTCAAATTCAAAACTTCAAGTCTGGTCTCTAACTTACAAATAATGGAATAAAATGTGCAGAAACAAGAGCATAGTATTGTTTTAGCTGGTCAAAAGAGCTAAATGTACCTTCCCTATAAAGATCGTGAATTGTTACTATACCCATACACCGATCAGGCATAACATTATGACGACTGACAGGTGAAGTGAATAACACTGATTATCTCTTCATCACGGCACCTGTTAGTGCGGGATATAGTAGGCAGCAGGTGAACATTTTGTCCTCAAAGTTGGGCAAGCGTAAGGATTTGAGTGAGTTTGACAAGGGCCAAATTGTGATGGCTAGACGACTGGGAAAGAGCATCTCCAAAACTGCAGATCTTGTGGGGTGTTCCCGGTCTGCAGTGGTCAGTATCTATCAAAAGTGGCCCAAGGAAGGAACAGTGGTGAACTGGCGACAGGGTCATGGGCGGCCAAGGCTCATTGATGCACGTGGGGAGCAAAGGCTGGCCCGTGTGGTCCGATCAAACAGACGAACTACTGTAGCTCAAATTGCTCAAGAAGTTAATGCTGGTTCTGATAGAAATGTGTCAGAATACACAGTGCATCGCAGTTTATTGCGTATGGAGCTGCATAGCTACCTAAGCATTGTTGCAGACCATGTACACCCTTTCATGGAAACGGTATTCCCTGGTGGCTGTGGCTCTTTCAGCAGGATAATGTGCCCTGCCACAAAGCAAAAATGGTTTAGGAATGGTTTGAGGAGCACAACAACGAGTTTGAGGTGTTGACTTGGCCTCCAAATTCCCCAGATCTCAATCCAATCGAGCATCTGTGGGATGTGCTGAACAAACAAGTCCGATCCATGGAGGCCCCACCTCGCAACTTACAGGACTTAAAGGATCTGCTGCTAACATCTTGGTGCCAGATACCGCAGCACACCTTCAGGGGTCTAGTGGAGTCCGTGACGGGTGAGGGCTGTTTTGGCAGCAAAAGGGGGACCAACACAATATTAGGATGGTCATAATGTTCAATACTAGGTCATAATGTTATGCCTGATCTGTGTATGTTTCCATTGAAAAAAGAGCTTATCGTGTAACCCCGGAGGAAAAGCATGATTATTACAAATCGGAGTATCCAGATATCTGGAATTTTCAAATATACCTTAATTTGTTTCCACAATTTAATTTAATTAGAAATAACTATGTTTCCATTGATATTTTTGACATCAATTTTAATGGGACTGTTAAGCTGAGCCGTTAATGAAGTCTTGTTACAAGAAGCTTCCTCAATTGCTAACCATTCAGGCTTGTCACCTAACTCCACCGAATCGATCTTTCTCCACCACACTAAAGTATTTCAATTAGCTGCCCAATAATAATATTTAAAATTGGGAAGCCCAAACCCTCCTTGATCCTTAGGTTTGTTTAGATGTTTCTTGTTAATCCTAGCAGTCTTGTTGGCCCAAATGAAGCTGGTTATAATATATTCTAGCTTCTTAAACTGATAAAGGGGGATAAAGAAAGGAATAGATTGAAATACATACAAATATCTTGGAAGTACAACCATTTTTATAGCGTTTATCCTGCCTATCATGTACATGGGGAGAGTCTTCCAAAAGATAATATCATCTTTAAGCTGATCAATTTTAATAGCATTGCAGGCTTTTTGGTGATTATTACACCCAAATATTTAAAGAAGTGGTTTGCTTTTTAAATTTGGTGCTGGCTAACATTTTTTTTTATCTAGATCGTCAGAGACTGCAGTTAGTTTGCTTTTTTCCAAATTTATGGTGAATCCAGAAAGACTGCCAAATTTCTCAATAAGCTCAAGTAATGGTGGAATAGGGTTGCATTTCAGGGTTAGAAATCCCTGTCGTGTGCCACGAGACAACTGAAATGGATTTGAAATGTCTTGGTTAGTAATAACAGAAGCTACTGGATGTGCATTATTTCAATCCATTTAATAAATTCTGAATCCAAATCTGAATCCAAATTTCTTTAGAGCAGCAATCATATATTTCCACTCTAATTGGTCAAAGGCTCGTTGAGCGTCTAGTGAAATTACACGTCCTAAGTTTTTCTTGTTATAAATTATGTTAAACAGCCATCTCAAATTAAAATATATGTGCCTCTTGGGCATAAAACCCATCTGGTCCTGATGAATTATTGATCAAATGCACTTTTTTTTTCAGTCTATTTGCAAGAATCTTACTTACGATCTTAGATTCAATGGGAATGAGAGAAATCGGACGATAGGAAGACATCTGCAGCTTATCCCGTCCCAGTTTTGGAATTAATACTATGCACCACAGCATTTTGCAGTTTGTAATCGTGCTAGGGATGCAGAGGGAATGCCAGAATATACAGAGAGTAACAGAAATCTAACTGTGAAAAGATGCAAGTCTGAATTTTGTAGAAAAGTCTTAATTTTAGCTAAAAGACTCAAATTGTAAAAACAAGCCCTGACCACAGAGTTAATTTGCTTATCCATTTTTAAGCTATCATCAATTAAAAAGCCTAAATCCCTTACCAACATTTTAGAGTACGGTGCCAAGGGGCTCGAATTTAAAAGGACAGCAACAGAGCCATTTTCTTGACCAAAGACAATGACCTCTGTTTTGTCCTCATTTAATTTTTAAAAATGTGATGCTATCCGATTTTTTATATCTTTTATACATGTTAATGAGTCCAATGAGTTGGTAGAATGCCTTAAAGGGTCCATAACACACACACACAGTTTCTGCCAGTCTCATGTTAATCTTGGGTATCTATAGAGTAGTATCGCATCCTTCATATCTCAGAAGAGTCTTTAGTTTTATAACAGACAGATACACTGTACCGATTCTTTCAGAAAACAGCCGAGCTCGTGGAGGCGTGCAGTGGGCGGAGCTAAAGAGTACACACACACACACACACACACACACACACACACACACACACACACACAGTACATCATGGCATTATCCCTGGATAATCTTCAGTTCACTATACGTTGGTGTTCACATTATATGCACTTACACGCCGATTGCCAACAAAACACACACATTTGATGCAGTTTCACTCACCGCCTGCGGTTTCCACTCATGACCGGGAACAAACACACACACTTGCAGAACTCCGGAAAAACAAACTGCATCCACTGTTCCCTTAACGCTGGGTTATTTGGGAAGCTGAACAAGGTGATCTTTCCCTCACACCAGAAACACACTTCTTTAGTGACATTGTTGATCTCGTGGTCTAAAAACAAAATGCCAGCGCTGCCGACGGCTCCCGTAACCTGAACGAAGCTCACGCTCTTGCTCTCGCTCTGGTTGATGTGTGTGTGTGTGTGTGTGTGTGTGTGTGTGTGCTCATCCGGGAGAAGTGTCCATACAAGCAATTCCGCCCTTTACGATGTCATACAGGGCCATACACAAAAAAAACTTTCCGAAACATGTTTGGATCCTGAAGGAGTGTATTTGGTACAGAAATACTCTGTCATACGTCCAACTCGTTTTTTGAACTTTTGGCCATGTTTAGCATGAGAATCAACTCTTTAACAGTGTAAATAAGTCAGAATGCATGAAATAGCATTAGACCCATTAGCATTAGAGAAGTACAATTGAGTGTCATCGTCAGGAAAGACACCCCGTGCTTCCTAAAAAGAGAAAAGTGAGCAGGACTAAGGACAGAACCTTGAGGAACCCCCTCAAGGAAGAAGTCTTGCCAGAGGTTGAATTTCCATAACTAACTGAAAAGTATCTATCACTTAGATAGGACTGAAACCATTATAGAACCGTAGCTTTTAAACCTACCAAATGTTCAAAGCAGGAGATGAGGACGTTGTGGTCAATCATATCAAAGGCTGCACTCAAATCAAGCAGCACTAGAATTACATCTTCTATGTCTGAAGCTAAAAGATATCATTTAGAACTTTTAATGGAGCTGACTCTAAACCCTGACACGTTTCTACTATAGCAGTCTTATTTAAAAATCAGAGTAATTGTTGCAAAACTACTTTTTCTAAAAATTTAGAAACGAAAGGCAGCTGAGAAGCAAACCGGTCACAGATAACGTCCAGAGGCAGCGAAGAGACCGCACAGGTGGACTTCCTTCTGGTCGCCAGGAACAACTTTAATTTAAAAAGCAATGCCTCCACGGCTTCCTCATTTTCTGCGGAGCCTTTTCTGAGGAACATTGTACGAAAAACGAATTGTAACTGAACCTAATCATAAGTCAAAAGTGTAGAAGTGTTGAATTAAAAAAGTTTAACAAAATAATGACAAAACACAAACAACTCGAGCCACACACATCGGCGCCATCTTGCATGAAGATCCATCCCTCCAAATCATAGTGTACTGAAAGTAGGACGTCAACGGTGGAATTTACGAAATATGCATCAGCACATAACATACTTTTCATATTTAGAACGATGTGAGCTGGAATTGAGCCAAGATCTTGATGATCACTTGAAATAGTTAACGTTGGGTCATTCTAAACCCTGGGGTATCTTGTTTCACGCTGTTCATAAAGTTAATCCTGGTTATTCTTAAGATGATGTTTTACACTGCGTCTACACTGGACGTCATAAAGTGACCGTTGCAAAGCATTTGTCCTTCATGTCAGTACGGCATAAATAGAGCGAGGCATCAGTTTACTGTCGGGGATTTGTCGTGACGCATCGCGCCGCATCCAGTGTAGACAACATCACTGATTATAATGGGTTCTTTTGTCATTTGTCGCGTCATATTGCGCCGCTCGTGTCCGGTGTAGACACGGTGTTACACTGTACATTCCTAAACCCTGGGTTAGTTATTGGGAAAACGCACCATGCGACCTGTTTCACCAAAGGCCCTAGCATTGCGCATTACCATAATAACTTTTTTCCTGAATGGACTTTTCAGACTATAAAGGTAAGAATAAACCCGTCTCTTTTTCACTTCAATTGACAAATGCTGAAAATACTGTTTAAACAATGCGTGGTGTTCCAGTGACTGTCCAAAGTGCGTAAATATCATAGACTGTAAAAAAGATGGACGACGCCCCTTCATTATCTTCCATTGTAGAAAAGTGAAGCCGCCAATGTCTGAATATGGCGCTGACATCTTGCGCTGATTTGGGACCTGTGTCTGCGCAGTAGAGAGTGTGAAGTAGAGCCGCGATATCAAACCCGTCCACACTCACGCAGTATCTGTTAGTACAGTTTACTGCAGAACAACTCATTATGTTGGTGTGAAACAGTTATGGAAATGTAGAAATTAAAGCTAAAGCTCCAATCTCCTCCCGAAAATCACGGAAAAAGTCCGTTGCTGCCTCAGTGACAACTTCACTTAGAGAAGCTGTCAATCATAACGTCACATCCCCGTTTTTATAGCATCAAATAACTAACTAAAACCAAACTTATTTTAAAAAACGAACACTCGAACATCAGAGTGATAAAAACTACGTAAAATGACAGAAAACATCTTTGGAAAACATTTATTTGAAGTGTAATGTGATTGTTTAGTTTGTCTCGCGTCCCATTAGAATACATGGAGAGGTTGGGTTATGAGCTATACTGGGACCAGCCACCTGGGGGCGATCGAGACGCTTTGGCTTTACTTTTCAGGATGTCTGCGGCACGCTTGTTAAATATATGAGGCACACGATTGGCTGTCTGTTGATACCCTGCTGAAAAATACAGCATAAACCAGCATGAATATGATGTTGGTCCAGGCTGGTTTGAGGTGGTTTGAGCTAGTCTAGCTGGTGGACCAGCCTAGTCATGCTGTTCTCAAGCAAAACTGAGCTGGTGTAGCTGGTCCACAGGCTCTCCTGCTTAACATGCTAAGGATCAGCAAGCCAGCATCCCATGCAGCTCCCAGCATGAAAAACATATATTATGCTGGTAAGTAATTAGAGAAACCTTATGCAATATGCAACGATAAAAACAGCATATTTCAGGAGTTTCAAACAGTATATGCTACATGTGTGCCACATGACCTTATCACATCACATGTGAGTGACATCTTGTTATCGTCTCATCATACATGTTGGACTTTTGTAATCACATTTTGTGGAAAATCTCCACAAGTTCATTGCTGATATTATTTCCTCTTCATTCTTCACGCTGTAAATGGAAGGTAAAGCTGAGCTCATTGCAATCTGAAGAGCAGTATGTAAAATGACTAGTATGTCCAAATACGCAGTAGGCGAAAAATACTCTGGTTTTTGAAATGCGCATCCATGCGCAAAAGATGCAAGTCTGAATTTTGTAGAAAAGTCTTAATTTTAGCTAAAAGACTCAAATTGTAAAAACAAGCCCTGACCACAGAGTTAATTTGCTTATCCATTTTTAAGCTATCATCAATTAAAAAGCCTAAATCCCTTACCAACATTTTAGAGTACGGTGCCAAGGGGCTCGAATTTAAAAGGACAGCAACAGAGCCATTTTCTTGACCAAAGACAATGACCTCTGTTTTGTCCTCATTTAATTTTTAAAAATGTGATGCTATCCGATTTTTTATATCTTTTATACATGTTAATGAGTCCAATGAGTTGGTAGAATGCCTTAAAGGGTCCATAACACACACACACACAGTTTCTGCCAGTCTCATGTTAATCTTGGGTATCTATAGAGTAGTATCGCATCCTTCATATCTCAGAAGAGTCTTTAGTTTTATAACAGACAGATACACTGTACCGATTCTTTCAGAAAACAGCCGAGCTCGTGGAGGCGTGCAGTGGGCGGAGCTAAAGAGTACACACACACACACACACACACACACACACAATACATCATGGCATTATCCCTGGATAACGTTCGATTCACTATACGTTGGTGTTGTTCACATTATATGCACTTACACGCCGATTGCCAACAAAACACACACATTTGATGCAGTTTCACTCACCGCCTGCGGTTTCCACTCATGACCGGGAACAAACACACACACTTGCAGAACTCCGGAAAAACAAACTGCATCCACTGTTCCCTTAACGCTGGGTTATTTGGGAAGCTGAACAAGGTGATCTTTCCCTCACACCAGAAACACACTTCTTTAGTGACATTGTTGATTTCGTGGTCTAAAAACAAAATGCCAGCGCTGCCGACGGCTCCCGTAACCTGAACGAAGCTCACGCTCTTGCTCTCGCTCTGGTTGATGTGTGTGTGTGTGTGTGTGTGTGTGTGTGTGTGTGTGTGTGTGTGTGTGTGTGTGTGTGTGTGTGTGTGTGTGTGTGTGTGTGTGTGCTCATCCGGGAGAAGTGTCCATACAAGCAATTCCGCCCTTTATGATGTCATACAGGGCCATACACAAAAAAAACTTTCCGAAACATGTTTGGATCCTGAAGGAGTGTATTTGGTACAGAAATACTCTGTCATACGTCCAACTTGTTTTTTGAACTTTTGGCCATGTTTAGCATGAGAATCAACTCTTTAACAGTGTAAATAAGTCAGAATGCATGAAATAGCATTAGACCCATTAGCATTAGAGAAGTACAATTGAGTGTCATCGTCAGGAAAGACACCCCGTGCTTCCTAAAAAGAGAAAAGTGAGCAGGACTAAGGACAGAACCTTGAGGAACCCCCTCAAGGAAGAAGTCTTGCCAGAGGTTGAATTTCCATAACTAACTGAAAAGTATCTATCACTTAGATAGGACTGAAACCATTATAGAACCGTAGCTTTTAAACCTACCAAATGTTCAAAGCAGGAGATGAGGACGTTGTGGTCAATCATATCAAAGGCTGCACTCAAATCAAGCAGCACTAGAATTACATCTTCTATGTCTGAAGCTAAAAGATATCATTTAGAACTTTTAATGGAGCTGACTCTAAACCCTGACACGTTTCTACTATAGCAGTCTTATTTAAAAATCAGAGTAATTGTTGCAAAACTACTTTTTCTAAAAATTTAGAAACGAAAGGCAGCTGAGAAGCAAACCGGTCACAGATAACGTCCAGAGGCAGCGAAGAGACCGCACAGGTGGACTTCCTTCTGGTCGCCAGGAACAACTTTAATTTAAAAAGCAATGCCTCCACGGCTTCCTCATTTTCTGCGGAGCCTTTTCTGAGGAACACTGTACGAAAAACGCTGCAGAGAGCTGGGAACGTCAGCCAGAAAGAGAGGTGGATAATAGCCTGATCCTTTTGTAACTGGCAGTTAACGCCTCATCCACAGTTGATTTGATGAATTGTAACTGAACCTAATCATAAGTCAAAAGTGTAGAAGTGTTGAATTAGAAAAGTTTAACAAAATAATGACAAAACACAAACAACTCGAGCCACACACATCGGCGCCATCTTGCATGAAGATCCATCCCTCCAAATCATAGTGTACTGAAAGTAGGACGTCAACGGTGGAATTTACGAAATATGCATCAGCACATAACATACTTTTCATATTTAGAACGATGTGAGCTGGAATTGAGCCAAGATCTTGATGATCACTTGAAATAGTTAACGTTGGGTCATTCTAAACCCTGGGGTATCTTGTTTCACGCTGTTCATAAAGTTAATCCTGGTTATTCTTAAGATGATGTTTTACACTGCGTCTACACTGGACGTCATAAAGTGACCGTTGCAAAGCATTTGTCCTTCATGTCAGTACGGCATAAATAGAGCGAGGCATCAGTTTACTGTCGGGGATTTGTCGTGACGCATCGCGCCGCATCCAGTGTAGACAACATCACTGATTATAATGGGTTCTTTTGTCATTTGTCGCGTCACATTGCGCCGCTCGTGTCCGGTGTAGACACGGTGTTACACTGTACATTCCTAAACCCTGGGTTAGTTATTGGGAAAACGCACCATGCGACCTGTTTCACCAAAGGCCCTAGCATTGTGCATTACCATAATAACTTTTTTCCTGAATGGACTTTTCAGACTATAAAGGTAAGAATAAACCCGTCTCTTTTTCACTTCAATTGACAAATGCTGAAAATACTGTTTAAACAATGCGTGGTGTTCCAGTGACTGTCCAAAGTGCGTAAATATCATAGACTGTAAAAAAGATGGACGACGCCCCTTCATTATCTTCCACTGTAGAAAAGTGAAGCCGCCAATGTCTGAATATGGCGCTGACATCTTGCGCTGATTTGGGACCTGTGTCTGCGCAGTAGAGAGTGTGAAGTAGAGCCGCGATATCAAACCCGTCCACACTCACGCAGTATCTGTTAGTACAGTTTACTGCAGAACAACTCATTATGTTGGTGTGAAACAGTTATGGAAATGTAGAAATTAAAGCTAAAGCTCCAATCTCCTCCCGAAAATCACGGAAAAAGTCCGTTGCTGCCTCAGTGACAACTTCACTTAGAGAAGCTGTCCATCATGACGTCACACCCCCGTTTTTATAGCATCAAATAACTAACTAAAACCAAACTTATTTTAAAAAACGAACACTCGAACATCAGAGTGATAAAAACTACCTAAAATGACAGAAAACATCTTTGGAAAACATTTATTTGAAGTGTAATGTGATTGTTTAGTTTGTCTCGCGTCCCATTAGAATACATGGAGAGGTTGGGTTATGAGCTATACTGGGACCAGCCACCTGGGGGCGATCGAGACGCTTTGGCTTTACTTTTCAGGACGTGTGCGGCACGCTTGTTAAATATATGAGGCACACGATTGGCTGTCTGTTGATACCCTGCTGAAAAATACAGCATAAACCAGCATGAATATGATGTTGGTCCAGGCTGGTTTGAGGTGGTTTGAGCTAGTCTAGCTGGTGGACCAGCCTAGTCATGCTGTTCTCAAGCAAAACTGAGCTGGTGTAGCTGGTCCACAGGCTCTCCTGCTTAACATGCTGAGGATCAGCAAGCCAGCATCCCATGCAGCTCCCAGCATGAAAAACATATATTATGCTGGTAAGTAATTAGAGAAACCTTATGCAATATGCAACGATAAAAACAGCATATTTCAGGAGTTTCAAACAGTATATGCTACATGTGTGCCACATGACCTTATCACATCACATGTGAGTGACATCTTGTTATCGTCTCATCATACATGTTGGACTTTTGTAATCACATTTTGTGGAAAATCTCCACAAGTTCATGGCTGATATTATTTCCTCTTCATTCTTCGCGCTGTAAATGGAAGTTAAAGCTGAGCTCATTGCAATCTGAAGAGCAGTATGTCCAAATACGCAGTAGGCGAAAAATACTCTGGTTTTTGAAATGCGCATCCAGTTGACATCTCGCTATCCCATGAGGCCACGGGAGAGGAGTCGTCAGACTCAAAAATGGCTGGGAACATGGCTGATGTTATGCTGTAGGTCACATGACACTGTATAAGTAGTATGGTATGGCATACTTTATAGAATATACTTTATTAACCGTCCACAAGTACTTCATCAAATGCAAAAGTCTAACAGTACATAATTTCGGACAGAGTGTGAAATGTTGCATTCTGCACATTTTGATAATCTGACACTGACACAAAAGAAAAATTCATACAGAAAATGAGTGTCCTGTTCACAGAAGAACGCATGAGTAGAGGAAGGTTCTCAGAACGTTCTGGCAAGGTTCTCCCAAAGTTATGAACAGACGTTCTTCCAGTAAACTGAACAACAGAATGTTCAGTTATCTGGTATTTAATCATGTTCTCAAAACGTTAGCACAAAAATGTTATTTATACGTCATTCATGGAACATAGTTTTTTTTAATGTTATAATTTTTTAAAGGTGCAGTGTGTAAATTTTAGCGGCATCTAGTGGTGAGGTTGTGAATTGCAACCGCCCACCGCTCGCCCCTCCCTGTCGAAGCACATAGAGAAGCTACGGTGGCCGGCACAGGACAAAGATGTGGTCGTCTGAGACAGCAGAGAGTAGCTAGCGCTCTGTAGAGAAGTTTGTCCGTTTAGGGCCACTGTAGAAACATGGCGGCACAAAATGGCAACTTCACTGTAAGGGGACCCGCGGTGTGTGTAGATAGAAACGGCTCATTCTAAGGTAATAAAAACATAACGGTCTTTATACACCACTGAAAACATAGTTATGTATATTATATTGCATTTGAGTAGATCCTCATAAATACTACACACTGCACCTTTAAAGTTTATACTTTTGAATGTTTCATAACGTTTGCAAAATGATAAAATGGAATGTTCCCTTAACATTCACATAATCAAGAAAAAAAACAAAAATTTTTAAGAAACTGGACTTTTAAACGAGAAAATACAGAAATAATGTTTTAATAACTCTATGGGAACGTTAACAAAACATTCTTAGAATTTTTTTTTGTTAGCAGGGACTACAATGTTTTAGTGTAACCCTGCAGTGTTAACAATGAGAATGTTTGGCTAGATCAGGGCTGGACAACTCTGGCCCTCAAGATCCACTTCCCAGCAGAGTTTAGCTTCAACCCTGATCAAAATCACCTTCTTGGTAACTTTGCAGTAACTTTCTAGCTAAACTCTTCAGGAAAGTGGATCTCAAGGGCCAGAGTTGCCCAGCCCTGTGCGACTTGCTTATCCATGAAGATAAACACTATATTGACTCTATACGCAATGACTGCACTAATGCCATAACAAGAAAGATCTTACTTGTTAAATATACATGCCAAAAGGATATATTTAGCATGTGCTATCGTAGCTGTGGATTTGAACTGAAATAGATACGATCAATTGGTTCCATGGCTACAACTCATGTAGTTAACTTACTTTTTTTTGAGTAATTAACTTAAAAATTTGTGTTCATGCTATACATGATTAATTTCCTAACTCAATGTAGCTTGCTGGTTGACTGTAATTTCATTAGAAGTTGTCATAACTAAAAAAAACCTGATGTAAATGGTTTTGTAATATTTATCACAATATTTCTAGTGTATTTCTAAAAACAAGCAGTACATACGGAGCATAATTAACTAACTCAAGAATAACTGGAAAACAATGCACAAATAAAAAGAGAAAAACAATTGCACTGATGTTAACAAAAATCATATACAAGAGGGTCAAAAATGTAACTTTAATTTGAATCCTGTTACATGTTCAAGACAATAAGCTACTGATATCAGGCAAAGCAAATACAGTTGTGATACATGATATGTAAATAGATATTGCTTTTTCATGTCATGCATGCTCTGGTCCACATGGTCCAAAATACACTCCGTTCTGTATCTTTGTATTAGAGGTACACGTTTGTGGTGAAACGCTCGACTGCATGGATTCAGTTCTAGCACTACGGTTGTGTTCTTCCAGCGTTTATGGACTGAACTACTGCAGAAAGATTTCCATCTGTCCAACACAGTGATGTTTATTCCCCAGAGGAACACACTGTTCCCTCAGGAGACGGACGGATGGAGGGATGGAGGGATGAATGCGTGTAGCTCTTTTGGAAGAACGCTTTGTGGCTGGGCAGGAGATGTTCTTCCTGCTATCTTGAAGGACTGCTGTTTCCAGATGGAGGACAACAGAACTGATGCAGCACATGATCATTCCTGTGAGAGAAGCACACTATAAGAACAGCACACACACTGCATACTCTAGGCCAGCGGTTCTCAGCAAGTACAGCTTCAGGACCCACATTTTACACTGGACATCAAGGGGCAGCCCAACACGATAGCAAAATTATTTATTTATCGCACAAAGGTGAACAAAAATGAACCGCACAGACGCTAAATTGTTAACATGATCAGTAGCGGATCGTCCGAGGAAGAGAGGCTGAGCCTCCGCAAAAAATGTCTACACCAAGTGCAAATAGTGTGCCTTGTTGGCAAGAGCTATTCACACTAGCTCCACCTAACAATGCCTGGTTGGGCCACACAAGATTTAAAAAACACGTGCATATTTCATCGTCTTCAGTGGCATAGTCAGTCAGTAAAGCGTAAGGCTTAAGGATCTTGGTTTTGACGCGATCGACCCGGGTTCGAATCCGCCTTTTGCTGAGCTCGCTCTTCTCCCTTTTCACATCACATATCACATCGGAAAGGCATTTACTTTCAATAAAAATTAAGAAAATGTTCTAAACGTGGAAATAAATTGCCTAACGAAATGTTTAATAATAATAAAAGTATTTATTGGGTAGGTGTAGGGAGGGCTTTTATTGTCCCATTAAGGCGGCATCCATTTAATAATTTTAATAAATATAATCATTCACACTCTATGTTATTATTGCATCCTGTTAATGTACAACAATACCGAGGTGCAAATATTATGTATCTGTCAAAATAAAGTATAAATTGCATGTAATTACTATTTACACATATCGCAAAGAGCTGCTACTTTTACATGTTGTGAATAGAATATATCACTAATTTCACTTAGTATGCTATTTCACTTAGTAAACAGCATCTGCAGCTATTTGCACTTAGTGTAAATATCATCTATCGCTAAGAAAATACAAATAGCAAATAGCCGTTGCCAAAAATTATTGTAGGTAAAATAAGGAAGTTAAAATAAACATTTATTTTAATAATTTTCTTACAAAATTTTTCCTAACTTGATGATGATGATGACCATAATATAGAGTATTTTTTTATTTTCATTTTTCTTTTATGCAAGGCGATTGTATTATTGATTTACACGCAGTGCCAGAGGAGGCTGAAAGCATAACGACTCCTCTCATTGCTAAACGGACCAATCAGAATGCAACGTCAAGTCACCTTCATTAATATAGCGCTTTTACAATATTGTTTCAACGCAGCTTTACAGTGATAACAGGAAATTAATGGAAGAGAGATTGTTTTGGCTCTAGAAAAGAGTTATTGTCCAGCTAATGTAAGTTTTTGATTGATTCATTTCCGTTGTAAATAATCATTAGTTATTTACTTTGGGGCCACTTACACGACATCATTTTCAACCAAAACAGAAAACTCTCAATGCGTTCCGGCCGCTCATCTGCCCGGCAACAGTGCCCGGCAACAGCGCCCGGCAGCTAGAGGACGCCAAAACAGGTTTTGAAACGATACCGTTACCATCTTTGTGTAAACTTAAAAAAAATGTGAATCTGTGAGAACGGTGACGGCGTGCACATAACCATTACGTGTTTAATCTATAGGCAAGCGCGTTTGAATACGGATGTGTGCAGGCGTGTAGTTTTTCTTTACAAAATGACTGCCAGATACAGTGGGGAGAACAAGTATTTGATACACTGCTGATTTTGCAGGTTTGCCCACTTACAAAGCATGTAGAAGTCTGTAATTTTTATCATAGGTACTCTTCAACTGTGAGAGATGGAATCTAAAACAAAAAGAAGAAAATCACATTGTATGATTTTTAAATAATTAATTTGCATTTTATTGCATGACATAAGTATTTGATACATCAGAAAAGCAGAACTTAATCTTTGGTACAGAAACCTTTGTTTGCAATTACAGAGATCATACGTTTCCTGTAGTTCTTGACCAGGTTTGCACACACTGCAGCAGGGATTTTGGCCCACTCCTTCATACAGACCTTCTCCAGATCCTTCAGGTTTCGGGGCTGTCGCTGGGCAATACGGACTTTCAGCTCCCTCCAAAGATTTTCTGTTGGGTTCAGGTCTGGAGACTGGCTAGGCCACTCCAGGACCTTGAGATGCTTCTTACGGAGCCACTCCTTAGTTGCCCTGGCTGTGTGTTTCGGGTCGTTGTCATGCTGGAAGACCCAGCCACGACCCATCTTCAATGCTCTTACTGAGGGAAGGAGGTTGTTGGCCAAGATCTCGCGATACATGGCCCCATCCATCCTCCCCTCAATACGGTGCAGTCGTCCTGTCCCCTTTGCAGAAAAGCATCCCCAAAGAATGATGTTTCCACCTCCATGCTTCACGGTTGGGATGGTGTTCTTGGGGTTGTACTCATCCTTCTTCTTCCTCCAAACACGGCGAGTGGAGTTTAGACCAAAAAGCTCTATTTTTGTCTCATCAGACCACATGACCTTCTCCCATTCCTCCTCTGGATCATCCAGATGGTCATTGGCAAACTTCAGACGGGCCTGGACATGCGCTGGCTTGAGCAGGGGGACCTTGCGTGAGCTGCAGGATTTTAATCCATGACGGCGTAGTGTGTTACTAATGGTTTTCTTTGAGACTGTGGTCCCAGCTCTCTTCAGGTCATTGACCAGGTCCTGCCGTGTAGTTCTGGGCTGATCCCTCACCTTCCTCATGATCATTGATGCCCCACGAGGTGAGATCTTGCATGGTGCCCCAGACCGAGGGAGATTGACCGTCATCTTGAACTTCTTCCATTTTCTAATAATTGCGCCAACAGTTGTTGTCTTCTCACCAAGCTGCTTGCCTATTGTCCTGTAGCCCATCCCAGCCTTGTGCAAGTCCACAATTTTATCCCTGATGTCCTTACACAGCTCTCTGGTCTTGGCCATTGTGGAGTGGTTGGAGTCTGTTTGATTGAGTGTGTGGACAGGTGTCTTTTATACAGGTAACGAGTTCAAACAGGTGCAGTTAATACAGGTAATGAGTGGAGAACAGGAGGGCTTCTTTAAGTAAAACTAACAGGTCTGTGAGAGCCGGAATTCTTACTGGTTGGTAGGTGATCAAATACTTATGTCATGCAATAAAATGCAAATTAATTATTTAAAAATCATACAATGTGATTTTCTGGATTTTTGTTTTAGATTCCGTCTCTCACAGTTGAAGAGTACCTATGATAAAAATTACAGACCTCTACATGCTTTGTAAGTAGGAAAACCTGCAAAATCGGCAGTGTATCAAATACTTGTTCTCCCCACTGTAACTTGTCTGGCATGCATAATACAGTGTTTTTAGTCGTTTCCGCGGATCCATGTGAACAGGAATCATTTTGATATCGCTTTTATCTGTACAGAGGGAAAGGGAAGGAGGCCTTCACAGGGGAGAGTCTAACAACGTCATAAGCTTCTGTCAAAAACACTTCCAAAAATGGGAGGCAAACTGAAATGTGTTCCACAAAAATAACCAATTACGATCAAAAGCGTTGATCTGCCATTCCTAAAATCAATTATCTCTCATCACATTGAAGCAAGCCTGCCATTGGTTATGAGAGAAGCTCAACCTCACTGTAATTGCAGGTGTGGATAATTAAAAGACTAAGAAACACAACAAGTGAAGAGCAACTCTCCCGTTTGGCCAAAATATCAAGTAAGTGGTCATTTATAAATTTGCGAGAATGAACGAGCGGAGGATGGCGATCCTCTTCGAACAGGCGAGTAGAAATGTTAGACTGAACGAGGCCTTCCATTCGCACATGAATTGGTCATAGTCCTGTAGACGGCACTGTGTGGTTTGTTCTAATAACTTCCTAATTTTACATTTTTCGCACTGGTATATTTGTGGCAATAGCCAACAATACATTGTATGGGTCAAAATTATCCATTTTTCTTTTATGCCAAAAATCATTAGGATATTAAGATCATGTTCCATGAAGATATTTTGTAAATTTCCTACCGTAAATATATCAAAAATTTATTATTAGTAGTAATATGCGTTGCTAAGGACTTCATTTGGACAACTTTAAAGGAGATTTTCTCAATATTTAGATTTTTTTGCACCCTCAGATTCCAGATTTTCAAATAGTTGTATCTCGGCCGAATATTGTCCTATCCTAACAAACCATACATCAATGGAAAGCTTATTTATTCAGCTTTCAGGTGATGCAATTTCAAAAAATGACTGGTTTTGTGGTCCAGGGTCACATATATGTTTGGTCGGACGGACGTCAACAATAACAACAAATATGAGAAGTGTTTCCTCTTTCTTTTTAAAGGTTGACAAGTTGATTTTTTTTAATTAGCATTTTATTACTTGCTTTTATTCCTCAAGAAGGCCTGGGAATCATTTTGGGTTGTGACCCATCAGTTGAGAACCACTGGTCTAGGCATCCTAAAGCATACATCATCTGACTTCTCATTCAAGCACACTTTACAATTCTGATTATAGACCAATCCCAATGTCTGCAAACACTGCAGCACATGGACACTAAATGATGGCAAAATGTTGCATGCAAAAATGCATCTTCAACCCATCTTCCCCCGCAAAAAAACCAAAAACGATGTGATGGTTTCTATGGTTCATCTGCTCGAGACAAACATTTGTATTCTTCTTAAAGGCACAATATGTCGTTTTTCACCACTAGAGGTCGCCTATTCAAAACACAGGCGTAGCTTGCCAAGATTGAGTGCGGATTAATGGGAGATGTCGTCTTCACCTCACAGCCGGTGGAAAAGAATCAGATGGGACTCGAGCAGAAATCATGTTGATGGATGAGATTATTAACGTTACAGTAGTATGAAGCAGAGCCGGGCCGAGTGCTGTGGAGCTGAACGAGGCGCTGGAGCGATTGCTAATGAGAGACGAGCGACACACACAGCTCGAGAGCAGCGGAGCTTTTATTCTGCCACAGACGAGCGCTTCCGCTCGTGTGTATGTTTTATATTACACACATTTGAGTGTTGAACATGATGTTATAACATTACTCTGTGCGTTCGCTCCGCGGCTGCTATGAGACACTTGTTCACACTGCAGTGAGCTAGATCCATATTAGAATATCATATTAATAAATGCTGGATGGCTTGTGTTGCAATTAAATTTAAAACATTGTATGATGGAGAAAATGCTGTATTACTGCACAATAATTCGTTTTCTGTCTATAAATGTCTCCAAACAGTTGCTCAGCTGCTCAGCACATTCTTGGAAACATTTGGGACAATGTAAGTACACAAGTCAACAAAATATATAACATTGTTCTAGTGGTTTTTGGATATTTGAATCCAAAAATCTTACATATTGTGCCTTTAAATCTCTTTTTTTTCTATCATCCTGTCAATGGTTGAGTAATCGAACCAAATGGCCAAGGCATGAATGGGCACATATACATGTTTACCTCACCGCAACAATAGCATTTGACATCAAATTTGTCATAGCACTTTTTCAGGAAATAATTTTTGACTGTGTACCATACTCGAGTGCAGGATTTGAGCGTTACGGCAGATGGGGACGTTTTGACACGCAGAACACTCAAACAAGAGTTGTTAGTGCAGAAAAACATTGCAAACTGACTCGATAGTGTTGTGTTTGTGCTTTGCGTCAGTCTTTGAGAGTAACTACTTGGGTCATTTTTGCCATCACTTCTGTGTGACATAAGCTGTGACATTGACAAAAGATTGGTCTATAACAACACATGGGTCACATCATGTTATTTAAAAAATCAGGTAATGAAAATCCAGTTCATGAGAATAATAGGACAGACAACAGACATGTGAAACATCTCTATGGATCTAATCAGAGCCTACAATGCAGAAGCTTCAAAACCTCAAGGAATCTATTAAGCACAACTAATAAGATACACAACTACAACAAGATGCAGAAATATAAATCATCATAAAGTGTGGTTCTGTAAATCCTGTGCCAACAGGGACTACTCAAGTAGGAAGCAGACTGAGTCACATGCAAAGACGTTCACACAGCAGGTCCCGTTTGGAGTGCAATGTCCTGTTCACACTCAGTTCACTTCTGAACGAGACTGAAAGTTGACCATCTTAAATTTACAGGGATCCCAAGTGTGTTCGGTGACATGATAAACAATGAGCTGTCGACTATGGTGCATATGGGATGAGGCAGACACTTCTGTGCTGTCAATCACTAACGTTAAAACTGAAATCATAGAAATCATTCATCACCTGATGTAAATAACTTTCACTGTTGTTAGTTTCACTCAAACCATCCTTGTTCACATTACTTAAAAACTCATGTAACTACATGAACTCAATTTAACTGAGTTGTTTCTTTTTTGTAGAGCAAATAGTTAATTTAATAAGGTACATTAAGTCAATAAATGTCTTCACCTTACGTAATAACTTTTATACATTTAACGTAACATTATTAAGTAAACTGCACATATAAATATTATGTAACAGTGACAAATTCAAATGTATTTTGTATTTACTCAAAGAAATTTTCTCAGCTTTACTTGAATTTATTTATTTATAACTAAATTGTTATTTGTACAAATTACTCAATATAGTTGCGTGGAACCCACTTGACACTAATTAATTGACATTCATTTTTTTTGAGTGCAAGAGATTCACAGATTCACAAAATGCAGTTTTGTAGGTTTAAATAATTTGAATTGTAATTTTATGTACGTATCTTCTTGTTTCGATTGGTGAAAATTTTTAACAATTTCTATCAAATGTCAAGTAATTTCAAGACGTTCATGTTATTATATTACCTTGTTTGGCAGTTTGATAGTATGGAAACAAACAAAAATCATTCTCATGAACTGGAATTACAGTAAACCGTCTAATAAAAACACATCACATTTCACAATATTGTCCTGACACTACAGATATTCCTTCATTTGAACTAACAGCGAAGGTGGTGAGCTATACAGTGCATCCGGAAAGTATTCACAGCGCTTCACTTTTTCCACATTTTGTTATGTTACAGCCTTATTCCAAAATGGATTAAATTCATTATTTTCCTCAAAATTCTACAAACAATACCCCATAATGACAACGTGAAAGAAGTTTGTTTGAAATCTTTGCAGATTTATTAAAAATAAAAAATGAAAAAAAATCACATGTACATAAGTATTCACAGCCTTTGCCATGACACTCAAAAATGAGCTCAGGTGCTCCTGTTTCCACTGATCATCCTTGAGATGTTTCTACAACTTGATTGGAGTCCACCTGTGGTAAATTCAGTTGATTGGACATGATTTGGAAAGGCACACACCTGTCTATATAAAGTCCCACAGTTAACAGTGCATGTCAGACCACAAACCAAGCCAAGAAGTCCAAGGAATTGTCTGTAGACCTCCGAGACAGGATTGTATCGAGGCACAGATCTGGGGAAGGGTACAGAAAAATTTCTGCAGCATTTAAGGTCCCAATGAGCACAGTCGCCTCCATCATCCGTAAATGGAAGAAGTTTGGAACCACCAGGACTCTTCCTAGAGCAGGCCGCCTGGCCAAACTGAGCAATCAGGGGAGAAGAGCCGTAGTCAGGGAGGTGACCAAGAACCCAATGGTCACTCTGACAGAGCTCCAGCGTTTCTCTGTGGAGAAAGGAGAACCTTCCAGAAGAACAACCATCTCTGCAGCACTCCAGGCCTGTATGGTAGAGTGGCCAGACAGAAGCCACTCCTCAGTAAAAGGTACATGACAGCCCGCCTGGAGTTTGCCAAAAGGTATCTGAAGGACTTTCAGACCATGAGAAACAAAATTCTCTGGTCTGATGAAACAAAGATTGAACTCTTTGGCCTGAATGGCAAGCGTCATATCTGGAGGAAACCAGGTCCCGCTCATCACCTGGCCAATACCATCCCTACAGTGAAGCATGGTGGTGGCAGCATCATGCTGTGGGGATGTTTTTCAACGGCAGGAACTGGGAGACTAGTCAGGATCAAGGAAAAGATGAATGCAGCAATGTACAGAGACATCCTTGATGAAAACCTGCTCCAGAGCGCTCTGGACCTCAGACTGGGGCGAAGGTTCATCTTCCAACAGGACAACGACCCTAAGCACACAGCCAAGATAACAAAGGAGTGGCTACGGGACAACTCTGTGAATGTCCTTGAGTGGCCCAGCCAGAGCCCAGACTTGAACCCGATTGAACATCTCTGGAGAGATCTGAAAATGGCTGTGCCGATCCAACCTGATGGAGCTTGAGAGGCTCGCAAAGAAGAATGGGAGAAACTGCCCCAAAATAGGTGTGCCAAGCTTGTAGCATCATACTCAAAAAGACTTGAGGCTGTAATTGGTGCCAAAGGTGCTTCAACAAAGTATCGAGCAAAGGCAGTGAATACTTATGTGCATGTGATTTTGTTTCGTTTTTTATTTTTAATAAATTTGCAAAGATTTCAAACAAACTTCTTTCACGTTGTCATTATGGGGTATTGTTTGTAGAATTTTGAGGACAATAATGAATTTAATCCATTTTAGAATAAGGCTGTAACATAACAAAATGTGGAAAAAGTGAAGCGCTGTGAATACTTTCCGGAAGCACTGTAGCAAAGATTTAAAGCTCTTCAACAATGAAGTATGTTTTCTACACTTAAATGACCATCATATTATCCAAGATCAAGCTAGTCAACATTATTATTATTGAAAAGTTGTATTATACATTAAACCTTTAAAATTAGGGTGCGTTCACGCCATGTTTACCAGATAATTACGAGATTTGTAAAAGCGTTCACGTCCTCTTGTAATCTGGGAGTTTTCTGACCACTCCTACTTGTACCACGTGACGCTGCAGATTCATTTAGACATTGATAGTGTTGCCATAGTAACACATATTTCTGAACAGCTCGAGTGGAACGTCACGTGTTGTCATCTCGAAATTGCGGTAATTACGACATGGCGTAAACGCAGTATAAGACACAGACCAAAACATGAAACAAGTTGATGAAATGCACTGAACTTCACTATAACAAGGTGAACACGTAACTTTTCTCTAGTTGAGTGTGATGAGCAGCATTGGGTCAGTTTTGGCCTAGAGCGCCTCTTACCTGCACTCAGAGAGAGGAGCAGGTACAGCTATCTGCTTAGAGCGACACGGCGCAGGACAGCAGTACTGGTGCAAAGCATTTACATACCTACGACACAAGGAGAAACAAACACGTCATCACACTTCAGCCTTCCTCAGGTCTGCATTACTCTGGCCACGGCTTGCCATTGAGTTGCTATGATGATTCAAACACACTCATTTATAAAACAGGATCTGATGAAGTCGTGTTTAGACAACGGAAAATCCAATTTTGCCGTTAGGGGAACTAAAATACATGTTTGTGCTTTTTAGCATATCTCTAGATAACATAATCGCTCTCATCCTTTGAAGCGGTTTGCTGTGTACATTTCATGGACAGAAATGAGTGTTTGTGTCTGATATCGATGAATAAATGACAGGTGAAGATGTGAGTTCATTTCTCCATGAGTCTTTATGTAACTCTGCACCAGACTGCCGCCTCACACACACAGCGTCACTGCTTCAGTCACAGATGCACATTTTCATACACTTCAGCCAAAGCCTGCATGGACGTAACAGGGGAAGTTCAGAAATGTTCCAGTGTTTGTCACACATAATTGCTTCTCATGAGCGACTCTTTTGTTCCCCCCAGCAGATTTAAACATCAAAAATATTTTTCACTTCCACAAAAGGACAAAAATATTGATGACATCATCTTGGCATCATATCCAGTGGCAAATAATGTTCATGGCTGTAACATGAAATAAAGGCTACTAGGGCTGGGCGACATGGCAAAAAAATGAAATCTTGATTTTTTTCAGAATGATTGACCGATTCCGATTTTTTAAAATGTTTATCTAGTCAACCTAAAAACGTAATTACAATATGATTCAAGTAACATTCTCTTTAGTAAACATCTGGTTAAAAAAAGTTTTATTCCAAGGGCCAGATTTACTAACAGCTCCGCCAGCGCAAACCCTCTTTTGCTGTTAAAAAAACTACTGTCAGGACTTACTAAAGACACGCAGTGATAAATCAGCGCTGAAAAGGCGTGGTCAGGGTTATTTTTGCGGCTGATCTTATTGTATATGCATTTGTAGGAGTTTCCCTTTCAGACAGTATTTATGGGAGGAGAGTATTTAAATGAATCACGTGAGGTGATTTACTAAGGTTTGCGCTCGTCAATTTACTGGTGTTTGCGGCATTATTTACCGCCCAACAAAAGCACGTCTTAAACCAGACGCTAACAGGTAGATTGTGTTGGTCATTATGGGAATGATCCTCTGTGTCTGTGTGCTTTAATGTGTGTTGTCAGTAGGTCACGTGCAGAACTTTCCACTCCCATCAGCGCTTTTATGGCACGCTAATTTGCCCTGTTTAGTAAATCTGGCCTCAAGTGCACACACACCTGAAGTGATCATCATGGTGTTAATGTAAAACAAATGACTTGTTATTTGTTAAATATCTTTGCAGAAAATATGCATGAAATATAAAGGCAAATATTGTACAAACATATCTTAAACATATCCTATATACTCAGAAATAATATAAAAGAAAAATGCTAAATATTTCTTAGCCAAAAAGTAATAGAAATAACACCAGTAATAGGCTACTATTAACAGCAAATGCTTTGGAAACAGAAAATAACAGCAGCTTTCAGCCTGTCACCATCACGCAAACATGAAATAATCAGACACACAGTAGTGGTTCTTTACAGGTTTTTGCATTCCATTGAGCTATTTTTCTATTGTTTTTATGTTTGGCGGATGTGTTTGGCTGTTGCACTCGTGCCTCGTGTCTTTAGCAGCGTCTCACACATGAAACGGCATTATAGAAACACGCCGCTCAAGGTAGAAGAAAGTTCAACTCACATCTAATATCTTTGCTTTTTTCCCATTCCACTGCCCGCGTCTTGTTTTTTCAACGCAATAATGCCTTCTGTGTGAACAGCCGCTTAGACGTGATGTTCTACGTTCACTGAGCGCGTCACACGAGAGCGGTTAATCAGCCGCGCCATCATGTGCTCGGATCATTTTCTTCTGTTAACTGTTATCAGTGCTGAATTATCAACATGTCTATTGAATACTTTATTTTAAGGATTTTTCAAGTTAAAACACCGAACAAACAACATTGGCTCAGACTAAACACTCACTCACACACACACACAAAACAAAAATAATAAAATAAAATAAATTAATTGAAAATACTTAAGGTCCAGTATACAAAAGTGCAACAGTCAAGGTGCCCAGATGGGCTGCACAGCTTAAGCCTCAGAGAAGTCACTGCGGGCTGGCTGAACAGCCAACTTGTCCAAATGTCCAAGAAATGAACCCCAAACAGCGGAAAACTTTTCAGTAGAATCAGTCCTCAAAAGTCGGAGTCTTTCCATCTGTATAACAGAGATCATGTCCGTAATCCACATCTGGAAGGAAGGGGGTGAGGGTGGTTTCCAGTTCTTAAGCACAAGTCTCTTAGCCACGATCACACCCAGCATTAGAGACTGTTGTAATGCTCCTGAAAGGCAAGAGGTGCGCCGTGAGAGTTCAGCGTCCAGTGGAAGAGGCTTATTGTAAGCCAGACAGTAAAGGGCAAATTATCAACATGTCTCAATGTAACATTTGCTAACATTTTTATTCAAAACCGCAATTTCTCGATTTAAAAATAATAAAATTGAAAAAATCCTGCATTGCTGGTCCCCAGCATGGGAAGCAGGAGAGCCTGTGCAGTTTTGCTTGAGAACAGCATGACTAGGCTGGTCCACCAGCTAGACTAGCTCAAACCACCTCAAACCAGCCTGGACCAACATCATATTCATGCTGGTTTATGCTGTATTTCAGCAGGGTATTGCTTATTTGATATAAAAATAAAGTTGTCCCAACTGTTTCACGAGGAAGCACGTCAGCACAGGTTTAGTGGTTTCATGTGGTCTTTAAACTCACTTGAAATGTAATGGTTTGGTCACTGTGTGTGATTTAACAGTTTCCTCGCGTCAGTATAATGTGTCCTTCAGTGAATCTTACCAGCAAACATAAGCTGGGCTGCACAAGAAAACTGGGATATGGCTGGATGCAAATATATCAAATCGCAAATCCATGTTTTATTTTACAGTGAAATATTCAATATACAGTACAATATTCATATTTCTTTTTTAATTTAGTTTTTTTCAATGTATTATTATTATTGCCATATTGACATTTTGGCCAAATTGTGCAGCCCCACAAGTACACGTACACAAAATAAGAAAATAAATATATTTCTGATTTTAACTGGATGCCACTGGCTGAATTACTAATGTGATGAGGCACACTACTAATGGAAACGCTTATCAGTGCATACTTCATACTGCATGCTTTTTGCAACAACAACACAAAAAATATCTGGCAGTAAAGTGTCAGCGCTGTGCAGCACAAGCAGGACACCAGTATTCACAATCACCTTGAATTCAGCACTGAGTGCAAATTCCCTTAAGACCATGAACTAGTGCTAATGAGTGCTTGAGTTTAACCTCGGTCACCTTGAGAGGGTCAAATAAACACAAACGCACTCGCGTTTTTCAGACGCTTGCATTCTGTTACGCTTTATATGCTGAAAAGAGCAAGAGCATACAAATAAACAGCAGAAAGAAAGAGATCATGCTTTTCTGTGATAGACTGAGTGCCGCACATGAAGAATAAATGCATCAGTTTATAGCAGCACATTGCGCTCTAAGCATGTGACTGTGAAATTGCGTCATAATGCACATCAGCTCCAAACACACACACACACACACAGGGCCACAGCTCCTGGTGTTTTGTATGACACATGAAAACACCTCAGCTCAGCAGAGCAAACACCGTGCTATCACTGTCATTCACTGCAACAGCACATCCTGCTCATTTCATGACCACAACTGAAGAAAGCCATTAGTCCTATCATCACACATAAACTTGCAAGCCCATCAACAAGCCTCCACATACGACTCGGCACGTGTGGTAAAACCGTTGTGCATGCGAGCTGCTGTAGATGGAATCATGTACTCACATCATGCTGAGTCTGTGCGCCATGGCCGCGGCTCTGCGTGTGCTCGTGAGCGCTACACTCGCTCATTCAGGCTGCTCACAATGGATCAGCGCTCCACTCGTGGCCCGTGACGTCACATGAGCATCACGCACCTGCATCAGCAGCAGCCCAAAGCAAGACGCGCATGTTGCGTGCTGCGGGGAGCACGCTTTGACATAACGCAGAACACGGACCGGAATTACAAATGCTGATGAGGTGTGTGTGTGTGTGTGTGTGGACACTGAAGCACACGTGTGAGATTTCTTCATGTGCAAGACATGCTCTGCCTCCTCCATCTGCAGTCTTTAGTACAGTCCGCAGCCATGGAAGCTGATTGGCTCCCTGGTCTCCATAGAAACAGGAGGAGAGAGCTCCTGAACACACGTAATAGAGTACATCGACATCAGCAGCCAGAGGTCAAGAAGATGAGAACGAATGTGTTTCTGTTCGGAGAAATCAAACAGCATTATAATATATATGTCAAACACACAAAAATAATGTTCCTTCATAAAAAAAAAAATAAAAAAAATAAAAAAAAATGTATGCCATAACTTTCTTTTTATTTTAGTTGACCTGGAGATGTTCTTGACCGGTTTCATGTCTATTCCATTAAATATCAAACATATTTTGGTGCTACTGTGGTTATATTGTGATATCATGTTAAAGTAAATAAAATCAATTCCACCCAAATACAAAAGAAAATAAAAGGTTGTACCAAACTCATTTCTGTGATGGTCCAGGATTGGCTGTTTAATGACACCTGACTGCCGTTCATGAACACTGTGGAGGACCTCTGGGATCTGCTGGAGCTTTTGTTCTGTAAGCATCCACTTCACTCATCCTATTTCTTTTCATCTTTTATGATTTTCTTATATGATCCATATATCCATCCATCCATCCATCCATCTATCTATCCATCTATCCATCAATCAATCAATCAAATCAATCAATCAATCAATCAAATCAACATCAGGTTAAGTTCTCTCTCAGCAAAGGCTATGCCAAAATCGTCCCCTATACCCTCAAATAGGGCACTGTTGATTAAAATGCTAAATTTGGTGTTACATTGGGGGTGTAAATGAATAGACTTGGACTTGGTCCTGGAAACCCAATGCACAGGACAATGACACCAGAATAAAAATATTCATGATTCTGAAGCTGAAAATACAGAATTATTTTAGATGAATATGCACTCTGTCACTGACTAGATACATTTAAAATAATGTAGGACACTTTTTACTGGTAACAAGACATTTGGCATTATTAGGACCCACAAATATTCCCCCACTGCATTATTATACATTATATTCAACATTACATATAATGTAGTACTGACACTAAAAGTAAATTTTTCTCACACAGTAATTTTCATTTATACACAAAACAGATTGTCACTATCCACGATATATATTGTTGCATTTTTGTATTGTGATATATTGTGGCACGATATATTGTTACATCCCTACTAAATAGCATTTTTTTATTTAAAAAAATAACTTTCCGATCTGATATGCGATGGGAAAATCAAGAAGAATGAGTTTGGAAAAGGGCAGATTCTGACTCAATTGTGTCAAAAGTTACCACTAGCCGCTTTACTCTCGACGCCACTCCTCCTGTTGTTGTTCGACGGGTTTCTTTTGTAAATTTGTCTGTTCCAAACAGACATTGGTGGGCGTAGTTAGTGTAAATAATTTTATATATACTTTAATCACTGGTCACTGGTTATAGCTGATATTCATGGCAAGCGTGATAATAGAATACGTGAGTTTGTTCATAAGCCGCTACTGTAAGCTGCTGTGTGAACAGAACGTTTCGAGAATCAGATCTGTAAGTAAATGCGATTGTCAATTCCATACAGTGTGAGCATAGTCATAGAAATGTAAGTGGTTTGCCATTGATTGGCGCTGCGCACAGCACTGCATACGCAAATTGGTCAGAACAACTTGAAATAGTACTGTAAATTGACTTTTCATTAACTTTGGTAAGCTGTACAAGGAAATGACTTTGTGTTTTCTACAGGAAACTGATCTCTAGTTTTTAATATCATGTGCTGGTAACGAGTGAGATAACATTTACTACTGAATCATTTAGCAGACGCTTTTATCCAAAGTGACTTACAAAAAAGAAGATTAAGGAAAATAGTCAGACGGCGTGGTATAACGATCACACGTGTGCCCTCAAGATTGCATTTCGTGGAAGGAAAGTGTTATTGCACACAGAAAGGCCTTAAAAAGATCTGCTTACTTTTCGACTCTCTAAAGAATAAATCTGCACCTTAAATCTGTGGGCCAGGGAACTCATGGGTAATCAACCAGTAAGCCAGAAGTGTCAAACTCAACAAAGTTGTGTCCAAAATCGCCCCCTATACCCTTAAATATGGTACTATTTGAGGGGGCAGCCCATTACTAGAAACTTCCAGTCAGGTGCATTGGAGCTGGTTGGAGCTAATCTCTGCTGCTCCAGGAGCAGAGTCTGACACATGTGCACTAAGGTTACTGTGTTTGAACACACAACATCAGGATGAAAGACTGAGATTTTGACGCAATGATTTGCCATTACATACAATAAAGTCTGATTCATGATTCACAGGAATGAGCTGAGGTCAGGTGGTCAAAAGGCTCTACAAACATCAAGCAATGCGCCTACATCTTTTAAATATGTGTAATATGCTTAATGATGAGGTTCCTGACATTGGCATGTAGCATAATATAGCCACCAGATGGCAGTACAGTTAACCACAAGTTCAGAAACAAATGCGGAGATCATCATGGCAGATGACTTGATCATGCTTAATATCATTCTGTCTGTCTGCCTGTCTGTGCAGTGAAACGGGTCTAAGCAGACATTGTTGAACTGTAGAGGAGAAAACACATCTGCAGCTGAGCGATGAGAGGCAGAATCTCCTGCTGCACCTCCCCCTGGGACACATCACATGAACACCTGCGCCAGTCAAGGATTTGCAAATAATGTGTAAAGATGGCCTTCTGATGAACAGGATTCATTTCAAAGAAGTGTATATTTCCATATATTGACAAAAGATATTGTGGACAGTATGCAGCCCCATATGCAACAAACTGTGATGCACTGTGTATTCTGACACCTTTCTATCAGAACCAGCATTAACTTCTGTAGCAATTTGAGCTCCAGTAGCTCGTCTGTTTGATCGGACCACACGGGCCAGCCTTCGCTCCCCACGTGCATCAATGAGCCTTGACCCTGACCTTGACCCTGACCCATGACCCTGTCGCCGGTTCACCACTGTTCCTTCCTTGGAGCACTTTTGATAGATACTGACCACTGCAGACCGGGAACACCCCACAAGATCTGCAGTTTTGGAGATGCTCTGACCCAGTCGTCTAGCCATCACAATTTGGCCCTTGTCAAACTCACTCATCCTTACGCTTGCCCATTTTTCCTGCTTCTAACACATCAACTTTGAGAACAAAATGTTCGCTTGCTGCCTAATATATCCCACCCACTAACAGGTGCCGTGATGAAGAGATAATCAGTGTTATTCACTGTCCATCAACTGTTTGGTTAGCGACAATCTTCAAAATATCTTCTTTTGTGTTCAGCAGAAGAAAGAAATTCATACAGGTTTGGAACAACTTGAGGAAGAGTACATGATGACAGAATTTTGAACTACGCCTTTAAACAACCAGAATGTCATTTGTTGTCTGTAGACACTCACCATACAGTGTGTCATGATTTCAAACATGTAACGCGGACAGAATTGCAGAATCCAGTCATAAAAATGGAATTATGTATAATGCAGAATATCAAGGAATTTGGTCAATTCTGGATGAATAAATCAAATGTAGGGCCGTACAATTAATCGAATGGACTATATGGACTAATCGAATGGTGTCTGTGAATATTAAACCCCAAAAAAGACTGCTATTTAAATGCCAGCATGTCCTGCGTGTGTGTGTAACTGTGCGGTGTTTACAGCACTTAATTTCATTTGATAAAAACTGTCAAACGCAAAAGTCTTCACTACAACTTGCCTTAACTTGGCTTATGTCAATTATGACAGAAATATATTACTATTGTACAGTAGAATGTACTAATACAAAGTTATAATACATTTTATTAAAACAACATTTAAGTAATATCACACAATTTTCGTCCCCGTTTTATTCACTTTGTTTGCCAAAAAATGAAAGGAATTTGCATGCATGGCATGAGTAAATGCAGATGTACAATCTGTTCAATCATGCTCAGTCACATATGTAGACTTGTCCTGCATTACATTTCTTAGGTAACCATGTCACATGTTATAGCTTCTGTCTTAAAGTGGCAGTATTCAGTGACACACAGCTTTCAGTACTTGTGCATCACTTACAGTATTATGCTAGTAAAGTTTAATATATCGAAGTATACAGGCCCTATCCCAAATTAAAGCCTAAGCCCTCGCGATCTTCCTACAAATTCACACTTTCGTGACGTAGTGCCGCTTTGACTGTCGGGAAGAAGTGCGCATCGAGGGCACATATCGACCGCAAAGGGGGCACTCGCGAGTACCCTTCTGAAACCTAAAATGACAAATGGGACACCCTACAGTCTTTTTTTTATCAATATATTTACTTATTTTCACATGAACAATTTACAGAATACGTTCAGTATACAAGCAGACAATCTTTTCTAACCACCCTACCATCCCTATCCCACCCCTCAATAAAAAGACTGATGTATAAGAAAAAAAAGAAAAAGAAAAAAAATTATAATAAAATAAATAGAAAAAAAATTATGGGTTCAAGTAAAGAAGGGTTACATTATCACATCAATCAATGTAGCATCCAAATTATTCATATATTTAATAAATTTGCCCCAAATCTTTTTGAACATCGATGGTTTTTTTTTTTTTTCAGATTAAACATTATTTTTTCAACAGGAACATAGGACAAAAGTTCTCTAAGCCATACAACATGAATGGGTGGTTCTTCTGATTTCCATTGTATAGCTATACATTTCTTTGTTGCTATCAGAGCCATCTTAACCAAACGTAAATTCTTCCTTTGATCAAGTTGGAGGACCGATTCATCTCCCAATAACATAAATCTCGGATCAAATGAAAGCTTAACATTAATAATCTTATTGTCAGGGTTCTGTCACTTCTGTGTAGCGTATTCTTGGGTTTGTGACAGAACTCTGACACTCCCGGTTTGGTCTTGTTTTTGTGTGAGCACATGGCTGGTATTTGTCTTCGCTGGCCATGTGCTTGTGGTTTGTCACATGCTGCTTGTGCCATGTGCTCTCATGTCTATTGTCTTGACCCCGCCCCTCTTGTTACCTGATTATTGATTAATTTGCCCCACCTGTTCTCCCTCATCACCTGCCTTGTTTGTTCCCTATTTATTCTCCTTGTGTTTGCAGTCCTGTGCTGAATCGTTGTCTCCTGTTCCCTGCCTTGCTTCATTTCCTGGCCCTTGTGGTTTGTCCTAGTTAAGTTTGGTTTTCCCCCTCGTGGGTGTTTGTTTTTGTTTTATTTCATTTAATTTAATAAATCTTCTTATCCTCATGCAATTGAGTCCTCGCTCCTTTCTATTGTACCCTACCGTGACACTTATCAATAGTTTTATATTTTCCCAATAGGTTTCTAGTTCCGAACAAGTCCAAAACATTTGCAATAATGTACCAACCTCTGTTTTACATCTAGGACAACTGTCTGAATATGAATCACTAATCTTGTGTAATCTTTCAGGTGTATAATATACCCTGTGTATAATATTAAACTGTATTAATCTGTGCCTACTATTGTATGAAAATGTTAGAGCATTTTTACAGATGTATTCCCAAGAATCTTGCTCAAAGGTACATTACAGATCTTTTTCCCATTTAAGTCTAGAAGATAATACATCCTCCCCAAGTCAATGAAGTTGCTATACATATAGGACACACAACCTTTGGACCCTTTTTTCTCTATTATAATATTGTCTATTGAGAGTGAGGAGAGGAGCCTTAAATGACCTCCTTGTAATGTAGTAATATAATGCCTCACCTGAAAATATTTAAAAAAAAATAAGAGAGAACTTTGTTCTCAATAGTTCAAATGTCACTTGTAGTATGTCATCCTCATATAAATCTCCAAACACTTATATAAAAAAAAAAAATACCCTTATTACAGTGCATCCGGAAAGTATTCACAGCGCTTCACTTTTTCCACATTTTGTTATGTTACAGCCTTACTCCAAAATGGATTACATTCATTATTTTTTTCCTCAATTCTACAAACAATACCCCATAATGACAACGTGAAAGAAGTTTGTTTGAAATCTTTGCAAATTTATTAAAAATAAAAAACGCAAAAAAAAAAAAAAACAAACAAAAAAAAAATTCACATGTACATAAGTATTCACAGCCTTTGCTCGATACTTTGTTGAAGCACCTTTGGCACCAATTACAGCCTCAAGTCTTTTTGAGTATGATGCTACAAGCTTGGCACACCTATTTTTGGGCAGTTTCTCCCATTCTTCTTTGCAGGACCTCTCAAGCTCCATCAGGTTGGATGGGGAGCGTCGGTGCACAGCCATTTTCAGATCTCTCCAGAGATGTTCAATCGGGTTCAAGTCTGGGCTCTGGCTAGGCCACTCAAGGACATTCACAGAGTTGTCCCGTAGCCACTCCTTTGTTATCTTGGCTGTGTGCTTAGGGTTGTTGTCCTGTTGGAAGATGAACCTTCGCCCCAGTCTGAGGTCCAGAGCGCTCTGGAGCAGGTTTTCATCAAGGATCTCTCTGTACATTGCTGCATTCATCTTTCCCTCAATCCTGACTAGTCTCCCAGTTCCTGCCGCTGAAAAACATCCCCACAGCATGATGCTGCCACCACCATGCTTCACTGTAGGGATGGTATTAGCCAGGTGATGAGCGGTGCCTGGTTTCCTCCAGATATGACGCTTGTCATTCAGGCCAAAGAGTTCAATCTTTGTTTCATCAGACCAGAAGGTTTTAGTTTCTCATGGTCTGAGAGTCCTTCAGATATCTTTTGGCAAACTCCAGGCGGCCTTTTACTGAGGAGTGGCTTCCGTCTGGCCACTCTACTATACAGGCCTGTAATTGGTGGAGTGCTGCATAGATGGTTGTTCATCTGGAAGGTTCTCCTCTCTCCACAGAGAAATGCTGGAGCTCTGTCAGAATGACCATCGGGTTCTGGGTCACCTCCCTGACTAAGGCCCTTCTCCACTGATCGCTCAGTTTGGCCAGGCGGCCAGCTCTAGGAAGAGTCTTGGTGGTTCCAAACTTCTTCAATTTACGGATGATGGAGGCGACTGTGCTCATTGGGACCTTCAATGCTGCAGAAATTTTTCTGTACCCTTTCTCAGATCTGTGCCTCGATACAATCCTGTCTCGGAGGTCTACAGACAATTCCTTTGACTTCTTGGCTTGGTTTGTGCTCTGACATGCACTGTTAACTGTGGGACTTTATATAGACAGGTGTGTGCCTTTCCAAATCATGTCCAATCCGCTGAATTTACCACAGGTGGACTCCAATCAAGTTGTAGAAACATCTCTAGGATGATCAGTGGAAACAGGATGCACCTGAGCTCAATTTTGAGTGTCATGGCTGTGAATACTTACAGTGGGGAGAACAAGTATTTGATACACTGCCGATTTTGCAGGTTTTCCTACTTACAAAGCATGTAGAGGTCTGTAATTTTTATCATAGGTACACTTCAACTGTGAGAGACGGAATCTAAAACAAAAATCCAGAAAATCACGTTGTATGATTTTTAAATAATTAATTTGCATTTTATTGCATGACATAAGTATTTGATCACCTACCAACCAGTAGGAATTCCGGCTCTCACAGACCTGTTAGTTTTTCTTAAAGAAGCCCTCCTGTTCTCCACTCATTACCTGTATTAACTGCACCTGTTTGAACTCGTTACCTGTATAAAAGACACCTGTCCACACACTCAATCAAACAGACTCCAACCTCAATAGGCAGGCAGCTTGGTGAGAAGGCAACAACTGTTGGTGCAATTATTAGAAAATGGAAGAAGTTCAAGATGATGGTCAATCTCCCTCGGTCTGGGGCACCATGCAAGATCTCACCTCGTGGGGCATCAATGATCATAAGGAAGGTGAGGGATCAGCCCAGAACTACACGGCAGGACCTGGTCAATGACCTGAAGAGAGCTGGGACCACAGTCTCAAAGAAAACCATTAGTAACACATTACGCCGTCATGGATTAAAATCCTGCAGCACACGCAAGGTCCCCCTGCTCAAGCCAGCGCATGTCCAGGCCCGTCTGAAGTTTGCCAGTGACCATCTGGATGATCCAGAGGAGGAATGGGAGAAGGCCATGTGGTCTGATGAGACAAAAATAGAGCTTTTTGGTCTAAACTCCACTCGCCGTGTTTGGAGGAAGAAGAAGGATGAGTACAACCCCAAGAACACCATCCCAACCGTGAAGCATGGAGGTGGAAACATCATTCTTTGGGGATGCTTTTCTGCAAAGGGGACAGGACGACTGCACCGTATTGAGGGGAGGATGGATGGGGCCATGTATCGCGAGATCTTGGCCAACAACCTCCTTCCCTCAGTAAGAGCATTGAAGATGGGTCGTGGCTGGGTCTTCCATCATGACAACGACCCGAAACACACAGCCAGGGCAACTAAGGAGTGGCTCCGTAAGAAGCATCTCAAGGTCCTGGAGTGGCCTAGCCAGTCTCCAGACCTGAACCCAATAGAAAATCTTTGGAGGGAGCTGAAAGTCCGTATTGCCCAGTGACAGCCCCGAAACCTGAAGGATCTGGAGAAGGTCTGTATGAAGGAGTGGGCCAAAATCCCTGCTGCAGTGTGTGCAAACCTGGTCAAGAACTACAGGAAACGTATGATCTCTGTAATTGCAAACAAAGGTTTCTGTACCAAATATTAAGTTCTGCTTTTCTGATGTATCAAATACTTATGTCATGCAATAAAATGCAAATTAATTACTTAAAAATCATACAATGTGATTTTCTGGATTTTTGTTTTAGATTCCGTCTCTCACAGTTGAAGTGTACCTATGATAAAAATTACAGACTTCTACATGCTTTGTAAGTGGGCAAACCTGCAAAATCGGCAGTGTATCAAATACTTGTTCTCCCCACTGTATGTACATGTGATTTTTTTTGTTTCTTGTTTTTAATAAATTTGCAAAGATTTCAAACAAACTTTTTTCACGTTATCGTTATAGGGTATTGTTTGTAGAATTGAGGGAAAAAAAACAATGAATTTAATCCATTTTGGAATAAGGCTGTAACATAACAAAATGTGGAAAAAGTGAAGCGCTGTGAATACTTTCCAGATGCACTGTATACCAGTATTGTGTTATCCTTAGTACGTCAGGAAGAGCCGGGTTGCAATGAAATGGAGTATTGTTATATACTGGTAATAGCCATTTACATTTTTTTTTTTTTTTTATCTCAAACCCCAATTTGCATGTATCTCTAATGAATGGGTTATCAACCTCCTTTGTAACACAAGTCAGGGGGATGAATAAAGCCTTGTCTAGAGGAATTTCTTCTGCGTGGTATTTTTCAATTTGCATCCATGCAGGTGGAAATGGACACCCTACAGTCTTGTGGACTTAACAGACACGCGCACTTGACGGCCATTGTAAGTGTATCATTTGGGACAGGGCCACACTGATCAGCCTCAACATTATGGCCACCTGCCTAATATTGTGTTGGTCCCACTCATGCTGCCAAAACAGCCCTGACCCGTCAAGGAACGGACTCTACGAGAGCCCTGAAGGTGTCCTCTGGTTTCTGGTAGCAGGACGTTAGCAGCAGATCCTTCAAGCTGCCGTGGATTGGATCTGTTGGCCCAGCACATCTCACTGATGCTCAATTGGATTGAGATCTGGGAAATTTAGAGGTCAGGCAACAACCTTTAAGTAGGTGGTACGTATCAAAGTAACATCCACATGGATGGCAGGACCCAAGGTTTCCCAGCAGAACATTGCCCAAAGCATCACACTGCCTCCGTCGGCTTGCCTTCTTCCCATAGTGCATCCTGGTGCCATGTGTTCCCCAGGTAAGCGACGCACACGCACCCGGACACTTGCCCATAGGTGCTTTCAGTGGTGGACAGGGGCCATCATGGGCACTCTGACCGGTCTGTGGCTACACAGCCCTATACGCAACAAACTATAATGCACTGTGAGTTCTGACACCTTTTCCAGCAATTTGAGCTACAGTAGCTAGTCCGTTTGATCGGACTAGACGGGCCAGCTTTCGCTCCCCCCGTGCATCACTGAGCCTTGGCCGTCCATGACCCTGTCGCCAGTTCACCACTGTTCCTTCCTTGGAGCACTTTTGATAGATACTGACCACTGCAGACCGGGAACACCCCACAAGAGCTGCAGTTTTGGAGATGCTCTGACCAGCACATCCTAAAGCTGCTCTATTAGATTGAGATCTGGTGACTGTGGAGGACATTGGAGTTTAGTCAACTCACTGTCATGTTCAAGAAACCAGTTTGAGATGATTAGTGACATGGCGCATTACCCTGCTGGAAATAGCCATCAGAAGATGGGTTTACTGTGGTCATAAACGTATGGATATTATCAGCAACAATACTCAGGTCGGCTGTGCTGTTTAAACGATGCTCAATTGGTGCTAAGAGGCCAAAAGTATGCCAAGAAAATACCATTACATCACTACCAGCAGCGTGAACCGCTGATACAAGGCAGGGTGGATCCATGCTTTCATGATGTTTACCCCAAATTCTGACCCTACCAGTCATAAAGTCACTACTTCAATTTCTGCACTACAAGGTTTTGCAATCAAATCTTTTAAATCAAAATAAGTTAAATATCCTGTATATTCATCTCATACATTACGGTATTTTTGAGAATGCATTCATTTATTCAATTTAACATTCTGCAATCATGTCTGGAAAACTAAACACACACAAGCAAAAGGTGTTTCTGATGAGTTTTAAGAAAAAGCAAAGGTTTGACAACCCTCAGTGCTGTCACAGTGACAGCTGTGATTTCTCCTATTTCAGTGATATCTGTCCAAATATATTACATATGTGGCAACATTTTATGTGTGTTCTTCCAAAAAATAGAAATTTACAGCAGCTTTAATTATCAGCCTTATCTGCCTCTCTTCATTGTCTTTTATATACACTCATATTTTTGCTACGAGTGTCATTCGCAGACTGCCAAACCTTTAAAAGGAAATTAATGCACTACAAGAGCTAGCTATAGTACACTAACAGTATCGGTTTCTTTCACAGCAACAAACTCACTTTCAAAGCCAAATGGAGAACATTTCTGAGTAAAGTTACAAGATGACCATCAAACCACTGACACATTCATCACAGCCATCCTCACTGAGCTTATGTCTTATCATACGTTCTGTGTTTTTCACCAGATTGATGAAGTATACGCCTACTGTGATCTTACACATTTAGCATGAAGTGAATCTAGCTGATGCTTCGCTAGTTTAACACTCTTTCAAACTTCACTTTTATTCTGTTCATTAATACAGTGTGCCTGCTATTATAAACATAAACATCATTCTGTGGGTGTTTCGACGGATGTTTATTTAATTAAGTGCCTAATGAACTGAAGATGTTAGTTCTGTATGATGTAGGAGCTATAATATACTATCATTAATAAAGGTGTAAAGATGAATTGATGCATTGTGACTTCATAAAGAAGGACAAAGGGAATAATTACAGTGTGTTTTTTTTGCTATAAAATACTGTCATCTGCAATGAAAATAAAACCCTAGTGTTATAGAGTGTAAATAAAGATGAGAGTTGACTGTACCCTGTGGTTGCAGACGTCCACTGTCGGCTGGGCCCGGTTCTCCTGCACACGGCCGATCTGAGGCTGCTGGGACCGTCTGTCACGCCCACAGGAAGAGAGGCGTGTCTTCTGCAAACACAGCACACACACGTTCAACCTCACAATACTAGTTTATAGCAGAATGTCCATGCTGATCAGATAAAAGTGGTTGAGGACCGGGACAGCTGCTGTCACCAAATGTGATGCATCCACATGAAATGCCTTGTGGATTATAATGGACATTATGTACAACAAAAGCAAACATACGACATACCTGACGATTCTTGTACTGCCATATTCTGATCTGGAACACACAAAAAGTATTTTTTCAGGGGAAAAAAATAATCTAAGCAGCAGAACAAAAGCCATATACAGACAGTGCGGTGCTATTCAAGCACTTATGCACTATTCCAAGCCGCTCGGTAGCGTTAAAGTCACCATGAAATCAACATTGACAAAACATTTTTTTAAGAATTATGGAATATTGCAGTATTTATTATTAGGGGTGTAACAATATATCGTGTCACAATACACTCACCTAAAGGATTATTAGGAACACCTGTTCAATTTCTCATTAATGCAATTATCTAATCAACCAATCACATGGCAGTTGCTTCAATGCATTTAGGGGTGTGGTCCTGGTCAAGACAATCTCCTGAACTCCAAACTGAATGTCAGAATGGGAAAGAAAGGTGATTTAAGCAATTTTGAGCGTGGCATGGTTGTTGGTGCCAGACGGGCCGGTCTGAGTATTTCACAATCTGCTCAGTTACTGGGATTTTCACGCACAACCATTTCTAGAGTTTACAAAGAATGGTGTGAAAAGGGAAAAACATCCAGTATGCGGCAGTCCTGTGGGCGAAAATGCCTTGTTGATGCTAGAGGTCAGAGGAGAATGGGCCGACTGATTCAAGCTGATAGAAGAGCAACTTTGACTGAAATAACCACTCGTTACAACCGAGGTATGCAGCAAAGCATTTGTGAAGCCACAACACGCACAACCTTAAGACGGATGGGCTACAACAGCAGAAGACCCCACCGGGTACCACTCATCTCCACTACAAATAGGAAAAAGAGGCTACAATTTGCACGAGCTCACCAAAATTGGACAGTTGAAGACTGGAAAAATGTTGCCTGGTCTGATGAGTCTCGATTTCTGTTGAGACATTCAGATGGTAGAGTCAGAATTTGGCGTAAACAGAATGAGAACATGGATCCATCATGCCTTGTTACCACTGTGCAGGCTGGTGGTGGTGGTGTAATGGTGTGGGGGATGTTTTCTTGGCACACTTTAGGCCCCTTAGTGCCAATTGGGCATCGTTTAAATGCCACGGCCTACCTGAGCATTGTTTCTGTCCATGTCCATCCCTTTATGACCACCATGTACCCATCCTCTGATGGCTACTTCCAGCAGGATAATGCACCATGTCACAAAGCTCGAATCATTTCAAATTGGTTTCTTGAACATGGCAATGAGTTCACTGTACTAAAATGGCCCCCACAGTCACCAGATCTCAACCCAATAGAGCATCTTTGGGATGTGGTGGAACGGGAGCTTCGTGCCCTGGATGTGCATCCCACAAATCTCCATCAACTGCAAGATGCTATCCTATCAATATGGGGCAACATTTCTAAAGAATGCTTTCAGCACCTTGTTGAATCAATGCCACGTAGAATTAAGGCAGTTCTGAAGGCGAAAGGGGGTCAAACACAGTATTAGTATGGTGTTCCTAATAATCCTTTAGGTGAGTGTATATTGCAATACAAAAAATGCAACAATATGTATCATGGATAGTGACAATATGTATTGTGAATAGTTCACCCAAAATAAAAATTATAGTGTGAGAAAAAAAGTTTTAGTGTCAGTACAACGTTAAACTACAATATAATGATGAATATGTATAATGTATAATAATGCAGTGGGGGAATATTTGTGGGTCCTGATAATGCCAAATGTCTTGTTACCAGTAAAAAGTGTCCTACATTATTTTAAATGTATCTAGTCAGTGACAGAGTGCATATTCATCTAAAATAATTCTGTATTTTCAGCTTCAGAATCATGAATATTTTTATCCTGGTGTCATTGTCCTGTGCATTGGGTTTCCAGGACCAAGTCCAAGTCTATTCATTTACACCCCCAATGTAACACCAAATTTAGCATTTTAATCAACAGTAAAAAAAAATTGTTAACCTTTTACCATATGTCTTTGAGTATCGTAATAATATTGTATTGTGAATTTAGTATTGTGATATGTATCGAATCGTGACATGAGGGTATAGCTACACCCCTAGTTATTATAAATGATTTATCCATGTACATCATTATTTTTTTAAATTCAAATTAATCTTAAATAAGAATAACATCGACATCTCTTCTCTTCTCTGATGACGAGGGCGGGGCAACCTGTCACTCACATGAGATCCACCAATAGCAAACCACAACCATCCAATCAATTCCCCACAGACAAAATCAAGCCCCGCCCTACATTTGTTCTTGTTTGAGAAGCGTTTCACTCAGATATACGGCACAATAGGGAAGAAAAGTCTATTGCAGCTTCTGTCCATGCCGACTTTAATAGTGTGATTAGTGTGTTTAGACTGAAAATCCCAACAAGACAAAAGTACACTTTAACCCTCTGGTCCTCTTCGACTGAAAAATTTTACGTTTTGAAATTTTAAATATTTTTGCTTCTTCGGAATGGGAGATGATTTTTTTTTGATTGAGAAAAAAAATCATGGAGATGATTTGGATATGTTAAAGGGTCGGAAAAAAATAGTCACACTTGGCTCCTTCGCAGTCAAAAATGACCGACATAGGAAATGAATGGGAAATATGCAAAAATACAAAAACTCAGGGAATCCTTTGGTGATACAAACCACAAATAAGCCATAATGCAGGAAAAAATGCACAGCAATGAAGAGGTGACACACTGAAATATCAAGAGTGCAAAATAGACACTGTGATAAAACATACCTGTTCATTTTTGTTACATTTTTATTGAATTTTGATGTTATGTGTAACAAAATGTTCTCCTCTGTGCTCAATTAAATTAATCCAAAAACTGAATTAACTGAAAAACTGACACTTCAAATCAACATTTAAAAAAAAAAATCTACTACTAAAAAAAATCACTACTAAAAAGTAGTCTTTGAGAATGTCTAAGTATAAATCCAAATCCACAACTTAATAAAAATAAGTATTTTTGTCTAAAAACACTTGATAAGCCACTTTATATAGAGCTATATAGGAATCTAGTTGTTATAACAGGGCATTACATCAGTTTTTCTTTTTTTACTCCCACCAGATGGCACTAATCTACCTTCCAAAAATTGGATTTTAAATGCCTTGTCTCTATTTTAACATGGAATATTGCTTTAAATTGAAAAATAATTGAAAAATATATTTTAATTTTTTTATTATTATTATTTTCAATGGGGAAAAATAGCTAATGAAAATTTTATAAATATTGCATAGTATCATAAAATACCCTCAAAATTCAAAATAATAATCAAAAAATATTATTGAACAAAAATATATTTACAGTGGTTTTCCTGGGGGAAAAAAAGATGCATTTTAAGGCTTCGGTCACTTTTGACTGCGAAGAAGCCAAGTGTCCCCTAAACGAAGAGGACCAGAGGGTTAAATACCCGGATGATAATCAGAAGTGTTGGTTGGACACTCAATTGTCGCAGCTCTCATTATGAATCAGAGAGAGAGGGGCTAAAACCCAAACAGCCTCTCCACTGTGATTCAGTAAAGACGGGCATACACTGTGTGATCTCAGCACGGTTACCTACTCACACTGTACGAGTAGATGGCATGTGACGCAAAGCCACCGCTCAGATTTATGTGCTCACACTGTACGGTCAGAGCGTCGAGCCGTGTCTTGACTGCTCACACTAAATGTGAATGTGCGCGATAAACCCCTGAGCCGGTTGCGCTGATACACCATGATATCGTCAAAAGCACCAGCTATCGATATCAAGAGGATTTAGCATTTACAATTTATGTGTTAAATTATTATTATTATTATTATTATTATTAGGGTAGGCAGCATAGCCCCATAACTGATGTGCGAGGATAGTAAAAGATTATATAGATTAGCTTACTGCTCATTGAAAATGATTAAAAAACGTTTAGGTCGATTATACAAGGAATTACAGGCCTATAGTTAAAATTATTAACATATTATACTATCGGTCTATAATATAATACATGTCCGAACACTGCAATAATCAGTCATCAATGAAAATTAAGAGCAGCTTTATTTCAAAAACAACTTGTTTAACATGAAAAACTTCTCTTCTCATTATGGGCCACAAGAGAAATATTAAGAAAATGAAATATGTTTAAGTAGATTCGTCTCTCGTTGTCTCAGAGAGAATATAATGGTTCATTAATGCAGTGTCAGATTTTACTTTCACTTTCTGTAGTGAATAACTGACGGGTTTGAGACTTCTTCACCGGCATACCTCTCGCTCAAAGTTTGCACATTGCTTGTGTGATATCCACTGACTCGCCTTCATGGTTTAAAATGGTGCAACGTGACATTTTTCTTTATCGCCGCTTCACATTTCCTGTGATAATAAAATTAACTAAATATTAAATAAATGAGTAAAAAGTGAAACAAGTTAATTAATGATGAAGTAAATGAATAAAAGAGGCGCCGGTGTGTATGTACACACAGACAGCTTGAAGGACATGGATTATATGGTTTATCTATTTTGCAACACACACTGGAGGTAAGCAACAGTTTGCTGAATTGCAGCTAGTTTAATAGCTACAGAACTTAAAGATCTCCCGCTTCTGGTTTTCTTTCTTGCATTAAAGATGAAATGGTTTAATTCTGTTTTCGAGCAGGCGCAGTGAGGGGGAAACACACTGAGTTTAGGGCAATCGGTTCGTGGCTCTGCTTCAACTGTGTGATACCAACATTTCTGACATGCCAGAAATTCATCCGACCATCCGATCGCCGGTTGGGAGAGGCTTATCGCCACTCGTTTATCATTTCTCCCTGTACACTGCACGACAACGCTGAAAATCAGCCTGACTCAAAAAAAAAAAAAAAAAAAGTTGCATGAGTCAGAATTCGGCTCAAAATCAGACAGAAATTGACTTCAACATGCTAAAGTCAAACTCAGCAGAATTACAATTCAAATCAAATGATTTGCTATGTAGAGCGCTCCAGTTAAATTAAATCAGCCACTTATGAGGTTTCATGAGAGTTCAGTTCTAAGAATGATTGACAACTATAACTATAACCATAAAGACTAACTCTAAGAGAATATCTCACCACAACTATAACCATAAAGACACAGAGGAGCACATTGTTGGAGACACTTTCAGAGCGATTTTCTCCAGCTGAAGAGCGAAATAAAAAACATCACAGCCGATCAGAATCCACCTGACTTTAAAGCACGCAGAGCGATTATGAGCACAGAATAATCATAACGTTTGTCCATTAGTATGGATGCTAATTATAGTTATTGTTATATTTTCTTCTCCTCCAGGCGTAAGCAGCTTCATATATAGGCAGTAAACAGTGAAGAAGCTCACTGGGTTTTCAAATGGAACGTTTATAAGAACTTTATCAAGGCCAGCCGTGTACAATAATGAATATGCAAATAAGGGAACGTCAAAGCCAGATGTCAACCAATCGGACGTTTCTGGATGAATACGGGGTTCCTGCACGTATTCACTGTCAGCTCTCATTGGAAAGATCATTCAACACTCAGAACGGCACAGAAGGAACTCTCTGATCTCTGATCGTCCCCAGTTTCCCTGATTCAGCATCTGAATGAAGAGCCGGCGGCTGGCAGGACACTTCTTCACTAGTGTCAGGAAGCATTGATTTATGGTTCCAAGGAATAACATTATTTGGTAACACATTATTTTACAGTGTCCTTGTTATATATGTGACCCTGGAGCACAAAACCAGTCATGCGTCTCACGGGTATATTTGTGGCAATAGCCAACAATACATTGTATTATTTATCGATTTTTCTTTTATGCCAAAAATCATTAGGATATTAAGATCATGTTCCATGAAGATATTTAGTAAATTTCCTACCGTAAATATATCAAAAATGTATTATTAGTAGTAATATGCGTTGCTAAGGACTTCATTTGGACAACTTTAAAGCCGATTTTCTCAATATTTAGATTTTTTTGCACCCTCAGTTTCCAGATTTTCAAATAGTTGTATCTCAGCCAAATATTGTCCAAACCATACATCAACGGAAAGCTCATTTATTCAGAAAATTGACCCGTATGACTGGTTTTGTGGTCCAGGGTAACATATGTTACATGTACTTACTATAGTAATAACAGTAATAATTACATAATTACATGCAACTAACCCTAAACCAAACCAAATCCTAATCCTAACCCTATAGTAAGTACATGTAGTTAATTATTATTACTCAGTACTTAAATATATAATTACACTGTGACAATGACACCTTAAAATAAAGTGTAACCCATTATTTTTTATTGTGCATCATATGGCTTTATTCTTTTACATGTTCAACATATTAGCTCGGGCGGCTCACTGTCACATAATTGGGATGAACCTCCTTAAAACAATTATATAAAAGAATATATTCATAATGATAAAATATGTATTTTCTTGAAGTGAGAGAGTGGTATGGATATGTTACGCTCAGTAGTGGCTGGCTGGACAGTAGGCAGTTTTATGAATAAATAAATAGCCTAAATGAATAAATCCCAAAAGGTCTATGGCTTCCAGAAATACACACAGGTATATCTGTCTTCATCCAGTCGCTGCGTCTGAAATCGAACACTTCCCTACTATATAGACCGCGAGAAACAGTACGCCAATAGAGTAGTATGTCCGAATTTATAGTATTTGAAAAACAGTAGGCGAAAAGTCTCCGGATGACCTACTACTTCCGGCGAGATTCTGAAGTGTGCATACGATGGACACTTTACTATCCCATGAGGCCACAGGAGAGTGTTTATAAATGTAACGATTCAGCAGTGTGAGTGCCCCTGATCACCACCAGAGGGCACTCCAACCCGGACTGTCATTCCATCATAGACTACATCACCCATAATCCTTTACCCGGACTCATCAGCACTCACTGTTTACACCTGTGTCTCATTTACCTCATTACCTCTGCCTGTATCTAGCCTGTTCACCCTGTCATTCTTTGCTAAGTCTTGTTTTGTTGTTACACTGCACTTCTGAGCGTTCTCACCAGTTTCATGTCTCTTGGTTTGTTGGATTTCTTGCCTGTGTCCCGGATTACCCTTTTGCTTCTGTCTCCTGCCTTGTTTGCCTGTTTGGACTGCCTACCTGTGTTTTGACCTTGCCTGTACTTTTGACGACGATTGTGGATTACCCTTCTCATAAATACTGCATTTGGATCCTCAACCTTCGTGTCTCAGGGCAGTACGTAACAATAAATGGAGGTGAACTGATGGTGGAGGTCACATGATAACGACAAAATGGCGAATGTAGTACGTCTCAGACGTAGAGGACTCGGGATTTTGTTTCAAGACTGGTCAAGACCACAACTGCTGGGATATCACTAAATTGCTGGTGCATTGTGATTTATTTATTAACATTATTAATGTGATTGGGTGTAAAACTCACTGCTTCAGATGCAATCAATACCTTATTTCTAATTTGATTTGTTTATTGTGCGGTTTCAGAAATTAATGAGGGATTGTGTCAAAAATGCTCACAAAATTAATATAAATGCTCACTATTGTTGCAAAAAAGTTCTTGTATGAGATCTGGATTCATAACGTGATATAACTAAGCAATATCATGAGCAAGAGAGCTGTTTCACAAATCTGCAAACATGATATTCCTTTTATACAAACATTCAATAGATTTAAAAAACATTACTCTCAACATTATTTATGCATTTGTAATTTTCCAGTTCAGACGCATCTTCTGTACCGCCTCTGCAGTGCAAAGATGAATTGTGGTGTTAATGATTTGGTTGGTAACAGCTCTATAGTGTCTTATTCTAATTATATTTATTGATTAAAAAGAAGTCATTTCTCAGGCGGTAATGTGGATCTTTATGAATGTAAGGAGTGCTGGTCTGGTCTTGTCTTGGTCTCAACACACACTGACTATATCTTGTGGACTATATATAAACATATGTTATAATAAAGCATTTTCGTTGCAGTGCTAAATAAAAACGTTATGATCTCTCATTTTTTTTTTAAATTATGGCTATTTTGCAGATTCTGCAAGGTGTATGTAACTAATAGGCTACTACAAAGAATGCGTGTACGACAGTTAGAGATTACAGTTTGTAAAGTTTTAAATATGGATATTTTTCTTACACAAGCACATGGCTTCACTTCAGAAGGCCTTTATTAACCCCCCGGAGCCGTGTGGAGCAGTTATATGATGGATAGATGCACTTTTATGGACTTCAAAAACAGAAACAGCCATTCACTGCCATTATAAAGCTATAGCCAGGACATTTTTAATATATCTCCGATTGTATTCGTCTGAAAGAAGAAAGTCATATACACCTAGGATGGCTTGAGGGTGAGTACATCATGGGGTAATTTTCATTTTTGGGTGAACTATCCCTTTAAGTGAGCATGTAACGTGTGTGTTGGCGGAGAACTCTTACTGCAGCGGCGGGCTGGTGTCCGGGGCTGAGCGCAGTCTGCAGGCGAGCAGGTGCCGCTGGTGCTCGTGCCTCAGGCGGATGTTCTCGGCGCGCAGCTCCGACACGCGCTGCTCCAGCTCCAGGATGCGCCTCTTCTGCCGCTCCAGCAGCGTCTGCTGGGTCTCGATGATCGCGTTCAGCTCCTTCAGATAGCCCGCTGCTGCCTTCGTCGGGTGCTCGGTCCGGCTGTCCATCTCTGCTCATTCAACCGCACTAACCCGAGTCAAATACATGAGAGGAGCGCACGTCCCGCGCCCAGCCATACTCGTGTCAAACACTGACTCTGCGTCTCATGCGGTGCCACTAAAGGTTACATATCGTTTCCATCACAGTTCTGGAAGGAGTTAGTGGATCAGAGCAGAATATTAAATCCGCTGGCACTTCAATGGTGACGCAGTAACACCCTGACACCGCACGCGACGCGGCAACGCAGCTGCTGTCTACAATAAACCCGCCGCACGCATAAACAAAGGCTTTGATTGGTCGACTACTTGTCTACGTCTTGGACGCTTGCAGTGCTGCAGCGTTTTTACAAGTTACTACTGCTAGATGTGTTAACTGGTGTTTAACTGGGATGTGCTCTATTTCTGCAGAGGAGCAATCTTTAATCTTAAATAAATCTTTAAACAATACAGATTAATCACAATCCTGATACAGCAGCCAATGCCTCAATACATCTAATTATTTTTGGTATTTGTCACAGTGTTAAATTTTTAAAAGTTTAAATTCTACACCTAAAGCTGTGATGCCATTATACTGATTTCTGTTTACATGCATTGCCAAAACCTGAGTGACTAACAGAAATTAAAAAGGAGAGAGGGCATCCTTGCCTAATCCCACGATGAATATCAAACCTTTGTGAAGTGCCATAAGTAAGTTTGACAGAACTATTACATCCATTGTAGCCTGTATTAACTGCTTTCAAAATTATTGAGAAAACAAAAAAGAAATTTAATTAGTGGTTAATGAGGGACATATCAATAATTGGGAAGGTATTATTGTCAAAGGCAGAAGGTCTAGTTCTGTACGTACATTATCATTAGATGTGCCTCCTAAAGTGATTAGGGATTTAGAAAAGATACTTTATGACTTTATAAGGAGAAAAAAAACATTATTTAAAAAAGAAGGTTAACGCCAAAGAGCAAGGGGGACTTGATGTCTTAGATTATAGTACACTTAATGACACTTTCAAAATTAAATGGTTGATAGAGTTTCTGAAGAATAGAGAGTCTTTGGAACATATTTCCTACACTGTAAAGCCAAGCTGGCAGAAAAAAAAAAAAAAAAAAATAGGTAATCAGTTACATCATATTTTTTAAGTTTTAAGAAATTTAAAGTTTAAGCAGAACTTGCAGATTTTTATTTTGTAATCATACATTTTAATTGCTCTTAACTTGAAATATTTGAGTAAGCTAATTCATACATTTAAATTAAAATGATCATGTAATCTCAATTTAAATATTTTTAGTAATGGAAAATTGGTTAGCTTAATAACAAAATTAAGGAAGTGTCTTACAAAATACTTCACAGATTTGATCCTGCTAAGCATGTTTTGGAAAGATTTAAGCTCAATATTTCATATAGGCCTACCTGTGAATTTTGTGCACTAGAAAAAAGAAACTATTTTGTTTTTTCACTGTATTTACTCATATTTTGGAAAGATTTAGAAACAGTTTGTTAGTGTATGGTCATAATGTTATTCCTGATCGGTGTGTATATATGACAGGTGAAGTGAATAACACTGATTGTCTCTTCATCACGGCACCTGTTAGTGGGTGGGATATATTAGGCAGCAAGTGAACATTTTGTCCTCAAAGTTGATGAGTTAGAAGCAGGAAAAATGGGCAAGCGTAAGGATTTGAGCGGGTTTGACAAGGGCCAAATTGTGATGGCTAGACGACTGGGTCAGAGCATCTCCAAAACTGCAGCTCTTGTGGGGTGTTCCTGGTCTGCAGTGGTCAGTATCTATCAAAAGTGCTCCAAGGAAGGAACAGTGGTGAACCGGCGACAGGGTCATGGGCGGCCAAGGCTCATTGATGCACGTGGGGAGCGAAGGCTGGCCCGTGTGGTCCGATCAAACAGACGAGCTACTGTAGCTCAAATTTCTCAAGAAGTTTTCTTTTACATCACATGGATTGCCGGGTGCGTGTGCGTCACTTACCTGGGGAACACATGGCACCAGGATGCACTATGGGAAGAAGGCAAGCCGGCGGAGGCAGTGTGATGCTTTGGGCAATGTTCTGCTGGGAAACCTTGGGTCCTGCCATCCATGTGGATGTTACTTTGACACGCACCACCTACCTAAGCATTGTTGCAGACCATGTACACCCTTTCATGGAAACGGTATTCCCTGGTGGCTGTGGCTCTTTCAGCAGGATAATGTGCCGCCACAAAGCAAAAATGTTTCAGGAATGCTTTGAGGAGCACAACAACGAGTTTGAGGTGTTGACTTGGCCTCCAAATTCCCCAGATCTCAATCCAATCGAGCATCTGTGGGATGTGCTGAACAAACAAGTCCGATCCATGGAGGCCCCACCTCGCAACTTACAGGATTTGAAGGATCTGCTGCTAACATCTTGGTGCCAGATATCACAGCACACCTTCAGGGGTCTAGTGGAGTCCATGCCTCGACGGGTCAGGGCTGTTTTGGCAGCAAAAGGGGGACCAACACAATATTAGGAAGGAGAAAACATATATCACGTGTCGTTATGTGTAGTGAGTTGGCTCACGTGATTTAAGTTTCACGCTTAAGAACTGCCATTAAGGGAATATAGTGAGCATCGATGCACCCTGGGTTTTGCAGTGCATTGTGGGACTTTTTAGGAAGCGAACGTTTCAGTGCACTGGAAGGATTCTGCGATTGAGACAGCCCTTAAAATGGCCGACTCCCTGATCAGTGCCCTAACGACTGAACTAGGGAGCTTACTGAGCACCCATTGTCAGGCTTTTCTATTTACAGCGATAGCATATGATAACTATGATAGCATTATAATATAACAATATAATATGTAACAATAAAGTTTACAGTGGCTTCATAAATTAATTAAAAACATAAAGCAAAACACACCTGCACATTCCTTGTTCTTCATTTTCTGGAAGTAGATTTTAAGAACATTGCTGTATTTTTGTGTAATTAATTAATAGAAAGTACTCCGCCATCTTACTCCGACGAAAGTGACTTGAACGCACATGACGTCGTAAACACGACTTCCCACCTGGGTCAATCCTGTTATCCAGTAACATTATAATATAATAATAATTATGGGTAGATCACTCTGTTCAGACACTGGCCGTGAAGGTATTCCACCCTGTTAGGGACATCTACATAGCTATCACAAAATGTTAATAATGTAAATGTTAAACAATAATGAGCTTTTCTTGGATAGTATATGTCCCTTATGCCATCACAGTATTTTTTATTCTTGAAACAATAACAAAACAATTATTGATGAATAGAATGTCTTGATTATTAACAACAGGTACTTTTTTGTACCCATTTTTGCCAACAGGATGGTAAATAATACAAACGTTTTGCTCAAAAATATACTGTATATGCTGTTAATGCTCCTTACCTCCCAAAATAAGACAAAAGTATGCAAAACATTTAACGTTGCTGTCAAATTATTATTTAAAAATGACTTGTCTAACAGGGTGGAACACCAGTGTTAACAGGTTCTAACAGTGGATGAGCTTTCCGTCATTGTCCTGCATGGTTTGCCCTCAGTAATGTGTGGAACTGCACCTATATATATTGTTTTACTTATATATATATATATATATATATATATATAGGATTTGCAATATACACTAAATACAATTTATTCTATTAGAATTTCCACCCTGTTTATAGACCTAACAGGGTGGAAAATTTTGAGCTAAGTTAGCCGTAGCTCTTTGAGTGATCAACATTTAGCTAGCTAACCTACAGATAAACAGAACTTTTATAACTATGTCAGATATGTTTTTATATTTTTTTGACCGGAAAAACATTCTCCATGATAGCCTAACAGTAACTATAGTTTCACATGATTTATATGAATAATTAGAGGCAGTTTAGCCTAGTCTATAACATAATTTAAAAATATTTTGAGGTTTTTATCATTTCATGGTTTATAGTTCTTGTGGAAGTTGACATGATAAAATTGAATGCATATATCAATAAAAAGGTGTGTAAAATACAAAATAGTAGCCTATTTTTAATGTCTATTATATCTGTTTAAGTTATAAAGAAGACCTAAATATATAATTTAAGCCATTTATTATGAATGTGTGACTCATTTTATAGAAAATATGAGTAAGTAAATCATAGAGACAGAAAAGTCACTCATCTCGTAAATACCAGGAGGACTTGGCACCACCAGTGTCCGAATTCACTCACTCGTTTGCATTCACTCCTTCAAGTGGACTATATTAGTGGAGTAATGTAGGGAATAGGCGATTTAGTCAGAAATGAGACACGTCCTCACACAGTTACACTGAGCAGTCATTCTTCCTCCGGTCCACCGGGTGTCAGTGCGCGTGTGAGTGCGCGCTAGCGAGTGAACAGTGAGGAACGCAGAGACTTCACACCGGGCTGAGTTAGGAAACGTGGCCTTAAAGCGAATCGAGCCCATCTCAATGAGAAACGCTCAGTTGACACTCTCATCAGATTCATTTCTAAAGGTGACCGTATCTGAAGGCGCTAGACATGGCGGATGTGGAGCAGAGCGCGTCGGTGCCGGACGGGTCCAGTAACGGCTCGGACGCGGTGAACGGGACCGCGGGCCGGTTCGTGTCCAGCGCCGAGGGCACCGCTCTGGCGTACGGGAGTCTGCTGCTCATGGCCCTGCTGCCCATCTTCTTCGGGGCGCTGCGCTCCGTGGGCTGCTCCAAAGGAAAGGTACGGTATTAGATCTGCACCATGACCTGATGCTCTGTGTGTTAGTGGAGGCATTAGAGGAGGAAATGATGCTGACTGAGTGACTGACAGGCCTGTTATAGTGCCATATGTCACCCTGTACATCATCTGTGCAATATTCATAATCGCGTCCACTGATGTGCCCTAATATGTGTGCTTGCTGCATATTGTGTTATTGACTTTCCAGTGTAATTATGTGTTTCCAGACCCGTAAGATTATTATTCTGAAGTCATATTCACTGTGTGAGAACAAACAGACTCCACTCTTTAATTTAACTGGGTCAGTTTTGTTTGCATGGCTGGACTGGGATTTTGGTGACTGAATCGATCACATATTTGGATCATAGTTTATGTGTAATTTAATGTTAATACTGTAAATTACCCGGACACATGATGTAGTAGATGCACTTATTACCAACTATTCTGATTAGATAACAGCCTAATATTACCTCTAAGATAATTTACCAGTCTGGTCTTTTTACTGGCTCCTTTATTAAAAAATAAATGAAAGTATTTTGTGTGTTCTCTCTAATATAGCGTTTACAGTATTTAAATGTTCCAGTATAAACTGCATATAGCCTAGCTTGTGTACAGCTGTAAATCACTAAATTATAAGTAATTAAAAAGTAGGACTGTCAATCGATTAATCACGATTAATCGCATAAAAGTTTGTGTTTACATAATGTATGTGTGTGTACTGTGTATAATAATGTATATTTGAATACACACACACACACATGCATGTATATATTTAAGAAATATTTGCATGTGTATATATATAATATCATTTATATTATATATAAATATAATAAATATTTCTTATATATACATGCATGTGAGTGTGTGTGTATTCAAATATACATTATTATACACAGTACACACACATACATTATGTAAACACAAACTTTTATTTTGGATGCGATTAATCGTTTGACAGCACTATTAAAAAGATGTTAACTAGTCACCTGTTGTCTTTAGGAACACACACATTTACTCCTTAATCCCCTTAAACCCCCGCGGGGCGCCACCTAGCTACCAATAAATTAATAATCATATTATTTTTTTGAAAACTGCTGCATTGATCAACACAAAATAGGTGTCATTTGAAAGCTTTTGAGTCTGAACTTTACAATGAATGTAGCCAATTTGATTAACTCCTAAGTAGTGCTGAGTTATTTGCTATTTTTTCATAATTTATGAAATATATTTTTGTACTATGTACTGCAATGTCAAAACATCATACAGCTCAGATAGTCACGTGTCATATGTCATTTGAAAGGTCTCATGGAGTAGAATACAGCAATCATAATAGGTTTGGGCTTTGACTAAACTTGAGCGAGTTTTTGTACGTGAAGCCCCGCAAGACCCATATGATAATTAAAAACATATGTTATGTAGATTGCATGTGGCGTTTTCACTCATAACTTCATGAAACATGCACAGATCGTAGAAAATGGCACATCATTACTAGTGGATGCTCCTGATTGAAAAATGTCAAATCGCACATCGTTAAAACAACAATTACGATATTATCGCAGACAATATATAATGCACACCCCTACTATCACCACAAAATTTGTTCCCGATGCGGCTCACACGTAGGGGACTTCCTGGCTCTTGGATGTGTTGATTGTGTGCGGCACAAACCCGTCTCAGCACGAGGTGCCAGAAGAAACTGAATCGGTGCAGAATCAATCAGTGTTTTGGATAAATCCAAATTTTTGCCATTTATTTGGCAAAATGCTCCTCTCTAGAGTTATTTTTCTAGCTGACTATTGAGTTTACGTTCACTGAACTGCTTTTCTGAGGTAACAAGCTGTTTTATTGACGTCTTTCTGCATTTGAAACACTCAGGGCTCTACGCTAACATTTTGCTTTAGGAGCACTTTCTGATCAATAACAGACATTCCCATTGTAACTTTCCCATTACAGGGCAATATTTGCCCCTTTAAATTCATTTCCAGGGGCATTTTTACCATTATAAGAGCATTTTTTTCTAATCTTATTAAATGTTTGCATCATCTTTTGTCAGTTTCTTAAATTAAAATAGAAAATTTGTTTATAAATGTTAAACAATAAATTTAGTTAGAACAATGACACAATCAGACTGTTACCAATCAAAAGATCCATCTTTGCACTGCAGAAGTGGCACAGAAGCTGAAGTGGCATTTAGACACGTTTACACACTGTTTAATGCAGCTCATGGGTAAATAATGTTGTATGAATGTTTTAAATATAAGTTTTTGAATTTAGAAATATGTAAAAATTAAACTTTAATAGTTTGATATTTTAAATAAAAAGTCCATGCAAAGTGTAAATATGAAAATAAAACCGCCAGTAGGCGTGGCAAGTCTTAATGTGTGAGTCCTTCAATCAATGGTTGAAAATGCAGATTCATTCAGGAATCACCGTTGCTTGGAGATGCACAACAGTTTGAAACTATTTTCACGAAATAGAACAAAAATAGACCGTATTGTGGCTAAAACGTTGTTACTTCATATCAACTTGTTTATTGGACTTTTGTACAATATCAGTATTACATTTGCAATCATGCGAATACTCGGAGCAACAGGAGTCTGTTTACTCGTGTGATATTGCTTAAAGCTGCAGTCCGTAACTTTCTGCGCTCTAGCGGTTAATAAACAGAACTGCATGCGTCTTGCGGAAGAACATTGTAGCCGGAGCTACTTCTCTCTGTTTATGTCTATGACGGGTCACGCAGGGACTGTGCTCCTCCGCAGTGGTGCGACCCGAACCGGACTAAAATAGTCCCAATATAAACACTTATTATATGTGTACCATAATGATTTAGGATAAGACAAAAACACGGTTTGGAAAATGGATTCATGATGTACTCGCTCATTATATAAATTTAGTAAATCTTGAACACAAAAAAAGTTACGGACTGCAGCTTTAACTATATATCACGTGTGATTAAAATCAAGAACTCATACGGGCTTTTTTTAAAAATAATTTTTGGTGGCATTTTTGCCCCAAGCCCCCGTTAATTTCCGACCTTGTTTATGATAATCCAAATGTAGTATTTCCAGTTAATTTGGCTGCAAAGAAACATCAGCATGAGACGGTCTGTGCACGATCTCTGAAGTGGTTTTATGCGCTTGCTCTGCCGACTGAGGGCATGAAAAGCAGTCGATCGCAGTACGAAACGTAACTGTTGCTCAGTGTTGATGCACTTTGGGAGTTGTACTTTTTATTCCGATTGTATTATACATCTATTAATGAGAATCGATCGGGTCACTCGCACTGGTGTGCCTAAATATTTTTTTAGAGTCGCACGCAGTAATTTTCAGTCGCAGTGTAGAGCCCTGACACTGAGTCGTGATTGATTTCAGTAAGTTGTTCTGTATCTTTCAGCACCTTCTGATGTTCATGTTTATTTGCTGCTGTAACCAGTAGTAAAGAGGAAGAGATGATGCGAGACTGTAAAAGCTGAGACAGTAAGAAAGCACAAAGCTTATTGCGAATTATTGGATGGGATGCACAGACTGAAAGATCAGTTCTTGGGATTTAAGAATCGGTTCAAATCGAGAGATCTAAAGTTTTAACCCAGCCCTATAAAGTACTATGAAAGATGTATTTCTGTTGCCTTGTTATTTGGCGTGAGATTTAGTAAGGCAGAGTGAGAGCGTGAGACAGAGCCTGAAAGCGTGTGTGAATTGGCAACCCTGATTAAAAAAGTCTACTAGTACATTTATGACATTAATTACTTAAAGGATTAGTTCACTTCAAAACGAAAATTTCCTGATAATTTACTCACCTCCATCTCATCCAAGATGTTTGTCTTTCTTTCTTCAATCGAAAAGAAATTAAGTTTTTGAGGAAAACATTCCAGGATGTTTCTCCACATAATGGATTTCAATGGGGACCAACGGTTGAAGGTCCAAATCAATGCAGTTTCAGAGGAAGGGCTTCAGAGGCTCTGCACGATCCCAGAGGAATAGGGTCTTATCTAGCCAAACCATCGGCCATTTTCCAAAAAATAAATATGTATATACTTTTTAACCTCAAATGCTCAACTTCGGTGGTGTGATTCTGCACGGCGTGTGACGTCATCACATTAGAAAGGTCACATGACGTACGTGGAAGTACCGACCCAGCGTTAAAACGAACGTGCAGACTAAATCAAACGCCCTTTACAAAAATAAAGGTAAAACAACGATGACGGACTATTTTAAAGTTGGAGGAGAACATGAGATGCAGTTTTCGGCACTGGGTCGGTACTTCCACCTACGTCACGGACGTGACATTTCCGACTTGACGTCATACGCTGTGAAGAAGCAGAACACCAAAGTTGAGCATTTGAGGTTAAAAGGTATATACATTTTTATTTTTTTAGAAAATGGCCGATGGTTTGTCTAGATAAGACCCTATTCCTCGGCTGGGATCGTGCAGAGCCTCTGAAGCCCTTCCTCTGAAACTACATTGATTTGGACCTTCAACCGTTGGTCCCCATTGAAATCCATTATGTGGAGAAAAATCCTGGAATGTTTTCCTCAAAAAACGTAATGTCTATTCGACTGAAGAAAAAAAGACATGAACATCTTGGATCAGATGGAGGTGAGTAAATTATCAGGAAATTTTCATGGGGGATTGGCATTGGAAAATGGCTCGAGTTTCAGGGCTGTGAAAGAATATCATATGTAACATTGTTCTACATTATGGTTCAGTATTTCTCTGTAATGATGAGCCTTTGAAATATAAATTAGACATGAGATAATAATAGCGCACGTTTATCTAGGTTAACGTTTGAGCCAGCAGCCATGTAAAGTGGCTAATGTTAGGCGTCTGCTTACATGTTCACACAGCTTACGACTCAACTATTGTTTATAATAACTAATATAATAATATTCGTTTATTAAACAAATGTTTGTAGCAGAAAGTAGATGCTCTGTATATTTTGTGAGCGTGACAGAATGTGTGTGTGTCTCCGTCAGAGTGCTTCAGATATGCCTGAGACCATCACGAGCAGAGACGCCGCACGCTTCCCCATCATCGCCAGCTGCACGCTCTTCGGCCTATATCTCTTCTTCAAGGTGACACGTGTGTGTGTGTGTGAGAGTGTGTGTCCTTTCAGTCACAGAGTTTTGGAGTCATTTCCTGAGACAGATTGCCTGATGTTTGTTTGTTGGCTGGGAAAATACTTTCTGACATTTGAACGTTTTCAGTTTAAGGTGTTAAATCCCATTAACCATAATATGCAGATTTTGCCGAGTGACACTGTATAGACTGATTAAAATGTCAGTTTTTTTCTGATGTTGTCTGTTTTGTCCTGTAGATCTTCTCACAGGAGTACATTAACCTCCTGCTCTCCATGTATTTCTTCGTGCTGGGAATATTAGCGCTGTCTCACACGATGAGGTAAGACACGCCTGGAGCTTCTGAGAGCTGGAGCGGTGCAATCCTGTAATATGACGTGACTTGCGTTGACTCTTTTGGTTTTTCTGTCCCAGTCCCTTTATGTACAGAGTTTTCCCTGCTACCTTGCCAAATAAGCAGTACCAGCTGCTGTTCACGCAGGGCTCAGGAGAGAGCAAAGAGGGTGAGACGCTTATAGAGAGTGTGTGTGTGTGTGTGTGTGTGTCTGTCTGTCTGTCTGTGTGTGTGTGTGTGTGTGTGTGTGTGTGTGTGTGTGTGTGTGTGTGTGTGTGTGTGTGTGTGTGTGTGTGTGTGTGCGCGTGTGCGTGCTGAAGTTCTGTATTAGTCGTCTGACGCCGGCCTGTTTTCTCCCGCAGAGATCGTCAACTATGAGTTTGACACGAAGGATCTGATCTGCCTGTGCATCAGCGGTGTGGTCGGGGTCTGGTACGTCCTCAAGAAGGTAGAGGAGATCTGCTTTATAAAGAACTGTGACCGCAGCTGTTTCCTATATAAAGTGTCGTTAATCTCACTGATGTTTCATATAGACCAAATGGATTATGAGGCTGGCACATGCTCTTCTGTGTGTAAATGATGAGTTTCAGTCCTTTAACTAGAGTTTGCCTTGGTCATACAGAGCAAATTGATGACAGACATACACCGATCAGCATAACATTATGACCACCTTCCTAATATTGCGTTGGTCCCCCTTTTGCTGCCAAAACAGCCCTGACCCATTGAGGCCTGGACTCCACTAGACCCCTGAAGGTGTGCTGTGGTAAAAAGAAAATGCGATTCATCAGAACAGGTCACCTTCTTCCATTGCTCCGTGGTCCAGTTCTGATGCTCACATGCCACTGTTGGCGCTTTCGGCGGTGGACGGGGTCAGCATGGGCACCCTGACTGGTCTGTGGCTATGCAGCCCCATACGCAACAAACTGCGATGCACTGTGTATTCTGACACCTTTCTATCAGAACCAGCATTAACTTCTTGAGCAATTTGAGCTCCAGTAGCTCGTCTGTTTGATCGGACCACACGGGCCAGCCTTCACTCCCCACGTGCATCAATGAGCCTTGGCCGCCCATGACCCTGTCGCCGGTTCACCACTGTTCCTTCCTTGGAGCACTTTTGATAGATACTGACCACTGCAGACCGGGAACACCCCACAAGAGCTGCAGTTTTGGAGATGCTCTGACCCAGTCGTCTAGCAATCACAATTTGGCCCTTGTCAAACTCGCTCAAATCCTTACGCTTGCCCATTTTTCCTGCTTCTAACTCATCAACTTTGAGGACAAAATGTTCACTTGCTGCCTAATATATCCCACCCACTAACAGGTGCCGTGATGAAGAGACAATCAGTGTTATTCACTTCACCTGTCATAATGTTATGCCTGATCGGTGTAAGTGACGTCTGGCCTAGGAGAATTGACATGTGGTAGTCAATGTTTGCTTTTTCCTGTGAGCTTTTTTTTTGTATAGTATAATAAACCCTGTAGATGTAGTTTGTCAGATAAATACCTTAACAAAGATATTCCCTTATATTTAAAATATAAAAAATATGCATTTTTTATAAAAATATATATCGAAATGTTGTAATTTATGCATGAAAAGTTTGGGCCTCGTTCACTGATGTCTGATAACAGTGTTTGCACATTAATTTGTCCTGACTTCAAACGAGTGCATGTCATGCGCACAGCTAGAAATTTGCTTTTAAAAACAGCCAAACCGTCTCCAGATTTACACTCCTGCATCTGGCAGACGCTTTAATCCAACCCAGCATTCAAGGTACACACTTCATCAGTTCCTGCTTTCCCTGGGAAGCAGTGGTGTCGTCGCTGATGATAACGTCTCGGTTACGTATGTAACCCTCGTTCCCTTTCAGTCGGTGAAAAGACCGACTGAAAGGGACCTGTAGATATCCCGAGGCCGTAAGCGTTTATCTGACGCTGTAACTCTAGCTAGTGCTGCCGCTCCAGATCGTGTCGTGATGACAGACAGGCCGAAGAAAAACGGCCGCTCGAAAAAAGGAAGCTTGTCATTGTGGGAGTTTTCTGCATCCTGTAAAAACGTTCGACACCCAGTGTGCAGGAAGTTATTTTTGTACTCTTTAGTTTTAGTTTTGCCCTTTTTTTTTTTTTTTTTTTACCTGACAGATCTGAGAAATGTTGGAAAAAGTTACATAAGAAATGTTTTTTTTAATTTAAAGTCTTGTAAAAGTGTTTTTCCTGCACTGCTGGGTTATATTGGTATGCATAGTTTAATGAAATAAAACAGGCTGTTTCAATAAACGGTTGTTTATCTGTGCGCCTGTAAACACTCTCAGTGAAGCTCTTGAAGCGGATGTGAGCAGAGACAGGAAGTGAGCCGTGCTGCTAGTTTAAATGACCAGTAGAGGTTCAGCCTGAGACCGAATCACACTAGTGAAGTTAGTTTAGCTTCAGGCGATACTGGACGACAGCTCACCCTTCTGTTTGTTCTGCTGTGTTTGTCACACGCCGCTATCTAAAAATCATCAATGTTTGACATTTCCAACAGGATCCTAGTATTTTGAGAGCTAATAATGAGAGAGATGCTGCACTAGTTCTGTGAGAATCAAGTGTGTGGGATAACATGGATCATCAGGTTTCAACTGTGAAATTTAATATTTAAATAATTTTTAAAAATGTTTATTCATAAATATAAAATGTCTTACAACAATATATACACTACCGTTCAAGTTTTAGATTTTGTTTTTTGTTTTTTTTGAAAGAAGTCTCTTCTGCTCAAGGATCATCTTTTGTAAAATTATGCATTACTGTTCAAAAGTCTGGGGTCAGGAAGATTTTTTTGGGGGGGGGGGGATTCATACTTTTATTCATCAAGGACACATTAAATTGATCAAAAGTGACTAAAGACATTTATAATGTTATAATGACATTTTATAATTCTATTTAAAATAAATGCTGTTCTTTTGAGCTTTCTATTCAACGAAGAATCCTGAAAAAATAAACTGCATCATGGTTTTCACACAAATATGAAGCAGCACAACTGCTTTCAACACTGATAATAATCATAAATGTTTCTTGAGCATGATTTGTGAAGGATCATGTGACACTGAAGGCTGGAGTAATGATGATCAATTCAGCTTTGATCACAGGAATAAATTACACTTTACTATATATTCACATAGAGAACAGCTGATTTACACTGGAGTAATATTTCACAATATTACTGATTTTGCTGTATTTTGGATCAAATAAATGATCCTTTGGTGAGCAGAAGAGACTACTTTCAAAAACATTAGAAAATCTTACTGATCTAAAACTCTTGAACGGTAGTGTTTAATAAATGATTGGTGTTTAAAGGGATAGTTCTCTTTAAAATGAAACTTATCCCATGATTTACTCCCCCTCAAGTCATCCTAGGTGTGTATGACTTTCTTCTTTCAGATGAATACAATCAGAGTTATATTAAAAATGTCCTGGCTCTTCCAAGCTTTATAATGGCAGTGAATGGCCATATTTTGAAGTCCATAAAAGTGCATCTGTCCATCATAAAAGTGCTCCACACGGCTCCGGGGGGTTAATAAAGGCCTTCTGAAGCGAAGCCATGCGTTTGTGTGAGAAAAATATCCATATTTAAAACTTTAAAAACTGTAATCTCTAACTTCCGCCAACACCTAGGATGGCTTGAGGGTGAGTAAATCATGGGATAGTTCACCCAAAAATGAAAATTATCTCTTTAAGGTCCATGTTTCAGTGTAATTGAGCTCAGAGGTGTGGCTGATTCCTGAAGTTTAGTGGCGAGTGCCTTTGTGTGACAAACGTGTGTGTGTGTGTTTCCTGACAGCACTGGGTGGCCAATAACCTGTTCGGTCTGGCGTTTGCCCTGAATGGAGTCGAGCTGCTCCACCTCAATAATGTAAGCACTGGCTGTATCCTGCTGGGAGGACTCTTCGTTTACGATGTGTTCTGGGTGAGTTCAGCTCAAGTCAAATTCACTTCAGGATGGCCTATTTAAATGAATATAGGGCCACCTGTGAGATTTGTCCTGGGGTTTACGCCCTCATGGTACATACAGTACATGACTGTCTCAAATCTGTGTACTCGGTTTGCTTTCAGGTGTTTGGCACCAACGTCATGGTGACCGTCGCCAAGTCCTTCGAAGCCCCAATTAAGTGTGAGTATCTGCTCCTCAACGCTCAGTCTGCAGAACAGACGGCCGCTCATCTGTGTGGGCTTACGCTTTCTTTCACTGTACGGTCACATGCATGTGTATCTGTCAGTCTTAGAAATTCAATATTTCCATTTTACATAAAGAATCGTCCTGAAAGCAACTTCACAGGCTGCGCTGGTTGGGTGCGAGGATGTGATGTATAGTATATTATATGCATTTACATTTTTTTACAATAGTGTTTAGCAAGTATTAACCAGTTCTCTCATTTTACTGTATAATTACATATTAATGCATATTGTTTTTTAAAGCAAGGTTCTGGGAATATCAGGGAATTGTTTTCCAGGCCTGCAAAATTTGAATTATATTATAGCTATAACATATTTCGTTGAGTTTAAAGCCCCCCTGTGGTGAAAATCAAGTGTTTAATGTTGTTTATATGTCTATGTGGTGTTTTTAATATGCTTTAAGACAAACCATGTGTAAATTCATCAGTCAACACCATTGCTGAGTATTTTCTCCTTAAAACTGCAGTGAACCAAAGACTCGGTTTGATATCACTGGTGTTTCTGACATCACAAACTACCTTGTAACCAATCATGTCACGAGGGGGGCGGAGCTTTAGCATATCATTAACTATTCTCTGAAGCAGGGGAGTCTCAAGAGAAGCAGGTTATCCTGGGATATGTTTCTGTTGATATGAAAAATGTATCACTATAGCATGTGAATTATGTATATGATGTTATGATGAACTATATGGCTTTCTCCACTGACGTTCTGAATTGTTCAGAGCATTTTTTAAGGATGCTGATTTTTAAAGGCAGACTGAGATGGCGAACAGGAACATGGTGACATTAGCAACACATTATTAGCAGTTTGATAACGTAGCCAAGCCAAAGGCTAATCATATTAATTAGTGTTGGGGAGTAACTACACTGTAAAATCCAACAGTTGTTCTTACTAAGACTTTTTAGTTAACTTTACTTAATGTCCAATAATTTGTTGAACTTACTTAAAACAATTTAGTAATCTGTACTATTTGCATGCTATGCCTTCGTTACACAGAAAACCCAAGTAAACATTACTTGACTGGTTTCAGTACCATTTTGCCAAAGCAAAAAAAATTAAAAACAGGCGGGCCAAAAGGTTTGAGGCGGGGCAATTCTTAATAGACTTTTCACTCATTTCCTCCACTTCTGCAGTCATCGTTCTTCTTAGTTGCATTCACTCATTTTCAAGTCATCTTGAATGTTATTGACAATACAACTAAACATTTTGGGAGAACGTCACATAAGTTGACTTCATAAATTCATATTGATTTCCTAAAATTTCTCACCATTATGGTGATCAGTGTTCCCTTTGGTTGGGCTCTTGGAACTTCATTTGTATTCAATTCTCTTTCTATTGATAATGATTTCAAAGGAAGGGAAATTTTTATATATATATACACACATTATACATACATACACATACATATGTGTGTGTGTAAATGAATGAATTAATGATATATAACATAACTATATTTCATGTCAAATAATAATCTTTTAACATTTTTTTTTGCTAACACTTATGGCATAAACTTTTTAATTGGGTTGATATAATCCCTCTATATTTGTGACAATATCTTGCAGTTGATCATGCTTGAGTCACACACACTTCAACATTCAGCATCAAAACACAACAATGGTAACAAGTTTTTTTTACTTAAGACCTTTACAGTTTTATTTGCTGTCGTTATTGGGGTTATACTGACAAAAGACAGCAAATAAAATAGTAAAATAAAGCCAAAAATAGTAAAACAAAGCAATTAATTTATTCATGCCACAATGCATTCTGGGAGTACACTTCCTCAGATCACAGATAGAATTAAGTTGACAACTTAAATGGTATAAGAACAACTTGATGCAATTAAGCGTACTTAATTGAGTGTTAAGTGCATTCAATGCTAGTTGAACTACTAAAAATACGTTCACTTTACTAAACATAGTTTAAGTCGCCATAGCTGAAAATGACAGATTAAAACTGTTGAGAATAATAGTATTTAAGATGTTTGCAGAACATAATATAACACTGTTAGTTAAATGGAATTACTCAAGTAATCTTACTATTAAATCTTAAGTGAGATTAGTAAATATTCTAGAGTATGTTAACTAGAATTGCCATTAAACTAACTTGATATTTATTACTTAATTTACTTGGGAGGTGTTAGCTTTCTTTACTTTTAGCTGATAATTTAATAAACTTCAGTTTTCCCTTTAAGTTTGCTTTGCAAAAATATATATATATATTTTTTTTTTTTTTAAGTAAAGTGAACTTTGTTAGAATTTACAGTGTAGTTGCATGTGACGCTGTTACGTAATTTAATTGCAAAATAAATGTAACTGTAATCCATTAAAAAACGTGTAATTAAATTACTTATGAAAATGTTAACGATTACAAAGGGGGTTACATCTGAATATTTTCTGTAAAAGGCTATGATATGTTGAATAATATTAATTTGTTGCTTTGCCTGTTTTTGATGTGCTCGACGCCTCCTGCCATTTAGTAAAGCGATCACATCAGTCCAAATTTAAAAAAGTAATTGAAATAGTTACACTAATTACATTTTAATCTGTAACCTATTACATTTCCAAAGTAACCTTCCCCACACTGTAATGACTGTTATGTGTCCGCCGTTGTAAAGAGCGATACCATTGTGCAGCGTTTACCCAGCGTTTTAGTTGAGCGAGTGGATCTCTGAGCTGGTGCGAGTGAGTGGAGGCGGGGCTCATTTACATATTCATGAATCCTCTTCAAGCTATTTTAAGTCATGAAAAAATTAAACGTTTAAATATGTCATTTTGGTGATCAAAGATGAGTTTTAGGGATTAAATGATTGACTACAGGGGGACTTTAATCGTAATAAAATTGTCTACCAGTCTTTATCCAGTCGTCAGTTTATTTTATCAAAAGTTGTGAAAGCCCTGGCGTAAAGATTCCTATATTCTCCTCTATACAATCCTCTCCGTGTCAGACTTCCACAGTTCATCCTCACTTTTCTGTTCCTTCTAGTGGTTTTCCCACAAGATTTGCTGGAAAAAGGTTTGGGTGCCAGTAACTTTGCCATGCTGGGACTGGGGGACATTGTCATTCCAGGTGAATATATCTGAAGATGGTTTCTGAGACTTGTTTTAGACAGCCATGTGTTGAGCAGGATGTTAACGCTCATGACTGTGATTGTTTCTGTCAGGGATCTTCATCGCTCTGCTCCTGCGCTTTGACGTCAGGTAACGTCCTACATTTGGATTCGTCTGATTTCAGCTGCTTGTAGATTTGATTCTCATGCTCTTTCTTGTCTTCCTCTCTCAGTTTGAAGAAGAACACAAGAACTTATTTCTACACCAGCTTCCTGGCGTACATTTTCGGCCTGGGTCTTACCATATTCGTTATGCACACCTTTAAACACGCTCAGGTAAAAAGCCATAAATAACAATAAAACACACTGTTGTTGTCCTTCATCCAAGCTGGCACTGAATGTGGCTGTATTGGTTTTGTTTTTCCCAGCCTGCCTTGCTGTACCTGGTCCCGGCTTGTGTTGGATTCCCAGTGCTGGTGGCTCTGTTGAAAGGAGAGCTGACCGAGATGTTCAGGTAACTGTCCTCTTGCCGTGGGCCGTGTTCAGGGCTGTTGTCCAGGGTCAGGATGTTGAATGTACACACTTCTGCACTCACGTTCACGCATACATGTCACATGCGTCTCTTGCAGCCGAAGCAATGCTGGCATGTCCGTCACGATGGGCTGCGTCATTGTCTACTGCCATTCACTGAAGTCTTTGTGTGCTAGGCATGGGCGTCGGAAGCAAAAAAGATGTGGGTGGGTCCTCTCCCAGAAAAATTTTACTGGAGTATATGCCATTTACATTAAGTACAAATATACCGCCTTGTTTACTTAACGTCTGGCAGGGCCAGACAAAATTACGGAAAACACTCTCTCATTTACAGCAGTAATAGTGTAGGGGTAAGATGCGTGGCAGAAAGTTTTAACACGATCGACCCGAGGTTCGAATCCGCCTTTTGCCGAACTCGCTCTACTCCCTTTTCTCATCACATATCAGATCGGAAAGGCATTTATTTTCAATAAAAATGAAGAAAATATTAGAAAAGTGGAAATAAAGCGTCTAACGTGTTTAATAATAAGTGTTTATCAGGTAGGGGTAGGTAAACAGACGTGCTGAATTAGAGACGATAAAAGTGAGTGGGTCCAATATCATTGGTTGTAAAAAGTGGGTGGGTCTTGTCCCACTCTCATACAATGTTCCGACGCCCGTGGCGCTAAGTAGTGCTTGCATTGACTAGCGCTGTGTGAGGAGTTGAAGAGATGCTCACTGTAGTTTCAGGGTTTCCGCAGGTCTTAAAGTCTTAATTTGACCTTCCACAATTCAAGGCCTTAAAAATGTTAAAAATTGGAGCAGAAAGTCTTAAATTTATTATCATGGCATTAAATTAGGGCATGCGATGCAGAAAACGTGGACGAAATTGCAGAATCCGTTCATTTGAATTTACTGTATAATGCAGAATGACACAGATTTGGTCAAATTCTGGATGAAAGGGACAGTTCACCCAAAAATTAAAATCCTGTCATCATGTACTCACCCTCATGTTGCTCCAAACCCGTAAGACTTTCCTTCATCATATAAAGCCATCGAGTCTCTTCAGAAAATGTGGAATAAACCGCTCGATTCATATGGATTAGTTTTATGATCTCTTTATGAACTTTCTGAAGCCTCAAAGTGGAAGTTGCTTACACTGTCAATGGAGGGACAGAAATCTTCCCATTTCATTAAAAATATCTTCATGTGTGTAACGAAGATGAACGAAAGTCAGTAAAATTTAATTTAACCATTAAAGCAGAGTCCAGAAAAATTAAAATAAGTAAAACAGATTTCATAGGGCCCTCAATTTAATTGCATGCACTGCAGAAAATGACTTTCTTCCTCAGGATTTTTGTTTTCCAGCGCAAATCACAACATCCTTAAATCAAGATACATTTAATGACATGCAAAATGAAGAAATGAAGTCTTGTTTTCTGAGAAATTGAACAAAATTAAATGAGTTTATGCTTAGAACAAGAACAAATATCTGTCATTGGGTATGAAAATTACTTGCTTTTGAATTAAGCTGATGTTTATGAACTCATTGGCAGATATTTGTTCTTGTTTTAATCATAAAATCACTTTCACAAGATCACAAGATTTCTTATCTCAAACTTTAAGCTATTTTTTGTCAAATTAATTAAAGTTATGGAGATCTGTTGGAAATTGTATTTTCTAACTTTGAAGTGTCACTAATACACTCATTGTGTGCTTAGACATTTACATTTAGAGAACATATTGATGTGTTATTTTCCCTTCAATTTATTCCTTAAAATCTTCTTTAATTGGTCTTAAAAGGGTCTTAAATTTGCCTTCATAAAACCTGCAGAAGCACTGAGTTTAAAAGAGCACAAAGATATTTTCATTGGTCATTTCTAGTGTGCATGTGTTGACACGCTATCAGGTGGAGTGTACTGTGAAAGGGCGTGCGTTTGATTATACACAAACGGGTTCACTTTCATGTAATTCCAGATTTTTTTATATATACAGCTCTGGAAAAAATTAAGAGACCACTTAACATTGATTTCTCAATGTTAAGTGGTCACTTAATTTTTTTGACTCGGACAAGGAACGCGTTGCTTGCCGTCTTTAGTGACGTGCGTGTGATGTCATTGAGAAAGCGGAACTAGTGACTGACTTGCGGAAACAAGAGCGTAAACCAACAATGCTTGTTCTAGCCTAATGCTAATTCCAGCACTCACCGGGTTACTGAAGCGCCACCGCTATCGTTCTCCAGCGTTTATCTGTTTTCACTCTGTCGTGGTCGTCCCTCGAGGAAACATCCTGTAGGCAGGAGTATTGTTGCCATCGCTCCACGAGCCTTTCCACCATTGCATAATTCCACCTATTGGCACCAATACAATCGTCTCTCTCGTTTCTGCATGTTTAAAAGCTGTGTACGGAAGACATACGAGGTGCTTAAAGTGCTTGAAGTACTTGAGAGTTTGACTTTTTGAAATGTAAGTCCTGGAAAACCCTTGAAAACAGCCATATTTTTGAAGAGGTGCTTGAATTATTAAAAATACAATATATATGAAAATGGTGTTTAATTTTTTCAAAAAAAACAAAAACAATCTTTTCATGCAAAATTAACACTGCAGCCCGTCTGAGATAGAGCCATTTCTTATGGCTAAACAAACTTAAAAACAACTTGTTTAACAAATATTAAGTATTGCACATAAACTAGGCCGTTCAGATTACTTGTTAAAGTGCAATGAAACGCCTTACATCAGCTGACGATGTACGTATAGGTTTGTGGTTCAGGATTGATCCACTTCCCAGAAACGTGAAAGTGGCTGGTGAACTGTGAGAGAAATAGTGGCCACTTTATAGTTACTTACTACACAATGTGTGTTTGGTGTGAATAAAACACACTGTCAAATTATGTTTGAGAGTTTGTGAAAGGACTGCCAGGTAAACGTAAAGCGTCTTCACCAGACACAAGCGGCGCGATGCGACGCAACAAAAGCATTATAATCAGCGATGCTGTCTACACTGGGTGCGGCACGACGCAACAAATCCCCGACAGTAAACCGATGCCTCGCTCTACTCTGGAAAGATTTTCTCTACAAAAGGGGGGCTCGGCAGAAAAAGACACTGCTCTAATACATGATGTAAAAGACCTTAAAGGGGTCCTATAATGCCCTTTTCACAAGATGTAATACAAGTCTCATGTCCCCAGAATGTGTCTGAAGTTTCAGCTCAAAATACACCACGGATTATTTATTATAGGATGTTTTGAAAGCCCCTATTTGGGTGGAAGCAAAAACACGCTGTTTTTGTGTCCCTTTTCAGAATAGGGCGCTAGTTTGGATAAACAACACCAACTGGAGTGTGGAGAACCTCAGCGAGTAGAATTCGCAAAGATGGATCAATACCAACTGTCTGACCAACTTCATATTCAGAACATGGAAGTACCGCACGTTATATTTTGTGAATGGACACAAATCGCCTTTGTGAATGTGCTGGTTAGGACGCTATACGGTTCCTAAAGCTACCATTGTCTCAACAACCATCATCATTCGCATATGCGAGTAAATCTTCACTCTGGGCGACTAAATATCTATCATTAGCCATTGGCTAATAAATGCTTAGATTTTACTCGCCAGTGTGTGTGTTAGAGGCTAAGAATAAGTTTAGCAAAGATATATTTTCACTCGCTGAACACTCTGACTGAGTGCTTGAGAGTTTCGCTCTGTCTAGCAATCTGTGTATTTCAGTTCAGCTCAATGGATGCCAGAGTACCTGTATTTGACCTACCGTAAACTCTCGCACGGCTCGCCTTCGCTTTGCTGGGAGCGCTGTGTTTCTCTCACTCACACACACACACACACACACACACACACACACACACACACACACACACACACACACACACACACACACACAAAGAGAAAGAGTCTTAAATACCACGCAGAATCGACGTGCTACATGTAAACCATATTCTTTGTTGCATTTTCCTGTCAAAATAACATTTGGAATTATTCAGCTTTTAAGAACAAGCAGAAGATAGTCCGGTAGGGGGCGGGACTAATGCGCAAACGGCAGTCTCATTGGCTGGTTCTCATCTATTACCGTCCCTGTTCGAGCAAATCAGTTCGAGCGAACGCAGACAACGTGATTAATATTCATGAACCCAGCAGCTCGTCAACCCTTAGCGCGTTCTATATTGTTATTAGTAGTAGAATTAGTAGTAGTAGTATTATATTATTAATAATTACTATTATCATTTTTTACAGAAACACTAAATGGCCAACAATATCTTAAGCACCACCACCAGTCCTAAGTTCAATTAAAATATCAAATATGCATTCATACGTGTGTGTGTGTGTGTGTGTATATATATATGTATGTATATATATGTGTGTGTGTGTATATATATATAAGTTTGTTTACATATGTGTGTGTACTGTGTATAATTATGTATATTTGTATACACACACATGTATATATTTAAGAAATATTTGCATGTGTATATACTGTATATATATATTTATATATAAATATAAAAAACATTTCTTAAATATATACATGCATGTGTGCCTATTTATATACACATAATAATTATACACAGTACACACACATATATTATGTAAACACAAACTTTTATTTTGGATGCGGTTAATCGTGATTAATCGATTTGACAGCACTAATATAAATAAAATAGTATATCAGTCTGACGAGTAAACTAAAAAATGTACTAGCCAATGGCGATTCTATTGCCAAGGTGTGCGTAGAGGGTTGATCAATTAGTTTTATTTTTAAGAAGTAATATATGTGCGCTTCTGAATTGTAAAGGCGAGCCTTTCCAGGTTAAAAATAACAAGCTCTGGTCTCTGTGAATACAGTAAGAGACGATGGTAGCTTTAGCCACATTAGCACATTCAGAAAGGCCTTTTGCAAACACACGCATTATAAAGTGCAGTACTTGCGTGTTCTGGATATGAAGTTGGATCACGAAGAATTGGAGTTTGAGAAGCAACTTTTGTGCAAATCCTGCGTTTACTGAACATTGTTTGCAAAGCAGTCCAGTGTACAATGATACACACAAACACATATGTATTTAGCTCATTTCTTGGGCACATTCCCTTCTCAAATGACATGAATCCACTGCATCCTCAGTGGCCAGGAGTTTATTATTACAGCCAAAAACAGAACAGTTATAATGTTTAAATAGATGAGACATTTTATGACTAGCTGCTCTGGTCTACTTTTGCCATGGCGTTAGAACTGGTACACCGCTGTCGCTTGCGTCGGCGCCGTGGGTGGAAACGTGCAGATTAAGGGGCGGTAATATAATAAGATCCCTTCCTACGTCAGAAGGGGAGAGAAATCTGAGCGGCTCGTTTTTTTTCACGTGCTTGCAGAAAAAGGCTTACCAAAACAAAGTTGGGTTGTCCTTTTTCACGTTTTCTGGGTTGGTAGATGCACCGGGGACCCGATTATAGCACTTAAACACGGAAAAGTCCGATTTTCATGATATGTCCCCTTTAAGTCACCTTGAATATGAATATATAATAAGATGCCTTCTTTTGGCCAGCTGTGAAGGCTGCACATGTGAGGGATCTGTATGATGCTGTCTCAGAAGGCAGTAGACGTGTTTTGTCAGTTATTGCAATGGGCTTCTTCCTGTTTTAAAGCAACTCACAGACCTTCTTTTTTGTGCTTTGTTCTTCATGTTACCTTCCTGTTCTCCTCCTCCCTCTCCCCTCCTCTCTTCACTGTCTCCGTCCTCTGGCACGCAGCTATGAGTCTTCAGATGAAGTCTTGCCCCACACCCCGCGGCTCACTCATTTCCCCACCGTGTCGGGCTCCCCGGCGAGTCTGGCTAACTCCATGCAGAGTTTCGGCCCGTCGACCCCCCGCCGCCGCCGACACACTCCCTCCGACATGTAGCGACTGCTTTCTTCTTTTCCATTACTGTCCTCTCCCGCCTGCGCAGGTATCCCTTGATAATTCAACTCGTCTTTCCTGTTCTTTTCCTGTCAACATCCTCATGCCATTCAGGGTCACTTACAGTTCCTCCATGAGCTTTTTTTGTTGCCTTCAGTCAGCCTCTCTCATGCATCACAGATTTTGCTTCCTGAAGCCCCTCTGAACTCTGGTAAACTCTGCACTGCCTCTAGTGGTTTCTCACCTATATAACAAGACACCAGTGGCCCATAAATCACTTAAAGGAGTAGTTCACTTTAAAATTTAGAACGAGTAACGGAGGAATGTTGAGTCGCTTCATTGCATTCATTATTGTATTAGGTAGAGTATTATGAGAGAGAGATTGACTAAACGAGTGTATTACCTGCATCTGATATAACATTCATTCTTCAGCTCGATGTCCATAATATCCACGATAAAAAATCAGTGTGAATGTCCGCTGAGGAAAGCGATATCTTTGTCCTTTTAAAAGACTTCCAAAGACAGCACTAAAACAACTTCCTTGTTTACAACCAGTCACTCTTAAAGACCGTCTTTGCCACCATCTAGTGGTGTAATAATGTAACTGTCACTGAAGTCGACTATTGCAATCACTAACGGACCCTTTCTCAATACCAAATACGGCATATTATTTATATAAAATAATATTTATTGAACAATAATGAACAAAAGACAATCATAAAAGACAATAGGAAATAAAACACAAGCAAACAATTCAGTCAAACGTACAAAAGCAGTGCTCTAGTAGGCCATACCGGTTTTAACGTTAAATATGAAGTTATAAACTTAATTTTCCCCTGAACCAAAATCGATTTGTTCTGGAACATGTTATAGATTAATAAGACCAAAGATTGCCCCAAATGTTTAACTACTATCTACATACAGTAAGAGCCAGCGGTAAGTTCCCGAAGGACTGTCCGAGATGAAGCTGTTCTCTGCGGGTACATGAGCGCTGAACGGCCGCTGACTCTCTGGAGCTCGCATCTGTGAAAGCGTTTGAACAAATTGTAAAACAGGCGCTATGTTTATATATGAGTCACATATTAGAGGTCTAAATAACTACATTCTCGCCTAAAAAAACTCTTAAGACTACATTTCGTGACACAACAACAGTAGTATTTTTAAAACTGGTGGATTTGCTCGATCTCCATGACAGTCGCCTCAAGCGGAGTGATACAAACGGTGAAACGGTTTGAGTGCCGATACTGGGTGGATATGGCACGGCTGGAAAAGGCTCTCAGCCAATCAGATTTGAGAACCAGAAAGAACTGTTGTATATTAATAAATATCCTGATGTTTCCAAGCTTTATAATGGCAGTGACGGGTCCATTTGAGTTTGAAGCTCAAAAAAGCACATCCATCCCTCATAAACGAACTCCACACGGCTCTGGGGGTTAATAAAGGCCTTCTGAAGCAAAGCCATGCGTTTCTGTAAGAAAAATATCCATATTTAAAACTTTATAAAGTAAAATATCTAGCGCCAGACCACCTTCCGTATTCAACTTACGAAAAAAGCATAACTGGCGTGACGATGACGTCAGACGTAGCATAAGCGTTTTGAACTGCGAAAGACGTTACATAAATATGGATATTCTTTTTACAAATCCCCATGGCTTCACTTCAGAAGGCCTTTATTAATCCCCGGAGCCGTGTGGAGTACGTTTATGAAGGATGGATGTGCTTTTTTTTTAATGACTCACTATTGGCGGTTTTAATTTCACATTTAAAGTATCTTTTCGTTTGAAATAATTTCAAATATCAATATTCAAAGTTTTGTGTTTAAAACATCAAAACATTATGTATAACTTCAGGTTATTCATTCATATCATTCATTCATGTCAGAGACGCAATTACAGTGCTGTGGCTTTGTTTTGAGCTCATTAAACAGTGTAAATGCATCTTCAGATGCAGCTTCTGTGTTTCCTCTCCATTGCAAAGATGAATTTTGTTGATACTTATTTAATTTGATTGGTAACAGCCCTACTGTGTCTTATTATTATAATTGAATTTGATTAAATTTATGAAATTGACACAAAAGATGATGCATGCATATAATTAGGTTTAAAAAATTAATAAACTTAATTTAACCTTGTTGGAAAAGATTTCTGTCACTGCTGTGAACTGACCACTACACAGAATATGAAGAATATCATAAACTTTAGGAGTCAGCTGACTATGACAGTCCTAAACCTGCCAAGGTACCAGCCACAATAACACACTCAGCAAAATATCGTCTAATTATCGTTATCGAGAAAATCCCAGAAAATATCGAGATATCTTTTTTTTTGTTGTCAATATTGCACACCCCTAAAAGTCATATACACCTAGGATGGCTTGAGGGGGAGTAAATCATGGGGTCATTTTTATTTTAAAGTGAACTACTCCTTTAATGCTGAGGATGATAAACTGTTCTAGTCCAAGTCATGTAGCCTAACGGCACCCAGTGCAGCTCATGTCATGATCTCCAGCTGAGATTATCGTGCAGTTAAGATCCCAGTAGCCTTCTGTGTTTGCTGCGTATGAACTCATTTTACCTGTAGTTCCTGTCTTCAGGGAGCATTTGACCTTGTCAATGCAACTCCTGGGACGTCTCGTGTCTGTCTGTCTCTGGCCGCCGTGTCGGCATGTCCACTACAGCAGACGATCAGTAATCACAGGAAATGATAGGAACAGAGCAGCCCAGCACCGCTCTCTCTTCATCCTGCTTTATAAACACGCGTTCCTGCCAGTCACCGCTTTTCTCACTTCTTGTGTCTCCTGCAGGTACGAAGAGGTTACACCGGAGGAGGCGTCATCGAAAGAGGAAATGACAGAGTCGGATAAAGACAAATAAAAGTGCAAAACGAGCCCTCCTTCATGTTCAGCGTTTGTTCATCATGGTGACGTGGCCGTGCGGCAGACGCTGGCGGCAGTGACGTGATCTGTGCTTCTGAACTCTTTTAATGACGTACCGCAGCTTTCTCAGTGCCTGTGTTTTCTCCATCTTCCTTCATTTCATTGCCTTCAGCGTTCAGTTTTGAAATTATGCTTGGTTATTTGCTTTCAAAGGGTTTTAGTTATTACTATACAGTATTTGAAATGGGTAGAAGTTTGGCTTCCTGCATGTAATGTCAGATTACGATGCAGATTTATTAAACGTCTGGTACCTGTTCCTGTGTAGCTGTTTTCTGTTTACTTGAGGATCTCATGAGGGATTTAGTTTGTGAAACTCAAGTAATTGTCCATCTTTTGTTAAATGATAGGACAAAGGCATTCTGGATGAAATATTTTTACTTTATGCAAGTGTGAACAAAAGTGGGACCAAATATCTCCCGAGGAAGTGAAGTAGTTTTTATGTTCTGGGATTTGAGTTTAGTTTTCTATGCCATGTTGTGTCCCGGTCATGTGCGTTTCTACACCTCGTGCTCGTTTTACAGTCTCCTCTTGTGTAATCTTTCTTTTCTCAATGTAAACGTTTAAGCTTATGTGAGGAGCATTTCTTCCTCAATATAACTTTTATTTGCATTAAACTGTGGTGTTTACCACTGTAGAAAAGCAAATCTCCAGTGTTTGTTTCACTAAGTATATATACACAGTATACACACATTTGCATAGGCCTACAAACAGGCAGGGTTTGTGTTAACTCTTGTGTAATGTTAAGGAATACACAACCTTTGTGCAGTGTTAACAGTGCATTGCATTAATGGCACTCATCATCATCAGTGCTTGTAAACCCTAACGCTCAAAATAATGAATTGGTTTGAGTAGAGCCAACTCAAATTAAACAAATGAGTTCAATCAAATGAACTTTTATGAGTGTTTAGCACTTTCTTCAGTTCTCAAAACTGACACATTTTAAGTAATCTGAACTCTTTAATTGTTTTGAGTTTTATGAACTTGTTTCTTTTCATTTAGATGAACTTAAATTTAACCGAAACTGGTCTGGGATTTCTATTTCCCAGAATGCTTTGCATGACACTCAATGCCAAAATTAAGTGTTATATTGTTTTCTGTGCAAGATTAACGTTAAGGTGGAGATTTAGTAGTGTTTAATGTTTTGCTATGCTAGTTTAGAAGAGTTTCTGTTATGTTGTGGTTTTTTTGTAGGGTTTCCATCATGTGACGAGTGGAGCATGAGTTTAGTTTCAGAACAGATTTATGTTAAATGTATTATATTTCTGTCATCATTCAGAAAATGCTATGCTAATGCTAATGCAAAGCATTGTGTTACCAATTAGCAAGGTGGCATTTATTGAATTAGCTAGTTGAAGCTAGTCAAGTTTCCACTACTAAAAGATTTTGAGATTACATGAAATTTTTAAGTTAAATGTATGAATTGGCTTACTCAAATATTTCAAGTTCAGAGCAATTAAAATGTATGATTAAAAATTAAAATCTGCAAGTTCTGCTTACTTAAATTTCTTAACTTAAAAAAATTGAGGCACACTTTAGTTCAAGCTCGTCACATCATGAGTCATGGCATGCGTTACCTTGAAATGAGGAGCGCCAACATTATTGTTCCATAATTTTGAAGAGAGAAAAGTGTTTTCAATGTTAAATAGTAACGTGAGGTTTAAAAGTTTATCAGCTTCGTCTGCAGTGTGGAGGCAAAATCCATAGACGCACCGACACAAGGATTTTACACATTACAATTTATTACAATGTTGTCACTGCAAAACAAACATCACAACAACAGTTAAAAATATCTTCATTTATGCATTCATTTAATGCAGTGGGTTCATTAGATCATTGGTTAAAGTGCTTTATTTTTATGACACCAACAGCTTTGCATTAAAATACTGCAGTTCTGTTAAAGCTCTTTTCAGTAATGTTACATCCAGTCTCTTTACTGAACCTCTCTCTCCACCTGAGAATAAACGCTCTACACTACGTCATGTTACAGTAACTCCCAAGAAGACCTGATGGATCAGAGGAAGAAAAGGAAGCAGGAAACGGAGCCATCATGTTTCTGAGAACTGAGATTCTGCTTGTGAACAGCAGTTTAATCAGACACATCTTTATGGATCTGACATTTTCAGGTTTTCAGCAGCTTCACCCTGGAATGATTTCGAATATATTGTTCACTACATGGTACAACCACACGCCAATATTCATTAGTCAGTATTTATCCAATAGTTTAATTTTAACAAAATAAGAGAGATCATACAAAATGCATGTAATTTTTTATTTAGTGCTGTCAAAGATGTTTACATAAAGTCCACAAGACAAAACAAAAGCTGAATTTATTAAAATGACCCTTTCAAAAGTTTACGAACCCTTGACTCTTAACACTGTGTGTGGTTCCCTGATAATCCACGACTGTGTGTGTGTGTTTTGTGATGGTTATTCTCAAGTCCCTACTCCACTCAAGAACCCCCCTCTACTGTCAACATTTTTAACAGTCTTCACTGTATGAATTAAATACAGATTAATCTTTATTAAAGCTACAAAAGTCATTCAGTCAGGAAGAGTGTGTAATTGTCTCTTTATTTTTTGTTGACAGAGAGGTTTATTAGGCTGATGTCACTTTAAGACCTAATACACTGATCCAATATGTAAGGGATAATCAGCGGCTAGGTGTGCATTAAAATCCTTTATGCCTTATGCCATGGTCATTTGCCAACATTGACAACTTAAAGCTGCTACTGATGTTTGCAGCGCAATATTTGACCGGAAGGGTAAAATTGACGGTTATGTTCGTCAGTTACGGCTCGTGAGATCTAGCGTTCTGCCTGCTTTGAATCAGACAGAGATAAAGTATGACCATGGCATAAAATGATTTGATACACATCTCTCATTCACAATCCTCCGAACGCACACACTAGAAGATTCGTCCGGACCGCGAGACCACACACACCTGGCGATTAGTGACATTTCCACAGTAAGACGAGATCTCACAGAGACTCCTGAGATCGTGAGTTTTGTTTTACAGTGAAAAACAAACGAGAACAAAAGAATATGGGTGATCTTCTTTGTCAATACTCCACTATCGTGGCATGTTTGGCTGCCCAGTTTCAGTTATAGAAGCACACAACATCCGGTGACGCTCGCTCGCTCTCATTGGCTATCGCTGGTATCACGTCAGAGGAAGCACGATCAAGAGTCAGAAATATCACACGTCATTTGTAATAACACCACACAATTAAGGATTTTTTGGACAAAAAGTTGTTTGCGACAAGCCTTGAATCGGGCCACGCTCCCCTATCGGGGTGCAAATCGGGCTCAAAATCTTCAAGTGTGTGGCCAGCCTAAAGCACTATCGACTGTGTTTCACCTGAATACTCGCCCAGGAAAGCATTTTTGACATAACTGTGTCAGTCTGTGTGTATTTGACAGTTCAAGCGCAAAACTTTGTGAAGGGCGGCTTTCTGTGTGCGCGCTTTGTGTGTGTGTGTGTGTGTGTGTGTGTGTGTCAGACAGACATGCTGCACTTTTCATGCATTTTTCTTTATCAATCTATCTTGTTAGTAAGACGAGCTTTCCTACACACTGGTTAAAGTGAGGAACAGTAATGAACTAAAAGCTAGTATTCCGTGCAAAACAAGTTCTTTTCTTTAATGGGGAACAATAATTGCTAGCCTTGAAATAACATAGGCTAGTAATCGAGCACGAAATACATTATAAACTGTATGCTTTGAAAGAAGGGTGCTATTGTCCTCTGTTTATTGCAGTGCATTACACAAAGTTCCCAGACTGCCAAATAAAAATAACAGTCAATTAGAGAACGAACAGAGCGCCACTGACGCACACCTGCGATAACCTAACCAACACTAGAGAACACTGACGCACACCTGCGATAACCTAACCAACACTAGAGAACACTGACGCACACCTGCGATAACCTAACCAACACTAGAGAACATTGACGCACACCTGCGATAGCCTAACCAACACTAGAGAACATTGACGCACACCTGCGATAACCTAACCAACACTAGAGAACATTGACGCACACCTGCGATAACCTAACCAACACTAGAGAACACTGACGCACACCTGCGATAACCTAACCAACACTAGAGAACACTGACGCACACCTGCGATAACCTAACCAACACTAGAGAACATTGACGCACACCTGCGATAACCTAACCAACACTAGAGAACATTGACGCACACCTGCGATAACCTAACCAACACTAGAGAACACTGACGCACACCTGCGATAACCTAACCAACACTAGAGAGCACTGACGCACACCTGCGATAACCTAACCAACACTAGAGTCCCACTGACGCACACCTGCGATAACCTAACCAACACTAGAGAACATTGACGCACACCTGCGATAACCTAACCAACACTAGAGAACATTGACGCACACCTGCGATAACCTAACCAACACTAGAGAACATTGACGCACACCTGCGATAACCTAACCAACACTAGAGAACACTGACGCACACCTGCGATAACCTAACCAACACTAGAGAACATTGACGCACACCTGCGATAACCTAACCAACACTAGAGAACACTGACGCACACCTGCGATAACCTAACCAACACTAGAGAGCACTGACGCACACCTGCGATAACCTAACCAACACTAGAGTCCCACTGACGCACACCTGCGATAACCTAACCAACACTAGAGAACATTGACGCACACCTGCGATAGCCTAACCAACACTAGAGAACATTGACGCACACCTGCGATAACCTAACCAACACTAGAGAACATTGACGCACACCTGCGATAACCTAACCAACACTAGAGAACACTGACGCACACCTGCGATAACCTAACCAACACTAGAGAACATTGACGCACACCTGCGATAACCTAACCAACACTAGAGAACATTGACGCACACCTGCGATAACCTAACCAACACTAGAGAACACTGACGCACACCTGCGATAACCTAACCAACACTAGAGAACACTGACGCACACCTGCGATAACCTAACCAACACTAGAGAACATTGACGCACACCTGCGATAGCCTAACCAACACTAGAGAACATTGACGCACACCTGCGATAACCTAACCAACACTAGAGAACATTGACGCACACCTGCGATAACCTAACCAACACTAGAGAACACTGACGCACACCTGCGATAACCTAACCAACACTAGAGAACATTGACGCACACCTGCGATAGCCTAACCAACACTAGAGAACATTGACGCACACCTGCGATAACCTAACCAACACTAGAGAACATTGACGCACACCTGCGATAACCTAACCAACACTAGAGAACACTGACGCACACCTGCGATAACCTAACCAACACTAGAGAACACTGACGCACACCTGCGATAACCTAACCAACACTAGAGAACATTGACGCACACCTGCGATAACCTAACCAACACTAGAGAACATTGACGCACACCTGCGATAACCTAACCAACACTAGAGAACACTGACGCACACCTGCGATAACCTAACCAACACTAGAGAACACTGACGCACACCTGCGATAACCTAACCAACACTAGAGAACATTGACGCACACCTGCGATAGCCTAACCAACACTAGAGAACATTGACGCACACCTGCGATAACCTAACCAACACTAGAGAACATTGACGCACACCTGCGATAACCTAACCAACACTAGAGAACACTGACGCACACCTGCGATAACCTAACCAACACTAGAGAACACTGACGCACACCTGCGATAACCTAACCAACACTAGAGAACATTGACGCACACCTGCGATAACCTAACCAACACTAGAGAACATTGACGCACACCTGCGATAACCTAACCAACACTAGAGAACACTGACGCACACCTGCGATAACCTAACCAACACTAGAGAACACTGACGCACACCTGCGATAACCTAACCAACACTAGAGAACATTGACGCACACCTGCGATAACCTAACCAACACTAGAGAACACTGACGCACACCTGCGATAACCTAACCAACACTAGAGAACATTGACGCACACCTGCGATAACCTAACCAACACTAGAGAACATTGACGCACACCTGCGATAACCTAACCAACACTAGAGAACATTGACGCACACCTGCGATAACCTAACCAACACTAGAGAACACTGACGCACACCTGCGATAACCTAACCAACACTAGAGAACACTGACGCACACCTGCGATAACCTAACCAACACTAGAGAACATTGACGCACACCTGCGATAACCTAACCAACACTAGAGAACATTGACGCACACCTGCGATAACCTAACCAACACTAGAGAACACTGACGCACACCTGCGATAACCTAACCAACACTAGAGAACACTTGACGCACACCTGCGATAACCTAACCAACACTAGAGAACATTGACGCACACCTGCGATAACCTAACCAACACTAGAGAACATTGACGCACACCTGCGATAACCTAACCAACACTAGAGAACACTGACGCACACCTGCGATAACCTAACCAACACTAGAGAACACTGACGCACACCTGCGATAACCTAACCAACACTAGAGAACACTGACGCACACCTGCGATAACCTAACCAACACTAGAGAACACTGACGCACACCTGCGATAACCTAACCAACACTAGAGAACACTTGACGCACACCTGCGATAACCTAACCAACACTAGAGAACATTGACGCACACCTGCGATAACCTAACCAACACTAGAGAACACTGACGCACACCTGCGATAACCTAACCAACACTAGAGAACACTGACGCACACCTGCGATAACCTAACCAACACTAGAGAACACTTGACGCACACCTGCGATAACCTAACCAACACTAGAGAACACTGACGCACACCTGCGATAACCTAACCAACACTAGAGAACACGGGCGGGAATGTGGCATCCATCTCCCCCGGCCAATAATAACCCCGTCTCTGACTGCTTAGTGACGAAGCTTTTCGAAACTTTGAATCAATTCACAGTTTGGAAGTGCTCAAAACGGCATGACGCCTGCTGGTCAATGCAACGAAAACTCAGAGCAAATCAAACACCTTGCAAATGTTTTATTGACAGTGTAATATATTAAATGCAATTAACAAATCATCCAATGCCATTACGACGTGTCTTTATAATATGTGTTATTTTATTAAATTGCAGGTATTGTTTGTTTTATGGAGAGCTTGGTTAATCAGCCCAATAATATTATACAAATGTGTCATTAAAAATGTCTACAAATTTATAAAATCTAAAACCACAGACATTGGTTAATGAGTTCACAGAGATCATCGCCCCCTAGCGGCGAACCATTGAAATTTCGAGTTATGATGTCAAGAAGCCTCATTTACTGAAGTCACGTGACATTGGCAGTTTGATACGCAGTTACTTTGAAAAGTAATGCATTACAATATTGCGTTACTCCCTTAAAAAGTAACTATTTGTGTTACTTAGTTACTTTTTAAGAAAAGTAATGCGTTACGTTACTTTTGCGTTGCTTTTTTCACCTGTGCTGGGCTTGTTTTTTTTTATAACAAAAATTGTTATATTTCTGGGCAAATGTAAAGGCCCTTTCACACCAAAATTGAAATAATAAGCCTCAGGCTGAAGGAAATGTAAATTCACGCGTGTACAGTGGAGGGCGCTGCTCAAACAAACCTTTTAGGATGCAGAAGAACAAGTTTAACACCTACTTCACCAATAAAAATACAAAATCTAAAGTCAGAAGGTCAGCAGCAAGTACAAGTACATCAATAAAGTGAGATTAAATGTGTAAAAATATTTGTTTTATTTAACATTTATTTATTGCCTTTCACAGATTTTATTCATTTTGAGGAATACTGAATTTTTTTTTGTGCAGGTGAGATGAGTAAATGCTCACATTCAGTCCAGATCTACAGTAACCCTCATGTTCACACACAATGCACTTCTGATTTCTCTCAACATGAGGACAAGAGAGCTGTCAGTCAATAAATGGGAAAACAAAAGTAACTTGCGTTACTTATTTGAAAAAGTAACTCAGATATTTTGTTGTAAATCTGAAAAGTAACGTGTTACTTTACTATTTACTTGAAAAAGTAATCTGATTACATAACTCAAGTTACTTGTAATGCGTTACTCCCAACACTGTTGATATGTGCTCCAAATCACTAGTTCGAAACAAATGTGTCGCACGGGTTTTGAAGCTTCTGAAGCAGTGTTTAGAAAGCTCTCATCACTACTGCTTAGGACGCGGTCACACTAGACTTTGAGCTAGTGAAATTTCTTCGGACACTGCAACGGTCGTGATATGACATTATGCTCTGAAGCGTTGTATAAACAGGAATTCAGCATTTAACAAATAGTAATCTATGACTTACTCTCAAAATGTAAAAAAATAAACTCGACTTTACTGCAAAAATATCGTTCTTAAAGGGTCCATAACACACAGTTTCTGCCAGTCTCATGTTAACCTTGAGTACCTATAGAGTAGTGTTGCATCCTTCATATCTCCGAAGAGTCTTTAGTTTTATCATATTCATAAAAGACAAATACGCTGTACCGATTCTTTCAGAAAACAGCGAGCTCGTGGAGGCGTGCAGTGGGCGGAGCTAAAGAGACACGAGCACACACACACACACACACACACACTTCGCAGCTCCTAGTTCACCAAACTTGAACTTTGGAATGCAGCGAAATGCCATACTTTTCGCATTCGCACGCGTTTGCGGTCTGAATGGAAGTCAATGGAATGAAATGTGTAGTGTGACCGGCCCTTTAAGGTCCTTGCACACTGAGTCCGAAATTGTCGTCCGAAATTTTCGCGCGTTAAAAAAATAAATACGACCTCACGTTGTGTCAATCACTTTACACACTGCCTCCGAATCTTTTGCCCCTTCATAAAAAAATTGTATCGGGTTCGATTTTCTTCGGTTTTTGCATCCGTAGCATAAGCAGTTTGAAAGGGGTTTTGACAATTCAGAGCCACCGGATGACGAATACGAAAAAACGCATACGAAAATTTCGGACTCACGCCTGTTTCACACATACTCCGTCTGCAGTCCGTATGCGGTGCAGGAGCAGCGCGCGCTGTTGTGCTTTCACATATGCTGCGTTTGCAATGCGCAACTGATCCGCGGTTGTATACCACAAACACGGCATTTATTCATTATTTTTTATTTCAAATCCAGAAGTTGTTACTGAACATGGCTTGTCAGCATTGCAATTCTCTTTGTATACACTCTTTCATAGATGCCACGTTTAAACGCACTATACATTTAAACAACGTTTTATTCAATTCATTACTTTATATTTAGCTATATAGCCTAGTACTTTAGATTTATAGCTGTATATTACGTTGCTCACGCAAGTGGCAAAACATTTGAACATAAAAATCACAACATTTTAAATTAAAACTTACAATAGGCTAGACAAAAACAGGCTACTCTCGTCTTTTCTTTCGTTTTTAAATCTTTTTACAAGAAATTATGCAGGTCATAAAGAAATTTGTTTTTCCACCTCCAAGAAAAGACGAGTGCTATCCATTATGTCTCCTTATTTACCTAAATGCCAGGTAAGGTGTGGTTTTCCTTGCTTTACCCGAGGCAAAAAGCCATGTGTTGACTTTGAAACAGAGTAGACTTCACATTATATGCATCTGTGGTGAAATTACTAGATTTTCGCGTTAATACATGTTTATTTTAATGCGAACAATGCGCTGTCACTTTAATTCAGCGTGTGCAGCACAGCAAAAATAGACTCAGTGCGTAAACGCACTGCTGCAGATCGCACCGCTCCTGGAACGCACCGCCGGACCGCATCCGCGTGCAGTGTGAACGCTCTAACCGGTTAACATGGGTACGGAAAAAAAATACGCGCCGCATACGGAGTATGTGTAAAACAGGCGTCCTGTGTGCAAAGACCTTTGGTCTACGTCTTGCAGGACAAAGCTCCCAATTTCGAGACTATCTCACAAATGTTTGATCAGGGGCCCCCAAGAGCTCTGAACACTGCCATATGTGACCCTGGAGCACAACACCAGTCATGCGTCTCACGGGTATATTTGTGGCAATAGCCAACAATACATTGTATGGGTCAAAATTATCAGTTTTTCTTTTATGCCAAAAATCATTAGGATATTAAGATCATGTTCCATGAAGATATTTTGTAAATTTCCTACCGTAAATATATCAAAAATGTATTATTAGTAGTAATATGCGTTGCTAAGGACTTCATTTGGACAACTTTAAAGGTGATTTTCTCAATATTTAGATTTTTTTTGCACCCTCAGATTCCAGATTTTCAAATAGTTGTATCTCGGCCGAATATTGTCCTATCCTAACAAACCACACATCGATGGAAAGCTTATTTATTCAGGGTTTGTGGTCCAGGGTCACATGCTGCCACCTATGCTTGAACATGCGCGTTTCCGTTTGGTCCATCATCTGAGATCAACTCAACCGCTGTTTGTCCTCCAGGCCTCCAGTGTCGCTGTTCGTTTCCGGCGACGCGTCGCATGGCGTCTCTCCTCCTCATTCAGTGCGTCACGCCCCTCTCACGGACAAAATGGAAGAACACTGCGTGTTTGTTTGTTTGAGTGCAGTATACATTACTAATCATTAAGAAGTTTGCTTACGTAAATCAAAGTGTGCATGTAAACGCAGTCAGCGCGGAGTGAGCCTGCGGTGAAGCGTGAGTGTGATTATATTCCCATTGCTGTTCACAGATCAGCGGCCGGAGAGATGAAGCTTTAACACACACACTACTAGAGCTCATCCATCAGCTCCACTAGAGCTCAGTTCATAGTGTGGCTGAGCGAAGAGCCACGAGGGGTTTAACTGTCTAAATGAAAGTGGTTTTGATCCGTTAATTTCTGAGTTTGACTGCAGTTCATGTGTGTTTTATTAGATTAATGTGAAATGCGTGTATCTGTGGCATGAGAGACCCCGTGTTGATGTTCAGCATGAGATGTTTTCTCTATTATACCGTTTATAAACCGCAATGGCATGAAGTACAGAGTTACCATCACTCTTCAGCTCGTGTGTAATAGTGCAGGTCTAAATAAAGCTGAGATAGTTATAAGAAGCCAAATCTGCAAAGGTCGTAGCTGTCTGAACTCCATCAGTATTGAATCCAGTTGGAACAGGAAAATAACTTTGGTTCACTTAATGTCAGTGCACTGCTTTCATCGTTTACCGTGTTCAATCACATTCCACCACATTTCCCTAAAATCAGTCTCTCCGGCCTGACCGAAGCGGACCAAATCTGTCTTTTCGTTTCCTCTGGGTGTTTGAACACTTCTATGTTACAGGGATTACAAATGATGGTTCATTCTGGTGATAAACAGTAAAGCATCACAGAAGAATGAAAACGAGAGACATTGTTATATGGTCTGCAGGAATCAGGATCATTAGGGCCCGGGCACCGATGGTGTGAGGAGGACCCTATTGGAATTACTCCATTTTTTTATTATTATTATTAACCGGTTTGTAGTTTTACAGCATGGCCTGAGATCCTCATATCACTGTGTTTGTTTCTGAGCCTGGCTCGTTTTCACACAGGTCGGTTCATATAGGCTTATATAAACACTGCTATTCATATGTGCTCAGATCTGCAGCATAACATTCGGTGTAATGCTGCGTTCCAGACGAGGTTGGACGTGGGAATATCCCAAATTAAATTCAGACCTCAGTGAGTTCCGGACAATCAGGCGTCACGTTGACCACGTTATGTCCCCACCACACGATGAGAGCATATCGTGGTTTTGTGTCAACTATGGCAAAAACAGAACAAAAACAACATAAAATCGTTTTGAAAACAGCAGACGAAAAGCAAAAACGAAGGCATGTTACATAAACTTAATGTCTAATGTTAAAGTTTGTGTACGTTTATGCTCATTGGAAGCAGGACTTGCTGGCATCTTGAAAGTGACGTCAAATGACGCGTCTCGCTGAGCTGTGATCGATGTACCCCGAGTTCACACGCCGAGTGTCCGACTTTGAGTGGCGTTCCAGATGTTATTTACTAGAAGGAGGTGGGAAAAGTCCAAAATCCGATCTGTCTCGAGCACAGCATAAGATCGCCTGAACAAAGTGGTTTTGACGTTTCAGTTGTGCTGAGAAAGCAGTATGACCCAACGAACCAAGCCATATCAGCTGATCATAGGAGATTCATTAGTTAAAGATCAGCAGTGTCTGATTCTGTGAGTGAGCTTTAGATATCACAGATGAAGAGCAAAGAGCACCTCTTCATCACCCAAACAGATGCACTGCAAGAATACTGTCACGATGAACCCTTCAGTTCATCTCTGAATCTCAGTTAGAGCGGGAATGAAAGCTTATATGTGACCCTGGACTACAAAACCATAAGGGTCAATTTTTTTAGATGAAATAAATAAGCTTTCCATTGATGTATGGTTTGGACAATATTTGGCCGAGATACAACTATTTGAAAATCTGGAATCTGAGGGAGCAAAAAAATCGAAATATTGAGAAAATCTCCTTTAAAGTTGTCCAAATGAAGTCCTTAGCAACGCATATTACTACTAATAATACATTTTTGATATATTTACGGTAGGAAATGTACTAAATATCTTAATATCCTAAAGATTTTTGGCATAAAAGAAAAATGGATAATTTTGACCCATACAATGTATTGTTGGCTATTGCCACAAATATACCCGTGAGAATTATGACTGGTTTTGTGCTCCAGGGTCACATCTGCATTTGTGTAAGGACAGCTACAGATGCGACGCTATGAGGAACATAAACGGGTGATCTCTGACCAATGAGACCAATGACCTGCATAAACACATTTTTTGGCACACTTTGAAATGTTGTGCATTGTCAGTCCCTTGTAACCAGTCCTTGTTTCAGAGTGAAGCAGACGATCCACGGCTCTGAAAGTGCCTTTAGTGTTGCTGAACGTAGAGTCTGTCTTCTGAAACGGACTCCGCAAGATCATTTCAGGATTTCAACAATAACCAATAATTTGGAGCTCAGATTACGCAGTTGTTGGTCTTGTGTAGTTGTTGTTGTTAGCATGAAGATGATGTTTTATTTCTTCTTTGCTTTTGTCCCGTGTGTCAGATGGAGGAAGGCTCCAGCGCTGAGGCCGCGGCCAAGACCTGGGGTTTCCGCCGGAGCACCATCGCCAAGCGGGAGTTCATAGAAGCCGTGGGCACGGTGGACAGCAGCCCTCCCGTCCCGCGGCGCAGGGGTCGAGGCAGGGGGCGCGGCAGGGGGCGTGGCCGAGGCAAACGGGCGGGTGAGGCCGACGTGAGCTCTCTAGCCTCTAAGCGAGGTCGCGGGGGTCGAGGACAAGCGCTGGTGCCGGCGCTCACACCCGCAGATGAAGCTCGGGCCAGTGCGGACGGGCTGCCGTGTGTCGCTGCGGAGCTGAAGTCAGACGAGGGAGTCGCATCGGATCGAGCGGAAGATAGCGATGATCTCAATCTCCAGGAGATTCGTAAGAGGGCGGTGGCGCGACGGCTGCAAGAGCTCAAGCATGGAGATATGAGTGATGGGGAAGGTACAGAAGATATGGATGTAGGGACGCCGTTCCTGATGGAAGAGGAAGATGGGAACGCGTCAGATATCATCACGTCAGGAGGAGGAAAGGTGTGCTCTTCCACTGACACAGGTGGGAACTCTGTCCCTGCAAAGAGCGACTGTGAGGAACAGCATCGGGCTGAAGAAGAGGAGCAGTGCTCTGATCACGACAGCGAGAGGACGGGGCAGGGTGCTGTGTGTTGCTCATGTCAGCAGAGACACAGCGACAGGTGAGTGTCTGTTGACTTCAGGCCTTCACTGTGTGATTTGATTCAGCAATACGACACGTTTTATACGAGCAACGCGAAAGTAGCGGCAGTTTTAGTTACCCGGATGCCGTGACTGACCAATCAGAATCCAGTATTCCGGAGAGCTGTGTAATACATTGCAAATGTTCACTACTATTCTACGATTTAATGTTATTTTTAAGATGTTTACTACTTAAAGTAGTAGATTTGAGAGTATTGCATTCAATTTATTTTCAAGAAAACATTTAAGAAGGGTCTTGATTCATAAAAACCATAAAACTGTTGAGAAGGTCAAGGTCATTTGATTTATATAGCACCTTAAAACAACATGACGAAGCTGCTTCACAATAAACAATAATAATAATAATCACACAACTATAATGATTAAAAAGAAAGTAGATTTAACATCTTTATCCATAAGAAAGACGAACATTTAAAATGAAAATGTAAGACGAACATAGCCGAGTTATGAAACGGCCTGCGAATAGAGCTACGGTTTCAAGGACGATCTGAAAGCAGGACAGTCTAACAGATTGAGTAGAGAGATCCACAGCTCTGGACCGAATACAGAAGAGGCTCTGACACCTTTAGATTTAATGGACAGTTAATAAATGATCAGAAGAAGATCTCGGAGATCTCTAGGGGAAGTAGGGCCACATAAGATCTGTAATGTAAGCTGGAGCCAAGCCATGCAAGGCTTTACATACATAAGTTAAAACCTTCTAATCAATTCTAAATTTGACCAGTAGCCAATGTACTTGTGCCAAGATAGAGGTGATGTTTTTCCCCGTCAAGAAACGACCTGCAGTGTTTTGAGCCTGTTGCAAACGTGAAAGGGGAGACTGGTTGACACCAGCGTATAAGGCTTGATTATTGTAATGCCTTATTGAAGGTTCATTAGATAAATTAGAAGAATTTCATAAGAACGTTCCATTGTTCCAAGTGTTCCAAGTGTTCCAATTCGTAAGAGGTTCTCGATTTTCTTTCTTTGAAGACTCAAGTGACCGTAATGTAATGTAAGTTGCAAAGCAGCTCACAAATGAGCATCATCACACAGTCAGCATGAATTATAGTGAATGTGCCAGGTTCATTAGAAAGCAAGCTAGAGCAGAGGCGAGGGTTTGTTTTTTGGTTAATAGTGTTGATTTCTCTGGGAAGAGCCGCGTCCTCAGCTGCTGCAGATCACAGGAAGTTTAGCAGCTTCACCTGTAAATGCCAAAACCATGTTCCTCCACGAGCATTTCATGCAAAATCAATCAAACACCGCATTATTTGTGGCAGCTTGTAATTTTGTGTCCGCATTTTTCCCTGCAAACAATTTTAACCTGAGAGGGGGGGTGCAGTATTACCTAATAAAATCTATAATTGGCTAATAAAAAGTCCAAACAAATCGATCAATACGGAAAAGTTCTGACATGAGGCCCGTTTTAATGACAGACATTAATATTTCATATTAATATATTTACTGATCTGTCCCAGTGATTTATGAACTACACTTGTCTATTGTCTATGCCTTGTTTATAAGCCAAATGAAAGTTTCTAGATGTTTAGTGATACTATTAAACTGCTATATTTAATACTGAATATTATGTATATTGAGGAGAATTTTTGCTAGTTCCCATAATGCCTGATTTTACCAGTAGCCTAGATTACATTTAAATAAGTACATTATTTTAATATGCGCTTTTTACGTATTTCTTGTGAAAGTGATCATACTATTATAAATTGAATAAAAAAAGCAAAAACAACAATTGACAACATAATTTTTTTAAGTTATAAAAACATGAAACATGATTTAAAATGTAAAGTGCTGACAGGCTACGTTCACACTGCGAGCCTTAGTGCTCGATTCTGATTTATTGCTCAGATCCTGTTTTTTTGTAAAGCTGTTCACATTGTTGTTTTAAATGTGGCCAATATCAGATTCCAGTGGGAACAGATCATGGTCCTGGACTGACCCGCATGCGCAAAAGAGCGATAGAAGACGTCACGCAGTCATAGGCGTAAATCTCTGGGGGGTCGGGGGGGTCAGGACACCCCCCATCTGAGGGTTGTCCCCCCCACAAAAATATCATTAAAAACCACACTGTATTGTAAATAATATAATTATATTTACTTAAAATAATTGTGTAAGTAGTAAAACAATGCAAACGCAAACGTTATTAATAAATTAGCAATGACAAAAAATTACGATACGGATGTATTTTTCTACAAGTCCGATATTTTAGTGATTATTGTTTGGTGCTTGTTGTAAGTCACCCACTCCAACTAACACGGCGATAAGCCGGTGTGTGAACTGATATTACTCTAATAGTGTAGATCTACCGCTGTGTTGGGTTTTGCTAATGCTATGTGGAAGAAGCAAGATAATTTAATAATTATATTACCGCGTGGTGAACCTATGATAACTCATATTTAAACAACTATTGCTTGTGTTGTTGGCCAGATAAAATGACAGAGAAAAAAAAAACAGACATAAGATCATTTTTCAGAAAAATGCCACACATATCCTATCCTAAGTACAATTTTGGCTGTATTATTTGTGTCCCCTTCAAAAATTGCTCTTGAGATGTTTTTTGTTTACGGTCCCCCCCCCCAACTGTTAGATGAAATTTCCGCCCATGCACGCAGTATGCTGTCATATGGAATTAAACACGGAGGACATTAAAGAAAACGATTACGCATTTATTTATAGTGTGATCTTTTAAACATTTGTTTCGCTTGTATATATAGAGCTGTCACTGTAATACTTATGAGTTCTGACACATCACTGTCCTTCACTGATTACCTTTCACAACTGACTTGATAACGTCGGGTATGTAAAATCTTTAAAGCGACTCCCATCAGCGCAGAATTGTGACGAATGTTGATCTAGAGTCGCATGACATCCGTTATGACTGTTCAGACTGAGGTCGCATTGCAAAACATCTGGCCTGTACTGGATTTAATACCGCATATGGAAGTGGCACAAATTGGAATTGAAAAGATCAGATTCAATGTGGTTTGTGCTGTTCACACTGGGCCTGTTTACACCTGGTCACTTTATGCGTTTTCTCTGATCGGATAGCTGTCTGATCGTGAAAAGACCAGCTGTAAATGCCCTTCGAAACGCTTTCGAGACGGATTTAAATCCGATCGCTCAAACCACTTCAGGAGGCGAGATAGACGAGTCTAAATGCATTTGGTTGTTGAAACCACATATGAAAATTTTACTCCTCCCAACAATGCTAAAAAATAAACGTGTGAGAGCGTGTTATAGGCTATATGACGTTATGTTTAGATATGACAGCGCTACTGCAGCACGCATCAACGCAGCTCAGTATCTCTTCATCAAGCCAACGCACAAACTACCGCAAATAAAACTGAAAGTAAGCTGCAGATGCTCAACACACAATCATCTTCATTAAAGTAAAGAAACTGAATGATCTTACCAGCGCTCTCTCCTATTGCGGTCTTTGGTTTTGAAATTAGCTGATGATTAATAAAATGCAGCTCATATCTGTTGTTTTCGGTGACCTGAACTCCATTAAATCTGCATATAGCGCGGGAATTGAAGATCGGATATCCGTTTTATATATCCGTTTTGCGGAGACACATTTATGTGACCAAGTGTAAATGGAATCGGATCAGATCTGTAAAAACGCATGAAGTGACCAGGTGTAAACAGGCACAGAGAGAAATAGATCTGAGTCACGCAAAAAAAAATCCGATTGGTGTCACATTTGCCTGCAGTCTGAACGCAGCCTTACTGATTCATGTGCAGGCATTTTATTTTCACCTGTTGTTTTGAATATATGATGCGTTAGCTTCATTCATAAAGCTTCTCGTCTCCATCTGTCAGGTTGATGATCTGCTGTGGCTCGTGCCGAGAGTGGCGTCACATGGACTGCGTCCGCAGCTCAGGGGCCGGTGCGTGTCTCCTGCAGAGGAACGGAGGAGAGTTCGTCTGTCCCTCCTGCTCCGACCGCCAGGACCAAATCAGCTCATGCTATCCGGTAATCTTTTCTGCATACAGGCACGTGGGGGCCACACACACACCACTGACTTACATTAGGAGTTGCTGTGACGAACTTCATGCAAGGTGGGTCAGCCTGTAACTGCAGTTTTTTACATTGATTTTTGGTCTGATTTTGAACCCAGCCCTCAGTGTCACATAATTTTGGTCTTAACAAATTATAGAATGTATATTAATAAAGATTTTCAAATGTAATATTTCATCCATTGAGATCCAATGTGTGATATAAGTGTTCCCTTAATTTTCTGAGCAGTGTAGTTCAGTTCTCATCCAATAGTGTCAGTGCAGTCAGATCAATAATATTGTTGAGTATTTAGTGTCCCCAACTAAGCAATCCAGAGGCGACGGTGGCAAGAACCCAAACTCCATCAGGTGACAGGATGGAGAAAAAACCTTGGGAGAAAGCAGGCTCAGTCGGGGGGCCAGTTCTCCTCTGGGCCAGTGAACGATCAGTGTGTGATTATGATTCAGGCTCATCACAAGTCAGAATTCAGAATATTTCATCTGGTTCCTCCTGCTTGAAGGTCAGGATACGTCACTCCTGTATGCATATGGAGGGAGGAGGAGTTGAGATCTGTCCAGCAGAGCTGCTGTTTAGCCAGTAGTGGACGAATGGCTTATCAAAGATTTCAAAAGAAAACTTGAAATATCCAAACCCGTAAGACCTTCGTTCATCTTCAGAACACAAATGAAGATATTTCTGATGAAGTCCGAGAGCTCTCTGACCCTCCATAGACAGCAATTTAATTAACACTTTCAAGGTCCAGAAAGGAAGTAAAGACATCGTTAAAATAGTCCATGTGACTCCAGTGGTTCAACCTTAATGTTATGAAGCCACGAGAATACTTTTACAGCGTAAGAGTCTGACACAGACAAGAAGAAATTGATAAATAGTCGTTATTTTTGTTTGTTTTTGCGCACTAAAGTATTCTCGTGGCTTCATAACATTAAGGTTGAACCACTGGAGTCACATGGACTATTTTAACGATGTCTTTACTTCCTTTCTGGACCTTGAAAGTGTTAATTAAATTGCTGTCTATGGAGGGGTCAGAGAGCTCTCGGACTTCATCAAAAATATCTTCATTTGTGTTCTGAAGATGAACGAAGGTCTTACGGGTTTGGACATGAGGGAGAGGAATTAATGACAGAATTTACATTTTTGGGTGAACTAACTCTTTAAAGGAGAACATGTACCATTACACTCCTACTTACTGCACATCAACGGCCAAAAACACACATAATTATGTCTTGGCAAGTATCCTCATAACACAGGTTATGCCTTAAAGAAATAATTAATTGCTGACAAGATTGGCTGTTAATAAACTTGTCTGTCTAGGCAGTAGAAAGGCGAAAGATTTTCTGAAATCGGTGCTACATTAGTAGAGAAATCAGAGAAGGATGACTGTGACGTTCTCTCTTGCCAACAACTTCCACACCCCTCTTCAGTTTTAACACCACCCCTCTGTTGATCTGTCTGTCCACGAGGGAATTCAAACGTGTCTGCCAGATGGTGCAAAATGACTATCTAATTGGTGTGTTGTGTCTCAGGTGGGGATCGAGCAGCCGGTGGAGGAGGAGGTGAAGTTGAAGGTGGAGGAGGTGAAGTTGAAGGTGGAGGAGGCGGCTGCTTCTCCTAAATGCATTGGTCCAGGCTGCAGTAATGACGCTCTGCCAGAGTCCGTGTACTGCGGTCATCAGTGTATTGTGCGGCATGCAGCGGTGGCCATGAAGTCTCTGTCTGAACCCAAAACTGAAACCAAACCCGCTGCTCCACCAGCTGAACTGCCTCTTAAGGTAATCATTATTTCCTCCGTAACAGAGCCATCTCTCCGGTCTCGGGTGCAAATCATAATGCAGGTTTTACAGAGGGAATGAGTGTTTTTGTTGTACAGGGGTTTTCTTGTTCTCTAATGCTGTAACTCTAAACTTTGATGACAGCAATTATGTATGTATTAATTTAGCTTTCTGTATTAATGTATTGCACAGCCCTTTCACTGTCATATACCTGATGCAGAGTCATCGAGAGCTTCTGTGATGAGTATATTGTCATGAATGAAGGGAAATCATTTAATCATTCATCTCTCATTCATCTCTCTCTGACATTCTTCTATTTGACCAAAAATGTTTAAATTAATTTCCACGCCAGGAATATTGGATCCAGTCTCTACCAGAAGACATCTGTTTTGTCTGATATCCAAAACTGTCAGCAGAGTATTGTCTTATACCCTAAATCAGTTAACAAAACCGTATTTTGTCTGGTACCCAAAACTATATTAGCTAAAAGTCTTCTATCAGCCTGGGACGTCGACAGAGGAAGCTGTCAGTTAGCAGGAAGCAGGAGGCTTTTCAAGCCAACACAATCAAACTCTCTGTGGTTAATTGGGTTGGCGATATCGTGTGAAGTGCAGGGTCACAGAAACATGAATGAGCAGTTTTGCAGCACACTTTTTTAGTTTTTTTGTAGTCGGCTGCGTAAAATGAGGACTTGAGGACCAAGCAAAGCATCTGACAAGCCTCTGTTTTAATGGTTTAATCATTGAATAATGTAAAATAGTTTAGTAAGTAGTGATGCACTGAAATGAAAATACTGGGCCGAAACTGAAAATACAGGATGCGTTTGACTGAAACCAAAAACTTTTGAACAGTGGAAGTTTAGTCGCAATGCCTTTGCATTTGATGTGCGAATACAGCTGACTCACCACTGCATCTTTTCCTTGAAAGCTGATGTTTAATGCATTCAGGTGTTTAGTAATCTCAGTTACAAACACCAGATCTGCCAGTCTTTCATTGCATGATCCATCTCCCTTCGGAGAGAAAAAAACGCTGCAGACACCTAACATCATCTCCATATTGTGCCTCTGTGTTGGAGAGAAACTGGTGGTGGTGGTACAGGGCTTTGGCACAAATAAAGTTAATGGCTTTCACCACCGGTGACACAACGTGATCAAATTGCAGACATTTGGCACAAAGCACTTGTAGGTGAATTAAGCAATGGAGTTTAATAGCATGCTTGCTGGATTTGTTGCTAGCAGTGATGCTAACCCACTTTCCCCAGTCATTGTTGGCGCCCCATCAGTAGCGATTCCTCGTAATTTTTCCACGGCAGTTTCCTTGAGACTTTCGAGGTCCAGTTCTTCAGTGTTGTTTCCTGCTGGGAATCTAGGGAGGCTTCTAGTTATTATCCTCTCGTTCTCTGCCTGAGAAGCTCTGATAGGAGTTACATACTTTGTCCTGTAATGCCTCTCTATATTATATTCTTTCACAACAGAATCTCGTTGCAAATGAGGTCATTAAAGGTGCTCATTGATTTCCAATGCTCATTAAAGCGACATCCCTCCTGATCTACTTTCTGTTTCTTTAATGTGGCCATGGTGCCGTTCCAATAACAAGATTTGTCCTAACAGTTAATGGTCACTCACTCACGGTTGGATCTGGTGGTCCAGTAGTGGATCTGGACTAGGTCAAGCTCCACCCATTACATCCAGAGAGGGGGGGCTGGACCTCATTTGGCTCTGCAGTGAGCACCGCTTGGCACTTGTTGTGGCACTGCTGTGGATCGCTTTCCTGTAGAGTCTCGTCAGACGTGTCAGAAAGCGAGGAAGTGTGCACCTCATCACTTGTATGCACCCGTTACTCTGGCACACTTATCTCTGTGCTGCGTGTTGAGACACCTTCACCGGATTCTTCCATCACCTCCAGCTCTGCCTGTAACTTTTCCCATGCCTGCTGCTTTTCCTTCGCACCATAGTAATGTTTGTGGATCTAAGGCTGCTGCGTGCGCATGTCCATGAGACCGTAGGGTGTCCCATTTGTCATTTTAGGTCTCAGAAGTGTGCTCGCGAGCGTACTCGTAGGAAGACCGGGAGTGTTTAGGGTGGCATTTGGGACAGGGCCTAGTACTGTTGCAGTGCAGTACAGTGGGTTGGACTCAGTGTCTTGAAAGCATGTTAACAGCCTCCAGTAGACCTTTTTATTAGCTGTTTTTACACCATGGTCGGTTTCCACTTCTTTTTATTTAGCCTACATCTAGACAGTCAGGTGTGTGTCGCTAATGTTCTGCGTTTCTCTGATACTTTCTGTTTCTCTTTTTTTGCCTTAAATGTATTGCCTCGCCTCGCCGTGATGAAAGTGTTCATGATATCAAAAATCTGTTAGCGGTTTATCATCAAACTTTATCAATATTATGCCAAGGTTTTGATGACGATGACATGAATCCCTTAGGAGGTGAATTTAAAGGTGGGGTAAGTGCTTTCTGGTAACCGATGTTGATATTTCAAATAAGTGAAAGCAATGTGTGTTACTATGGTAATCCAGGTCGAATGTTCAATGAAAAAGTCATCCCTTCCATCCCAAAAACACAAACACAGTTCTCATGAACAACTCGATAGCACGAGCACGACAGTCTTAACTAAGGAACATATTACAATTATGACAAGATTAGAGGGGTATATCGATCACGAAAAGAGGAACCAAAGGAAACAAACATACACTCACCTAAAGGATTATTAGGAACACCTGTTCAATTTCTCATTAATGCAATTATCTAATCAACCAATCACATGGCAGTTGCTTCAATGCATTTAGGGGTGTGGTCCTGGTCAAGACAATCTCCTGAACTCCAAACTGAATGTCAGAATGGGAAAGAAAGGTGATTTAAGCAATTTTGAGCGTGGCATGGTTGTTGGTGCCAGACGGGCCGGTCTGAGTATTTCACAATCTGCTCAGTTACTGGGATTTTCACGCACAACCATTTCTAGAGTTTACAAAGAATGGTGTGAAAAGGGAAAAACATCCAGTATGCGGCAGTCCTGTGGGCGAAAATGCCTTGTTGATGCTAGAGGTCAGAGGAGAATGGGCCGACTGATTCAAGCTGATAGAAGAGCAACTTTGACTGAAATAACCACTCGTTACAACCGAGGTATGCAGCAAAGCATTTGTGAAGCCACAACACGCACAACCTTGAGGCGGATGGGCTACAACAGCAGAAGACCCCACCGGGTACCACTCATCTCCACTACAAATAGGAAAAACAGGCTACAATTTGCACGAGCTCACCAAAATTGGACAGTTGAAGACTGGAAAAATGTTGCCTGGTCTGATGAGTCTCGATTTCTGTTGAGACATTCAGATGGTAGAGTCAGAATTTGGCGTAAACAGAATGAGAACATGGATCCATCATGCCTTGTTACCACTGTGCAGGCTGGTGGTGGTGGTGTAATGGTGTGGGGGATGTTTTCTTGGCACACTTTAGGCCCCTTAGTGCCAATTGGGCATCGTTTAAATGCCACGGCCTACCTGAGCATTGTTTCTGACCATGTCCATCCCTTTATGACCACCATGTACCCATCCTCTGATGGCTACTTCCAGCAGGATAATGCACCATGTCACAAAGCTCGAATCATTTCAAATTGGTTTCTTGAACATGACAATGAGTTCACTGTACTAAAATGGCCCCCACAGTCACCAGATCTCAACCCAATAGAGCATCTTTGGGATGTGGTGGAACGGGAGCTTCGTGCCCTGGATGTGCATCCCACAAATCTCCATCAACTGCAAGATGCTATCCTATCAATATGGGCCAACATTTCTAAAGAATGCTTTCAGCACCTTGTTGAATCAATGCCACGTAGAATTAAGGCAGTTCTGAAGGCGAAAGGGGGTCAAACACAGTATTAGTATGGTGTTCCTAATAATCCTTTAGGTGAGTGTATATTAGGAGTATATTATCTTACTTTTCGGACACACTTTGGGAGCTGACGCTTGAAACAGACCGTGGAGGAGGTTTAGACGCTCCAGGTTTATGTGATGTGGAAATGAATGGGTCTTTATCATCGCTGAAGTGAACGACAATACGATCACAAATGGACAAACAAGCGAACATGACACACGAGAATATTCAAGAAAAAGCCAGCATATATTAGTTCTGTGAAACAAAACAAAACCAAAGTTACTCGCCTATCAAGAAGAAGTAAAGCAACCTCGGCCTTCGCTCCTTGAGTTCTCTCCAGCGCTGGAAAGCTGATCTGATATTTACACGGGTCCTACTTCTTGCCTGATCGTAAGCCTTCTTTTGTTCCACAGACATTTTCCACTTTTGTTTTTTATCTGCCATCTCTCTATTTCTGCCGTCACTCGGCTAATGTCCGTCCTGTGTGTCGTGTCTTTTGAATAATGACGTGCACTGAGCGCTCTCTTCTCCCCGTCATTAGTAGACACGCCCCTTACTGCTGATTGGCTATAAGTTTGTTTTGGTACTTGGCCCGAGACGCTTTTCTAAAGCAGTTTTGAAATACCACTTACCCCACCTTTAAAAGTTCACTGCATTCACTTTTCATGAAAAACAAAATAAGTGACTTCCTGTTGGGCAGAGCTTATATCTGAGCAAAAGTTGTTTGACTCAATGAGAACTATATATGTGCATATATAACAACCACCAGCTCTGCACCCCATACCTAAACTCATTACTCCAGACCTATGTGCCCTCCAGACGCATCTTTTTCGTCAACACTTAACCCATTAATACTAACATTTACTACTCCATATACAGTGGGGAGAACAAGTATTTGATACACTGCCGATTTTGCAGGTTTTCCCACTTACAAAGCATGTAGAAGTCTGTAATTTTTATCATAGGTACTCTTCAACTGTGAGTGATGGAATCTAAAACAAAAATCCAGAAAATCACATTGTATGATTTTTAAATAATTAATTTGCATTTTATTGCATGACATAAGTATTTGATACATCAGAAAAGCAGAACCTAATATTTGGTACAGAAACCTTTGTTTGCAATTACAGAGATCATACGTTTCCTGTAGTTCTTGACCAGGTTTGCACACACTGCAGCAGGGATTTTGGCCCACTCCTCCAAACAGACCTTCTCCAGATCCTTCAGGTTTCGGGGCTGTCGCTGGGCAATACGGACTTTCAGCTCCCTCCAAAGATTTTCCATTGGGTTCAGGAAATTTCCATTTAGTCGCTTTGGATAAAAGCGTCTGCTAAATGATTTAATGTTAATATGTACAGAGTTTCATACATATTTGTAAAAAAAATGATGTACAATATATACACCACACATAAAATGGGCTGCAGAGCCTCCCACCCCCGTCATACCCATTCATACACCTTTTGCCAGGACCTAATGGCTGGAGACTCTGACGTGCCAAATTTCTTTCCAAAATTCATGACAAATTCCATTATTTTTTTTTTTTTTTAACCATGGATCTTAAAAGGCCCCGAAACCTTTCGGGGAAAAAAAGAATAGGAAAACTGTCAATATAGAAAAGAGTTTTTGACTATTGACCAGTGCTAAAAGACACTTGATAATGTACACTGTAGTTTCTGACACCACTACAAATGACTGAAATGCCTTATATGGGGCAGTGCCAGAGTTTTTCCTGCCAAAGTGCTTCTGAAAACTCTTCTGATTCTCTTGGACTGCCAAGAGATGGGTGAGAATTTCCCGTCTTCTCCCATCAACGAGATTTGGTGGCCACCCTGAGTACCTCCATCTGAAACATTTCCCATAAAGCCACTTCCTCTGACTTTAGTTTTCTGATAAGCTTGCAAAGTCTGAACACTAGCATGTTTTGTAGTTGAAGCGAGGATAGATGTGTCACACATGATATCAGGTCTACTCTGTCTTGCAACCCACAGGATTTGGCCAATCTTGAACCTCAGCATGTCAGCCTCACAGTCTGTCAGTGGAGCCGTACTTTGCACAGCTCTGGCCGGATCCATAACAAAAGGCTGAAGATTTTTATACATGTGCTTTTATGTACATGTATCTCCATTTCCAGAAGAGATTTCCATTCCTACATAACTGAAGCTGTCATGCTCTTCACGTTAAACTTGAAAAGCAGATTTCAAACGTGGGATGACCAATGAGGAAATGTTTTAGAAGCACCCCACAAGAAATCATCAACCTGAGAGGCGAGGAGTCCAGTCAACTCCCCACTGTCGTTGACACACGTCCTCCCAGCTGTTGCATCTTTGACCTTGTTGTACCAATACAGAGAAGCACCTTCAAACAACACACATTTGTTCAACTTCCACAGGGTTCCTTCACACTTCGCTTCTGGAGGAGGGCGAATATTGACATTTCTTGTCAGTTCTCTTCCTTGTAGAAATCGATTGATGTCGATGGAGTTCAGCTGCCATTTCCTCTGACATATGACTGCCGTAACAACTCTTAGGGAATCTGAAGCACAAGTAGGAGAGTCTTTAGGAAGGTCAATGACATTTATTTCTTCAAAACCTCTTGCGACTAGCCTAGCCTTAAGCACTATACCATCAGGTGTTTCTTTGACTGAGCACACCCACCTTGTACTGATACATTTTTGACTGTCATCTTTCACTTCCTTAAACACACGGTTGCTTTTCCAGTTGTCCAGCTCAGCTTTCTATGCTGCAAAATCTCGTCTTCAATGATGAGCACATCACTGTCATGATGAGTACTACTTGGTACTGTAACATCTCGGGAAATAATCTGACAGATCCGCTGACCCAGTAACACCTGCAGCAGTCTCAGGGTGGGTGTACCGTAGATTGTACCAGTCTTTGTGTTTTCCTGTAGCTAAAAATCACTGGCCCATCCTGACCAATGATGATACCTGGACCTTTCAATTGTGCACTATCTGCATGTTTGTAGTAAACTGCCGCCGGTCTCATATCTTTCATGTGTAGGTCGTAATTGCTTGCGTAAGGCTCGCCGAATTCTTTCAGAGCATTCAGCCTCTTTAGATGCTCTCCTTGCAGCATGCGAAGCTGAAATGTGCTGTCCTACCCATGTGTTCGTGCTGGTGGTTTATCAGTAAGAACTGATGGTTGGTTTGGATTTTGAACACATACAAGCTGGTAAGGACAAAACCATGGACATTGTGCATATTGTTTTTTGTCATCAGTGCCCAATCCAAGGCAGTTTTTCAGTCACATCTATTGTCATTTTTTATTTCCATCAGTATTTCTGTGAGCGTCTGATTGTGTCCAAACACTAAGACCTTCGTTCGTCTTCAGAACACAAACATAGGCGTAAATCGCGGGGTGGGGGTCAGGACCCCCCCCCCCCATCTGAGGGTTGTCCCCCCTTAAAAATATAATTAAAAACCACATTGTGTATTCTAAATAATATAATGATATATACTTAAAATAAGTAGAAAACAATAAAAACGCAAACGGGGCAAAAAATGCGTTTTAAGTTTAGAAACATTTTGAGTCCCCCCTCTCTTGCCTCACAGTGGTTTGGTCCATCACGCACCTCACTGACACACACACACACACACACACACACACACACACACACACGTACGTCTGGTCACTCCGGTGGGAGAGATCACAGTTCTTCAGTAGTTGTGGAACTCCAGTAAGTATCTGTCAAGGCTATTTTATTCACTTTAAACATCGGATGAAGTGAATTTTTTTTTTTTTTTTTTTCTTCTCTTTAATAGACGATGCTGAGTTAATGAATTAGCAATGACAAAAAAATTATGATACCGAGGTAACACTAGTTAACATGAACTAACAATGAACTGCACTTATAAAGCATTTATTTATCTTTGTTAATGTTAATTTCAACATTTACTAATGCATTATTAAAATCTTGTTAACATTAGTTAATGCACTGTGAACTAACATGAACAAACATGAACAGCTGTATTTTTATTAACTAACGTTAACAAATTAACTAATGCTGAACAGAGGTGTTGTTCATGTTAACTAATGCATTAACTAATGTTAACTAATACAACCTTATTGTAAAGTGTTACCGATACGGATGTATTTTTCTACCATTCTGATATTTTAGTGATTATTGTTTGGTGCTTGTTGTAAGTCACCCACTCCAACTAACACGGCGATAAGCCGGTGTGTGAACTGATATTACTCTAATAGTGTAGATCTACCGCTGTGTTGGGTTTTGCTAATGCTATGTGGAAGAAGCAAGATAATTTAATAATTATATCACCGCGTGGTGAACCTATGATAACTCATATTTAAACAACTATTGCTTGTGTTGTTGGCCAGATAAAATGACAGAGAAAAGAAAAACAGACATAAGATCATTACATTTGCTGCCGCTAGGGTGCGTCTAGATTTCTAGGCTAAGGAAATTGTTGAATTAAAGTCGTTGTTTTTGTTTGTTTTTTGTGCAGATGTTCACATAAGACATAACAGATAATGTTTGTGTGAATACTCGCCATGACAGATATCTTGAGGTACTGTAATTCTGTGTATATCAGGATTGCGCGCTGTCTCAGAGTCTTTGTGCGCACGCGTCGGATCAATCATTCAGTGCGAATAAGATCGTTTTCATGGACAAAGGAAAGGTACTCCTCTCAGAAAACGTACAAATACAGACACTTTTAGCTGTTTAATTGCTGTTTGGGGCATTGGGATCGACGAGGGCTTCATGAACTCATTTTTGTGTGAACCTCAAAATCAACCAAAATTGACATTTTCCACTTGTTTTGCCTGTAGCTCGAAATTATCCGGTGCGCATTCCGACTCATTTTACCAGCACGGGTCACACATTTATTGTCCGCCACACACAGCGAAACACACTGCTTACAAGTTCCCCCCTTTTCGTAGCCAAAACATGAACAAGGGCTGCGTCTCAATCAGCTCCCTAGTTCAGTTATCAGGGCACTGATTAGGGAGTCGGCCACATTCATGTACACGATATACTGATTCACGACTTAGGAAGCTAGGGAGCTGATTGAGACGGACCCAACTTTTTCCGCCTCCAACTCCCAACTACAGCGCCCCCGTGAGGGCACAGGACAAAACTCAACATCTACTGACTCTGAAAAACAGCAGGAGAAAGACGCATGAGGCACGAGGACTGCAGATGTGAACACAGCAATAAACTGCAGTGCTAGTAATGTAAGACGCCTGAGACAGAAGGACAGCTGATCGTCCTCGCAGTGCCAAACCACGTGTAACCCCTAGATGTGTTTGAGAACCGGCAAGTGTTTTGGAGTAAGAGTGGAGTAACATCTCACAGCAAGAGCTCAGTCCATGAGGACGAGATGAACTGTAGGAGTTAAAGCGGCTGCTGCCACACCAGACACTGACCGCGACTTTGTTCAGGGACTCATTTCATTTCTGTTCATGTCTGTGAAACTTGTTCAGATTATGTCTCAGCTGTTAAATCTTTTTATGTTCATGAAAATATTTACACGTTAAGACATTTGAGAGGACGTTCTTTTTTGCAGAGTTTATATATATAATACACACACAAATAAATATAAATAAATGTTTTTGTGTGTTTTTTTTTTATATATATATATATATATATATATATATATATATATATATATATATATATATATATATATATATATATAGTGAAATGAACAATTGTCACTTTCAAAGAATGTAATGCGTTTAAATTATTAAAGGCACAATATGTAAGATTTTTGTTCACTCAGTGTTCACTTTTATGCTTTCACATTTCAGATCGAGAAACGATCATTTCTTGCGAAGCTTTTCAAGGTGAAGATCAATAAGACGCCTGCGCAGGAAGAGCATGTGAGCAAACAGGAAGAACTGGATGAAGAGTCAGTGTGTTCAGCTACAGCTACAGTCGTTGACCCTGTACAGACGACCACATCAACTCCTGCCCTAGATTACAAGCCCAGTATGTATCATGTGCTCTCTCACAGACACAAGGACATGCTCTCTCTCGCTCTCTCTCTCGCTCTCTCTCTCGCTCTCTCTCTCGCTCTCTCTCTCGCTCTCTCTCTCTCTCTCTCGCTCGCTCTCTCGCTCTCTCTCTCTCGCTCGCTCTCTCGCTCTCTCTCTCTGAGCACATTTACATGCACATTCACATTCTTCATAAGCCAGCAGTGTGTTTGCTTGTGTAAACGTTACTCTTTTCTTTTATCTGCGTTCAGTACTTAAGCATAAACTGCTCGACAAAGTTAGGTTTTTGCCATGTACGCCGATTTCGCCCGGCGAAACACCTTAACCTGTGTTTTTAAAAAGTGCAGATGTGACCCTGGAGCACAACACCAGTCATGCGTCTCACGGGTATATTTGTGGCAATAGCCAACAATACATTGCATGGGTCAAAATTATCAATTTTTCTTTTGCCAAAAATCATTAGGATATTAAGATCATGTTCCATGAAGATATTTAGTACATTTCCTACCGTAAATATATCTAAAATGTATTATTAGTAGTAATATGCGTTGCTAAGGACTTCATTTGGACAACTTTAAAGCCGATTTTCTCAATATTTAGATTTTTTGCACCCTCAGATTCCAGATTTTCAAATAGTTGTATCTCAGTCAAATATTGTCCAAACCATACATCAATGGAAAGCTTATTTATTCAGATGATGTATAAATCTCAATTTCAAAATATTAACCCTTATTTTGTGGTCCAGGGTCACATATGTGTGATATGACAGGAAATCGTCCTTAAAGGGCACCTATTATGCCCCTTTTTACAAGATGTAATATAAGTCTCAGGTGTCCCCAGAGTGTGTCTGTGAAGTTTCAGATCAAAATTCCTAACAGATCATTTAATATACCATTTTGAAAGTGCCAATTTTTTGGTTTGAGAAAAATGAGCTGTTTTGTGTGTGTTTCCTTTAAATGCAAATGAGCTGCTGCTCCCCGCCCCAGAGGGCGGAGCCTTCACAGCTCGTGAACACGCGAATGGAAACTGAAACATGATGCATCTGTTTGGTTATGATCACCTCTATTGCGGACACGCTCAAGTGACATTGCAGTTCATCATCATGAAATATTATCATCTGCATGTGTTTTAAAGCCTTATCACTCTCAACCGCTCTCAACTTGAGCCCAGCACACACACACGCACACACCCGACGCATGCGTACAGAGAGCTGGATGTCGGTGCGTCCGTGAGTAGGCTATTAAACTAAACTAGTTCTCTTTGATGTCTTATTGCGATTAAACTGTCAAATGCACAGAAGGTTATGTCAGAAACACACAAAGTTCACATGAAAACAGTTGGTTATGTCTGTGCACGTATGCAGCAAGTACAGAAATCCTGTGTGTATATTAGATCTGTGTATTAAAGTGACAGCAGTGTAATATACAGTATGTACTGCTATATATGCTGTTAATATGAATCAAACAACAGAAGAAAAACAGAAAATCACTCACTGCTCTTGACTGAATGAACTTTAGTAGCTTTATTAAGAACACATTTCTTACTTGAATGCTGTTGTTAATGCTCTGGTGAGGAGATAAACATGGCGGACTGTGTACAGCTCTCTGAGGGCGGGGTCTATGCTAATAGGGCAGTGTCCATCAACACTCGTGGGCGGGGCCTGTGAAATGTGACGTCACTTTGCCAGGAATCTGCAAACGGCTTGTTCTGAGACACTGCTTATGATTTATGGGGATAAAAAAAAAAAAGTAGTGGGTGGATTTTTACCATTATAGGGTGGTTGTGTACACACACTGCTGACACACATTTATGTTCAAACACCATGTAAAAGTGAATTTTGCATAATAGGTGCCCTTTAAGCCCCGATCAGACAGAACACATTTTTCAGGTTTGAGAACGCGAGGCGCACCGCACTGCCTTTTTTTGGTTGATGTTTTTCAATTTAGAAAATAGCAGTGCGCTGCAGGTTTGTTTTATGTTGCTAGGAAACCCCCGAATCAGCTGTGCTGTCAGTCTAATCAAGATAACCACAACCATTCATCTCAACATCTCCATTCATTCGATTGGACAATGGGGAAAAAAAGGCGAAAATATATTGTACGCTCCGACCCTTTCTTGACCCAAGAGATTATATGAATGTTTTCTCATCTCGGGCAGCCGAAGGAGAAGTGGCACAGTCACAGAAACTGCAGACATGAGAGGACAATCGATCTGTCATTTTCCTGCTGACATTTTGGAGTACTGTGTGTGGGTTTTAATGCATTATGTAACATCACTCGCATAACTGGAAAACTCAGTCGGGTACATGGATGATTACCATGTCACGTCAATACTGATTTTGTCTGTCTTGTGCTGCTGGAATAGGGGTTTGCATATAAATTGGTAAAACCTTTTATTTCATTATCGGTGTGCATGTAAACATGCTCTGTCTCTCTCTCTCTCTCTCTCTCTCTCACACTCACACTCACACTCACACACACACACACACACACACACACACACACACACACACACACACACACACACACACTTGATCTCCACTCAGCTCATTTTTTAATTGGAGTGACAATCGTTGGATGATCATATTTCAAGGCCAGTCTTTACACAGATTCCTCCATTTAAAATTCACTTAATAGTCATCAGTATTACTGATGTGACTGCACTGACACTATTGGATGAGAACTGAAATGAGCTGGACGATAACATCACTGTTTTCTGCAGAGATGCTTCAGAGCTTAATTGAACTAATTTCATAATTGATATTTACAGTGGAACTGAATCAACACTGAACTGACTTCAGCTGATCAATGACACTATTTCCTTTCAGCCGAATTGAACTCTGTTTGCATCATTGATCATTATTTACCTGCTTATCACTGTAAAGCTGCTTTGAAACAATCTGCATTGTATAAAGTGCTATAGAAATAAAGCTGACTTGACTTACAAAAAAAAAAGGGGCTTACCATTTTCAACATTGGCTTGAATTTGAACTTGCATCGTTGTGACCACATTAGACACTTTTATTTGAAGAATCTCACACAGTCGCTTATGAAACAGGGACATTTAGTCATTGTCAAACCACTGTTATATGGACTAACTGGTCAAATGTATCCACAGCGAAGATCGAGGGCTGCCAGTTTGTCATTTCACGTCAACATTTGTTTTAAAATGCTTTTAATGAGACTCGTTTCTTAACCAATAATTTGTTAAAAATCCCACTTCTACAGCATTTCATCTTTTTAAAGCATCAGCACATGAATTCAGATCCTCTTTTGAAATTTGCGCATACGGTCAACACCACAAAGCAAAACACAGCGTCTCTACCATTAAAACAGGAGAGCATAGAGAATATGTGTTACAGTACAAGTCTGTACTCAACAAACTCCCCTATTCTCTTCCGGTTCAGGTCTTTTCCACATGCTTTGTTAAATACAGAACTGTTTCCCATCACTTTCCCTCTGTACAGATGAAAACGTTATCAAAATTATTGGAAGCCACTAAAAACGCTGTATTAAGGATGCCAGACAAGTAATTTGGCGGTCATTTTGTAAAGAAAAACATCGCGCCTGCGCGCTTGCCTATAGATTAAACACATAATGCTTACGTGAACGCCGTCACCGTTCTCACAGATTCACCTTTTTTTTTAAGTTTACACGGAGATGATAACTGTATCGTTTCAAAACTATTTCAAAACCTGTTTTGGTGTTTGCGTCCTCTAGCCGCCGGGTGCTGTTGCCGGGCGGATGAGCGGCCGGAACGCATTGAGAGTTTTCTGTTTTGTTTGAAAATGTGTCGTGTAAGTGGCCCCAAAGTAAATAACTAATGATTTACAACGGAAATGAATCAATCAAAAACTTACTTTAGCTGAACAATAACTCTTTTCTAGAGCCAAAACAAATTTCCTGTTATCACTGTAAAGCTGCGTTGAAACAATCTGTACTGTGAAAGCGCTGTATTAATGAAGGTGACTTGACTTGATTTGACAATACTTATAACTTCAAAGGAGCGAGTAAAACTGATGTCCATTGCATATGCAGGTTGATATCTAAAGTTTATTTTTCTTCTTACTAAAAATCGGATATTAAATGTGAATAAAATGCCAACAATAAAAGACCTAGCTAGGTTAGCTGATTACCTTAAAAGTCTATAGATATCGTGTCAGTTCAACACTTTATTCGTCAAGCAGATGCGATCAGACCAGTTTTCCTGTCTGTTCATGTGACGTTCTGCAAAAAGCCTATTGTAGTCTCAGAGTTTGAGTTCGAGTTCATGGAGTTTGATGCAGCTTTTTGTGTGGAAGACACGGGCCGCATTTGGGAATCACGGGCACTCACTTGTCATTACATAGTTAACTGGGAAATTCACAGTGCTGTTCTGCAGACCAAAGCCATGCCAGAGCGGCATACTGCTGAAAATACGCTTTCCACTGGGAAACCACTGGGGACTAAGCGGAAAAATCACTGCATGCGTGCATGACAATACGAGCAACATGGTGCTTGCCAACACTGAATGGCTGGAGACTCTCAGCCCTGTTTTGCACACACACTCCAACTCGCTACAAATGACGGTTTCAAGCTTCAACACATAAACCATGTCGTTGCATCTGCCAATCGTCTTGTTTCTCATTTCCATCACAGCACAACTGCAACACAAGCACTGAAACAAAAGCAACTGCACTGAGCACAAATGAGTGCAGTACCGCCGAACTCGGTGGAAATCTGTTCGTGACATGTTCGAGCGCTTGCTAGAGCAAAGATGGGCAATATCTGCCGTCTCATCAGACAGAGCTTTCACAAACCCTCGAACTGACTGATGATAGCTGGGGAGTTATGGAGGAACTCTTACCAGTGCTTCACTCACTTAAATGTGCCACCACTGCAATCCGGGGTATCCATCTCTGTGGTTTACCCAGTGACAGCAACTCTGTCAAAACACCTCAAAGAAATCCTAGGAGAGTCTCCCAGTTCAAGCAAACAGTGTGTGCTTCACTGGAGCGGCGACTTGCACCTGCAGATGTCAGCAGCGCTTGCAAGGTTGAATACATCGCATCCTTCCTGGATCTCCTGCATGTGTGTATGCGGGGGAGGGTGCGTTTTTTTTTTTTCTCCCAACAATCCATCGAATATTATTTTTGCTTGAAATGCCCATCCCTACTATGGAGGGAGAGATGACATGAGCTCCAGAAAGGTCCCGCGGGGGAATCGGCAGCGCTTAGTGACGGTTCTCTCATCACTCACAGTTTTAGGACATACTGAAATCTCAAGAAAAGACACAATAGTGGTCAGATATGGCATTATCTACAATCTGTGGGTGGATGACGGTTAAGCCACATGAGATCAGTAGATCGAGTGTGTGTGGGGTCAGTTACGTGCTTCATAAGTCCAAATGAGCTTTAGTGAAATTACACATTTATTACATTAAATCATCATGTACAGATGGGTTTTACAGCATGTAAAAACTAAAAACTGAATAGACTCCTCTTTAAAGGTGGGGTAAGCGATATTTCAAAACTGCTTTAGAAAAGTGTCTCGGGCCGAGTACCAAAACAAGCTTGTAGCCAATCAGCAGTAAGGGGCGTGTCTACTAATGACGGGGAGAAGAGAGCGCGCTCAGTGCACGTCATTATTCAAAAGACACGACACACAGGACGGACATTAGCCGAGTGACGGCAGAAAGAGAGAGATGGCAGATAAAAAAACAAAAGTGGAAAATGTCTGTGGAACAAAAGAAGGCTTACGATCAGGCAAGAAGTAGGACCCGTGTAAATATCAGATCAGCTTTCCAGCGCTGGAGAGAACTCAAGGAGCGAAGGCCGAGGTTGCTTTATTTCTTCTCGATAGGCGAGTAACATTGGTTTTGTTTCACAGAACTAATATATGCTGGCTTTTTCTTGAATATGCTCGTGTGTCATGTTCGCTTGTTTGTCCATTTGCGATCGTATTGTCGTTCACTTCAGCGATGATAAAGACCCATTCATTTCCACATCACATAAACCTGGAGCGTCTAAACCTCCTCCACGGTCTGTTTCAAGCGTCAGCTCCCAAAGTGTGTCCGAACAGTAAGATAATATACTCTAATATATGTTTGTTTCCTTTGGTTCCTCTTTTCGTGATCGATATACCCCTCTAATCTTGTCATAATTGTAATATGTTTCTTAGTTGGACTGTCGTGCTCGTGCTATCGAGTTGTTCATGAGAACTGTGTTTGTGTTTTGGGGATGGAAGGGATGACTTTTTCATTGAACATTCGACCTGGATTACCATAGTAACACACATTGCTTTCACTTATTGATGACATCATACCCTCGGCCGGCTGGCACAGTAGATTCCACCATAGTCGTTGCCTGGGTTACGTATGTGTGGGGCGGAGCTATCAAAATAGGGGCGTGTTTGTTTTGGTGATTTGAAATATCAACATCGGTTACCAGAAAGCGCTTACCCCACCTTTAATTGGTAAATGATACACACGTGTGGTGTTTTGGGGACAGTGTTGAGCAGACCTTAGAGATGAAGCCAAAGTCCTAAATCGCAGTAGTGTGCCGTTAATGGCGATGTAGGATTTGGTCAAATTGTGTGACCAAGTGTGAACGTGGTGCGTGCAGTTTCTCAGCAAACAGTGAAGCTTCTGCTGTGGTTTTTAAAGCGACAATATTTTGTAAAAAGTTTTAATTAGTCCCAAAATGGGCTTGCTTCTTAAAAGTGTCCCATACCCAGACATTTAAAATTACATCAATTGTGTTGCGTTTTTCCAAATGCTTCTTGTGTTTTTATATCTTTTATATCCTTCTCTTTATTGTTTTTTCCCAGCCATTAAAGACACAGATGAAGTTGAGTACAATACCAGCACACCCCAGAGCCAACCTTCAGATCCGACTCTGGACGTGGCCGCTTCTCAGAAGACTCCTGCAGCCCCGCTAGTCAAGAAGTCCACTCCAGGAAGAGCAAAGAAAACCATGCCAGGCTCTCCACGACTGGAGCTTCTCAAAGGGGCTCTCAGTAAAAGCCCTTTAACTTTGCCTAGGAAGCCTCCTGAATCCATGGCACCGGCTGAGTCCAGCAAACCTCCAGAACGTGTGAGCGGCAGAGCCTCAGCAGAAGATCCTGCTGTGGACAGTCCTCTCCTGATCAGACAAAACATTCGCCGCTCACTCAGCAAAATCCTGCTCAAAAGGTTAGAGAAAGAAACCTTAGGGGTGTAACGATACACTCGTGTCACGATTCGTTATACATCGCGATACTAATTTCACAATAAGCCAAAATAGTTTTTATTATTATTAAAATAATATTAATATTGTATTATTATCAGGACCCACAAATATTCCCCCATTGCATTATTATACATTATATTCAACATTATATATAGTCGTGTAATGTAGTAATGTCACTGAAACTCCGTAAGCTTTATTGTTTTCCCTCACGCAGTCCTCGCTCTTTCAATGCAGGCATTGGATCTCTTAAGCCGTCGCACACACACTCTCCCAGTGATCGCTATGTCCCGCCTCTCCCGCTATTAACGCACTATACATATAAGAATAAACCATCGAAACGCTTTGAATAAACATACTACTAAAACTAAATGTGATCTGGTGATTTAAATGATGTTTGCGCTTCCACTTTGAGTAGTGTGTGTGCGCTTCAGATGATCAATGCAATCAATCACAGATCTAATCGCAAGAAAGCATCTCAAAATGACTATTCCCAAACTGTACGTTTAGCTCATCCAAAAATGTAAATTCTGCATTTACTCTCATGTTATGTTCGCATGTCACGCAATCATCTGAACGTCCCCGTCTACTACAGCAAATCTGTTCATCATATAAAGCCACTGTGTCTCTTTAGAAGACTTGGATTTGGATTAGACACTCGATTGATTGATTATTTTTACGATGCCTTTGACATTTTTTGGGTCTTCTAAGTTTGAGAGGAATGGACTCTAAATGGAGGGACAGAAATCTCACAGGTTTCATAAAAAATATCTTCATTTGTGTTTGGAAGTTAAACGAAACGACATGAGGGTGAGTACATGATGACAGAGTTTACGTTTTTGGGTGAATTATACCTTATAAATGCAGTAAGTTGAGCCTTGGATAAAACAACTCTATATCGCAATTCACAAATCATATTGTTTACATCAACGATGCATATCGTCTCATTTTTATATCGCGAAATCTCGATTAGCGGTGTATCGTTACACCCCTAAACCTTGTCTCAAGTCATGTCCTCATTTAAACCTAAATATCCTGTAACAAATGTTAATTAGTGACCCAGCACCAAAAGTGCGAAGACGCCTGTTGTATCTGTTGGTCATCATCTTTTCTTGAAGTCTACTGAATCATACATAGAATAGTTGTCTTGTACCCTAGTGCACGTCAAACACGAGGCCTGCGGGCCAAAACTGACCCGGCATTCATTTCATGTAGCCCGCAAGTTCATTTTCTGAAATGTATCAACCAACCTTTCCTTGTTCAGTGCGTGAGGTGATGAACTGCTAGTCTGCATTCACGCTTTGGAAACAGGGAAGCATCTATTTGAGTGTTTAGAAGCACTTCAGCGGGTCATGACATAAAGCAGGGGTGTCCAGTCCACTGACAGTGGCCCTCCGGGAGCAGGACTGGACCATTCCAGGCTAACACATCAGCCAGTTTAGAGACCCTGAGGTTTTATCTCTGGGATGCTTAATGGCATGTTTACACGAAACTTAATACAATAGACAATACAATATCAATGTGGTGGCAGCGTCACCAACTGGTCAAAGTTAAAAGCTATTTTATCGCATCATAAGTAATGATGCTTATTGTTTGTAGACCACTTTGCCTAAAATCTGGAATTCTGTATTTAATCAATTTTTACCATTTGTGTGCTTGGCCTTGTAGCTGCTGTCTCTAATCTTGTGATTATCTTCTTCTGTAGGTTAAATCAGAGTGATGATCTGAACATTTCTGAGAATGAAATTGAAAAGCTGGCAGTGGACATGGAGAAAGAGATGTTCAATATGTGTTACACCACAGATGAGGAGTATAAGAATAAATACCAGTGTCTCATCCTCAGCTTGAAAGATCCCAAAAACAAGGTTATTTTTTGTACATTTTCTTCACAAAATGACTTCATTTAAATGCTGTTTTCATAATGTGTGGAGTCCTACTATGTTTTCAGGAACTGTGTCATCAGGTTTTGAAAGGAAACATACCTCCAGTCAGGCTCATTCATTTGAGTCAGCAGGATGTGACTTCTGTCGAGGTAAAGCATTGTGTTTGTCACAAAAATGAATGTTAAGTCGATGTGGAGCATTTCGGTTTTTGACTGTTTCTGACAGGAACCCGCTGCTGACCCTTCTGTGAAGGAGGAATCATCATCCCTTTGTTCTGTGGATGTGGAAGAACCTCCTCCTCCTCTTCCTCCTCCTGAGGAAGTGATGATAGTAGAGTCCACACAGTCATTGAACACAACCACTACCTCAGTGAGTTCATCGCATCGGCTTCTAGCTTAGACAAAGTTAGCAAAAGACTTTGACGAACACATTGCAGATCATCCACTGCAGCTTGCTCACACAATCTTGTGTTTATTAGGGCTTTTCTTCTTATCTGCTAGAGCACAGTGCCTGTTCCTCTGAACAGTCAAGCAATAAAGCCTTTTGTCTATCCTTAGGAAGAGAAACTGCCTCTGTCTCAACCGAAGCAGACGCCAGCGAGGGAAGCGAGCATAGATGCTCCAGACGTGATCGGCAGCATGTTGAAAGACACCACATTAGAGCATAAACACCATCTCTTTGACCTTAATTGCAGGATATGTACAGGTATGACCTTCTAAAACGCATATTGGAAAAAAAACTTCACATGCACTGCCTGCTTTCCTGGAGATGTACAGTGGGGAGAACAAGTATTTGATACACTGCCGATTTTGCAGGTTTGCCCACTTACAAAGCATGTAGAAGTCTGTAATTTTTATCATAGGTACTCTTCAACTGTGAGTGACGGGATCTAAAACAAAAATCCAGAAAATGACATTGTATGATTTTTAAGTAATTAATTTGCATTTTATTGCATGACATAAGTATTTGATATATCAGAAAAGCAGAACTTAATATTTGGTACAGAAACCTTTGTTTGCAATTACAGAGATCATACGTTTCCTGTAGTTCTTGACCAGGTTTGCACACACTGCAGCAGGGATTTTGGCCCATTCCTCCATCTTCAATGCTCTTACTGAGGGAAGGAGGTTGTTGGCCAAGATCTCGTGATACATGGCCCCATCCATCCTCCCCTCAATACGGTGCAGTCGTCCTGTCCCCTTTGCAGAAAAGCATCCCCAAAGAATGATGTTTCCACCTCCATGCTTCACGGTTGGGATGGTGTTCTTGGGGTTGTACTCATCCTTCTTCTTCCTCCAAACACGGCGAGTGGAGTTTAGACCAAAAAGCTCTATTTTTGTCTCATCAGACCACATGACCTTCTCCCATTCCTCCTCTGGATCATCCAGATGGTCATTGGCAAACTTCAGACGGGCCTGGACATGCGCTGGCTTGAGCAGGGGGACCTTGCGTGCGCTGCAGGATTTTAATCCATGACGGCGTAGTGTGTTACTAATGGTTTTCTTTGAGACTGTGGTCCCAGCTCTCTTCAGGTCATTGACCAGGTCCTGCCGTGTAGTTCTGGGCTGATCCCTCACCTTCCTCATGATCATTGATGCCCCACGAGGTGAGATATTGCATGGTGCCCCAGACCGAGGGAGATTGACCGTCATCTTGAACTTCTTCCATTTTCTAATAATTGCGCCAACAGTTGTTGCCTTCTCACCAAGCTGCTTTCCTATTATCCTGTAGCCCATCCCAGCCTTGTGCAGGTCTACAATTTTATCCCTGATGTTCTTACACAGCTCTCTGGTCTTGGCCATTGTGGAGAGGTTGGAGTCTGTTTGATTGAGTGTGTGGACAGGTGTCTTTTATACAGGTAACGAGTTCAAACAGGTGCAGTTAATACAGGTAATGAGTGGAGAACAGGAGGGCTTCTTAAAGAAAAACTAACAGGTCTGTGAGAGCCGGAATTCTTACTGGTTGGTAGGTGATCAAATACTTATGTCATGCAATAAAATGCAAATTAATTACTTAAAATCATACAATGTGATTTTCTGGATTTTTGTTTTAGATTCCGTCTCTCACAGTTGAAGAGTACCTATGATAAAAATTACAGACCTTTACATGCTTTGTAAGTAGGAAAACCTGCAAAATCGGCAGTGTATCAAATACTTGTTCTCCCCGCTGTATGTCTTTAAACAGTAAGGCAGGGATCCTCAAATCTGGCCCCCAAGATCCACTGTCCTGCAGAGTTTAGCTCTAACCCTAATCAAACACACCTGAACATGCTTATCAATGTCTTCAGGATCATTAGAGAATCACAGGTAGATGAGTTTGATCAGGGTTGGAGCTAATCTCTGCAGCGCATTGGCCCTCCAGGGCAAGATTTGAGGGACCCTGAAGTAAGGTATGGGAGGCTGTATGTGGATATCACAGTGTAAATGTCCATCTGATAAAAACTGCTTCATTGTTGGCCTCTGTTATACCAGGTACAGGTGTTGCATGTCAGAACTGTTACTATATTTCAAAATGACTTCATCATATATATACTTTATATTAGGGCTGGGTAAAAAAATATAAATTTCTCGATTTTAATCTATTCTCATTTTTACAAACCGATATCTATTCTTAAATCCCAAGAATCGATTAGTCATCCTGTTTTCAGTTGATGAATGAAAGGAACATTGTAGCGCCTCCCATCCAATAAATCACAATCTCAGATTTCAAATTACGTCCATTTTATTATGAAATTTAAAAAATAAATACCGTTTTGGCGCTGTTTAATATGGTGTGAGATCGCTGTAGCGCCTCAGCTCAAGAGAAGCGGCACGTGAACTGATGATCTCCTCCGCCTTAATACCAGTTACAGCACGAAATAAACATGAATGAGCATCTGAAAGTGTGTTAAAAGAGAGAGTACAACTTACCGAAATCTGTATCATGTCACAATCAGTGTTTCAACCGCAGAAAGACGTCAATAAAACAGCTTGTAAACAATGTCATGTAACGTCACGTTTACCTCAGAAAAACCATATCCAGTGTCCATAAACTCGTTAGTGAGCTAGAAAAATTAACTCTAGAGGAGCATTATATACATAAATATATGCACTATATTATAATTTTAATGTTCTTCAATATTTAATGCATGTTTGAATAAATCTGGCAAGTTTTTATGACAGCCACCATTTAAATGTTTATATTTCAAAAAACGAATTGGAGTAGAAATATGATTATGTAATTGTAAAGTTATTATTACATCTTGAGTGTAATTTAAGTGTTTGTATGCAAAGTTAATTTTCAATATTATAGTCATGTAGTACCAACTGACACCCATGTATAGTTTACAGCATTAGTTGAGAGATTTTTTTTCCTTGAGAGAATTTTTATCTGATCGATTATTTTGGATATATATATAGAATCGAATCGAAATCAAAAGCTTGTGAATAGAAATCGAATCGAATCATGAAATTTGTGTCAATTCCCAGCCCTACTTTCTATCTGCTTGACATGGATTTTAAAATGACTGTATTTACCAATCAGTATCCAGAACAATAGCAATCTGTAGTATACGAAGTATTGCTAACCACAGACTCAACAAATAGTCCCTGCAGTTTTCTTCCATAACTTGCATGTCAAGCAAAAGGAGATAGTCAAAAATAAAAGCAGTTGTAAAGTTGCTGCCCTGCCCCACAGTATAATTTGTTACCTGCAGGCCAAGTATCATCTGATAATGATCCTGAAACCAAGAAACCCAAGATGAAGACAATGAAAGATGACGCAGAAAAGGAGAAATCTTCACGGGCTGTTCACGTGACTGATGTAGCACTGGATCCACCAGCTCTGGACTCTGATATCATCGAGTCCCCTGCTTCTCCCAATGCTGAGGACTTTGACTCACGGTTACCATCTGCAGATTTCTCTCCTGTTTTGATTCCTTCAGTTCCCACTGTGGCCATCTCAAGAAGAGATCCTCGTACAGCACAATACAGACAGACTCAGCCACCGTCTGCTGGCCCAGAGATTGTCTCAAGCCCACACCAGCATCCGCACCCAGTAAAGCCTGTCGTGGAACCTCTGACACAGCCACCACATGTGTCCGTACATCTGCCTGCTCCAATGCCCAAATCTATCCTCACGAAACCTTCGCCAGCTACACTGGACACTTCGTATAGCTCAAGGTGCAGACAGACAGACATTTTTTGATGTAACTTCCACAATAAATACAATAATTGTTAAAACCTACACAGCACAAATAATGAATACGTTCTAATGTCTCTCTTTTTCAAGGCTGGCAGATTGTGATAAAGGAACAAGACAGTTTTTATCTAAACAGAGCATTTTATGGAAAGGCTTTCTTAACATGCCAACTGTGGCCAAATTCGTCACAAAGGGATACTTAATTTCTGGCTCTCCTGAATTTCTGAAAGAGGTTGGCCTTTTTAAACATAAGTAAATGATTCATATTATTATTTTTTTTAAAGATATATTTTCTTGTTGTGAGTTATTTTATCTCAAAGTATGCGGGTGGTATAAATGTGGCCGGTGGGTGTTACATGTATGCATTTTCTCTGTTTAGGACTTACCAGACACTATACAAGTTGGAGGCAGGATATTACCTCAAACTGTCTGGGAATATGTTGATTTGATAAAGACATCAGAGGCAAAGGTAAGCCCATGACCTCAAATGTATTATTAATAATATTGATATATTAATTGTATTAAATGCACATCGTTTGATAAATGCCCTTGATCAAATCTATTTGCATTATTTCCTTGAATACAGGAGCTGTCATTAATCCGGTTCCATCCAGCCTCAGAAGAAGAGGAGGTTGCATATGTGTCCCTCTTTTCATATTTCAACAGTCGTAGGAGATTTGGGGTTGTTTCTAATATTTGTAAACACATCAAAGATCTTTACCTCATTCCACTGTGTACAAAACAGTCCATCCCTGCGGCACTGCTTCCCATAGAGGGACCAGGTATATGATGCACATATTACATACTCAGGGCTCGACATTAAGCCCTTTCATGTGCTTGTCCTTCGGACATGTAAATCGGTCATTCACTTGTCCCAGTAAAAAAATTGCTTGTCCAGAAAAAAAATAGTATTTTTTTTGTAAAATGTCGTAAATATAATTTATCCTGAAGCATCAGTGTTCAGTCAGCTTTGACATATTTAAATCTGCGTATTTATGATTTTTTTTACCTTTATAAAATATAAATATATATAAATATAATATACACAATATAAATATAAAATATACAAATATATATATATTTTTAAATATATGCTTCATTTTATCAATAAATTCAATTAGAATAATAAGACACTATAGGGCTGTTACCAATAAAATTAAATAATTTACACTGAAAAATTACAACTGCATTAAAAATGTTATCATATGAGATTGCTTTGAATATACAAATAAGAAATGTTTGAACGAATGACTCTTTTAAGCATGAAAGTAAACCTCCAGTAGGTGCGGCAGGTCTTAATGAGTGATCAAACCATGAAATGAAATCAGTGTCACATTTTCAGTCGTGATGGTATTCAGCACTCTTGGTCGTGTGATGTTGCTTAACTGTATCATATGTTAAAAATATAAAAACTCCACATTTGTAATTTTTACCACAGTAAGTTAACTGAGTTTCTTTGAGCTGCGCTCATTTGTTGAGATTTCTCCTTGAGAGGCTGCGTCAGTACATTATTTATTATATTATTATTCACTATCAATCACCACTTACACTAAATGAATGCAGAATCATTCTTGCGTTTTGGTGATTCCCTAGTTATTTTTTGTTATTGACATTTTAATCAGGATACTTGTCCGGCCCGGCAAATAAAATTCTCTTTTACTTGCCCCTTCAAAAAATCCACTTGTCCCGGACAAGCGGACAAGCGTTAATGACGAGCCCTGCATACTGATCTATTTCCACATCAGGTGATAATGATTTTGACCTTTTTATGTTATGACTTCTCTTAGGGCTTGAACTCGATCACCCTAATATCCTAATAGGGTTAGCAGTCTGTCAGAAACCGAAGCGTCTTGAGGGATTGCCACAAGATGTTGCCGAGAAGAAATCTAGGTCCTTGATTTGTGTGGATAAAAGGGAAACCAGCAATCCTACCTCAATAAATGATCTTGGACAACATAACACTAAGGCTTGTGATGCTGATGTCTTGCTCAACTCAAATCCTTGTGGATCTTTTCCTTCAGCTGGGTTACCAGACCCAGCCAGCTCTCTGTGTGGCCCATCTTCTCTCCCTAGAGTGTCATCTGTGTCGAAACCCACCCCGTCTGTCAATGACTCCACCAATACCACCCCACTTCAGACCATACTTAACACATTATTTGGTCAAAAGAAACATGATGCCACAGAGTGTACTATAAGCTCGTCAACAGATAAGGTTCAGCCTTGTCAACAGTTGTGCAAATACGATGATCCAGTGGAGTTAGGTGATGATGATAGGCCTTACGATCCTGAGGAGTATGATCCGGCTCTTTCTAATGGGGCCCTGGTTCCTTTGAGTCCAACCGAAGTTTTGGAGCCTAAAGTTTCATCTGTTGCTCCTGGTGAGGATGATGATGATAGACCGTATGACCCAGAGGAGGAGTACAGTGCAGTTGCTAATGCTCAAACTGTCAGAAATAATATACCCAAAACAACAGAGGTTAAAAATACAGTAGAAACCTCTACAGTTTCCAGTGATATAGCCTATGATCCAGAGGACGAGACTGTGTTTGAAGAGATGCAAAATTACCTCACAAGTAACGCTTTACCTCACAAATCCACCGTCTCTGAACACAAAATCCCCCATTACAACGATAAAATCCCTATTACAACATTCTCTGAGCAGCAAAAAATTCTTGAAGAGTTGAATAGGCAGATAGAGGAACAGAAAAGACAGCTAGAAGAACAGACAGAAAGTCTACGCCTTCAGAAGGAAGCCATTGGTGTTTCCATGGCCCATTTCTCTGTTTCTGATGCTCTGATGTCACCACCAACAGCGTTTGGTAGGGACGAAGAGGACGAAATAGAAAAAACACCCTATTGTCCAATAATTAATCAGAATAGGGATCCACGGATCTGTCGAAAAGCAAGTCAGGATGTGCAATTGGATGATGCTGAATGCGAGGCTATAGAAACAGAAAGTGCACAAACATTATTAAACATGGAAGAGACCAAGAATATAGTAGTGGACAACTCATTAATCGCAAAGAAAGAGAAATTAGCTTCTGATAACGCAATGCCAAAGGAAGGGTCACCAGAAACTGCACAAGTACAGGACACTAAATGCTCACGTTCAGAGTATACCTACAAGAAAGGAAGCAGTAGAAGGTCCACATTGAGCACGTATAGGTCGTCAAGTAGGCGCGAACACAGCAGGCCATACCCCCAAGACAGGGCGTCTTCAAGAGCATCGCATACAGCTAGAGCCTCAAAGGATGTCTCAGACAAACACCATCGAAGCAGACCGTCTGCAGAGCACCCCTCTAGGGGAAGTCACAGTGGCAGACGGAGAGAGACATCATCAAGGAAAAGGGATCATCATCACCACCACCACAGAGACTCATCTTCACCCTCGCGGTATAGGAGCAGAAGTCGTCATACCACGCGTTCACGCTCAAGCCGGAGGGACAAATCTTTGCAGGACGACAGTGGCCAGTCTCGTAAGACTTACCAGCAAGAGCCTGGGCCATTGTCAGAGCACAGCACTCAATCTTCACAACATGACTCTGACCAGGTGTCAGGCAGTGATCGCATGCAAACTGCATACACATCAGGACAAAGTGAGACTACTTGTAAAGACAAACAATTGGCAGAAGTTCAGCAAGGGGGTCCTTTAAATGCAAAGCAAAGCCAGGGACTTCAGACATTCCAAAATCCAGGGGAACACTGTTCTCAGCCTTTGTTAAACAAGTCATTTGACACAAATCTGCCATTTTCTAGCCGATCTGAAATTAAGAGAGATAATTTGCCCCAGAGCAAAATTGACTCAAAATTGAAACAAGGAGCACTACAGCTTACACCCTCTCTGCACAGCACAGGTGATACTGACCTGCCTTTACACAGAGTTACACCAGCATTACAGCCACACACATTTCAGACAGACGCTTTTCACCATGACTCCATAAGTCCATCTACCCAGCCACCACATAACCGAACGGCTCATTTTTCTGAGCCTGGCCACATTGATCAAAAGAGAGGCATGCCATCAGTTCAAAGGTCGAATTATTTACATAATGAGACAGACGAATTACATTCAGGAGATTTCCCTCAAAGATCTTTCCATTCACAACATAGACATTTATCTCAATCTGACACTGATCAATTCTATTGCGGAGAACCGCCTCAAAATAAAAGAGACGACTTTTTTATGCATGATGCAGACCACAACAATCAACCTTGTGCATCTCAAAAAGATGAAGGATTCCCCACATGGGAGCATGGCAAGTTTGATCACCAAAAACACCCGAACCACATGCTCAGGAGATTTCCACTGGAAGAGACAGACCAGGCCCATCAAAGTCAGAAACCCAGGCCTGCCCAGTTACATGAGGGCAGTTTTCAAGAATCTGAAACTGGTAGATTATCTCACAAAAAATGTAGATCTTACATGCAGGGGCAAAATGAATCTGTCCAGTTTCAGCAAAGAGAGTCACTATTAGGGCCTGTCCCTGTGCACAAGGGCAATTTCAGACCCCATAATCCTAGAGAGCATTTTCAACCTTCCACATTTGATAAGTGGAAACCGTTAGGAAAGCACCCGTCTGCACCCATGAGGAAACTGAGAAGTCCTAAATTTGGTCAGCCCAGGGGCCAGTCCTCTTTTGAAGCAAGTGGACATGCTTCCCCCCAAGATATTTGTGAACTACAAAGCCCTAACTGCCACCAAACATTTGCAGAGGATGCAGAAGACCAAATACAAACATCTTTTTCTAGACGGGCTCCAACACACTCTCAAGACCCGGCAAGTGGGGCAACGCACAGCCAGTTTGAAGGACCGCGATATGCTGAAATCAAAGGTCAACCAAGAGGGCTGAGTTTATCTGAGTTTAGAGGACGAAGAAGGGGTGTTAGTGGGACATTTTTTGCAAGGGGTAATAAAATGAATGCACAAATGAGGGGACCTCGCTTTGATTCACCACAGCAGTTTCTGGGCCAAAGAGAACCATCTCCTGATTTACATGGACCGAGAAGACCTTCACCTCAAAATTGTGACCATTTTGATGACCACAATGAAGCCCATTCATCTGGTTTCCCCAACCATTCCACCCCTACTCATTTTAAAAAACCCCAACATCAAAATCCATGTGAGATTCAAAATTTGGGGCAACCACGTGCAACTTTTGAGAGCCAACTAAAACAGACAAATATACGCCCGTTACGACGATCCGGTCCACTACTCCCCACTCCACCTGGAGGTCCAATTAATCCGAACACTTCCCAGGTACACAGGCATAACTCCCACAATGAGTGTGACTGGTCACAGGGGCCACCTGACATAAGACAAGGTCGTGTTGCAAAGAACGTCAGTGGACATTGCATTCGTGAAGAGAAGCCAAGTATTGGTAACCGTTTTAAACTTCAGCGACGCGATAACTCAAGTTTACTTCAGGATGAACCAGTCGGGTATGAAAGTAGAGAGGAAGAACCAAGGGTTCAGGACAGAAGTTATGGACAAGCATGCAGAAGGTCAAGAGGACGCAATGGCAGATGTAGAGGTGAAACAAGGGCAAATATGTGGAGATAACACAACAGAGAAGGAAAATATGAGCAGATCCTGCAGTGTTTGGCTGAGTAGTCAAGACTTAAACTACTATAGATTGCAGGTCAAGGTGCAGATGTTCATAAGTATAATGGATGGGGAATAAAGGAACAAGACAAGCCCTCTGAAGGTTTAAATATTTGCAAGTTCAACCATAGGCGGACCTTGTTATATGCCTGTACACTGATAGATCTCAATCAGAATACATTGTTCTGCAAAGTGAAGCAGTTTTTGATAAATCTGTTTGATGTTTCTTGAAAGATTGAAGGTTTGTTCACCCTGCCATATCAACTTTAAGTTGATTACTGAAAAAGAAACAATGTTTTTTTGTTTTGTGGAAGCAGGACGTTCATTTAAACTACTGACAAAAGTCTGTGAATGTTTTATTTTTATTTTTTTTATCTCTTGGAATTACAAAAATGTTCTCATGAGCTATAAATAGCAGTGTACATTTATGTTCATAGATTTTTAAGTACTTTTCTAAATGTACATTTGTAAGTAATTCAGTATTTCAAAAAATGGAGCCTTGTCTATTTCCACTGATTTCATTTAGTAAACAACTGAACCACAACATCAGACCAGTGCACTTAATATCTAATTGTGTTTTTTCAAAGGGATACTCCAACCAAAAATAAAAAATTCTGTCATCTTTTTTTTTTTTTTACTCATCCCCATGTGCTTCCAAAACCACATATTTTCTTCTTCTGCAGATATTTTGAAGAACATTGTGAACCAAACAGCATTGGAGCCCATTAACTTCCACTGTATGGACAAAAATAAAAACACTGAGACATGTATTTTTATGTTCCACAGACTAAAGCATGATCGTAGATGAATAAATAATGGCAGAATTTTACGTTATTGGGTGGAGTGTCCCTTTAAATATTACTATGGAGGAATATTATGTGGCTATAACCATATGAAAAAGCCATCTCAGCTTTGTAATGCATGGGTAGTGTATCTTTATTGAATAGGCCAGACAGTTTTTGACAAACATTGATGGATTCTGACCACATTAAAGGATAAAGTGCAAATACGTGTCATAGGTAGTCCTATAAAGGTTAAAAAAGCTAATAAAGAAGTTTTGTATAATGAATGAATCAGGTGAGCTAAGTTTACTTTTGCCTATTTATATTAAAAGTATATATTTTTTTATAGACAAGTTTCTTGAACACTTAAATACAGCAACAATGACAGCATTAACAAAAAACAATGGAAGACAATGAAAAAAATTCGTAGGTAAATGTATAAATACAGTAATACACAATTCAATGCACAGAGGCAGTACAAGTTAGGCTACACTGACAATTTCACAGTTTTGCCACTTTTTTGTTAATCGTTTTAGTGTCATAATTAAGTGTCATAAATTATTTAATTTGGGTATTGTTAAAGAAAATTTACATTTATGAATAAAATGTTTGAAAGTATTAGGTAATGGTAAGAATAGTAATGTCTGTGGATGTGGGATCTAGTGAAGTGGTCGGTGGGTGTGATTTGCATATATGCATATGATCCTGTTCATGGGTCTTTCCAGGTTTGATATATAAGTTATTACTGAAGCAAGTCGCGTGATTGAGCCTGTAATAATGGTATCAATCCGTGATATTTACCACAAAAACCGGCCGGCGGGCTGCGAGTGACGTCACTAGCGACGCCATTTGTTTTCTGTGTCAGCCGTTCAGCGTCAGGTAAGGCCAGTCCTCCTCATTAATCACTTCTAATCAGTTGTTTTCACGATCTACATTAGACCCTCGATTCTGAGACTGCGTGTGCTTAATTGACACGGTTATTAATGGCCGTGATGGAGTCAGTCAGACTTTAAATCCGGGATGTGATGGCGGGAAAACTCGGGAAGTTGAAACCTTAGGCAAGACTGTGTTTTGGTTAAATATAACATTATAATTTTGTTAAGTGTTTAAAATGTTAAGAGAACGGGTCTGTTGTCTCAATTAATTACTCCTAGATCCATTTACAAAACCAGTATAGCAACTGACTTATAGTTGACAAGGATACCGTTATTACTACTGTAAAAGTTAACATGAAATGGCCTCCACGACCCATTTTACATAAACTTATAAACAATATAAACTATTGTTACATATTTTGATTTGAGTCATTGAACAGAATATTCAATGACTGAGACAAAAAATGCAGACTTGATTTAATCCATTGATAATTGTTTAGATTGTGATATAGGGGTGCCAACTTCAGAAGAGGAAAATAAGGGACACTCAAAATATGTGTTACTGTATATGTCATTTCAGTGTGTCTGTGGTTAAGTGTGTGTGTAAAAGGTTCTCAGACATAAACATTTGTTTTGCTTAATCTATTTATGGACAATTTAATTCTAAAAAGAAATTTTATGCCATACAAAAAGTCACGTTACACACAACAAGCATTGTTCAAAATAACAGCATTTATCTGAAATAGAAAAAATGTTTGAATTATTTTTTTGGAAAGAAATTAATGAAATTAATAATTCACCAAGGATGCATTAAATTGATCAAAAGTGACAGTAAAAGGCATTCTATTTCAGAGAAATGCTGTTCTTTTGAACTTTGTATTCATCAAATAATCCTGAAAAAAATTGTACACAACTGTTTACCACATTGATTAATAATCATAAATGTTTCTTGAGCATCAGTTCATCATATGAGAATGATTTCTGAAGGATCATGTGACACTGAAGACTGGAGTAATGATGATAAATTCAGCTTTGATCACAGCAATAAATTACACTTTACTATATATTCACATAGAAAACAGATGATTTACATTAGAATAATATTTCACTGTTTTTACTGTATTTATGATCAAATAAATGCAGCCTTGCGTGCTGAGCTGAAGAGACTCTTTCAGAAACATTAAAAATCGTACAGATCTAAAACTTTTGAAAGGTAGAATATTAAATATCAACTATTCAAAACGAGGTCATAACATTTTTAACTAAATGTTGGTGCAACCATTGTAAGCCTATGCACGAATGAAAATGCATATTTTTCAATCAAAGAGAACTTCGATAATTAGTTCAGCAGTCTCAATAATGAGGTCCAAGGCTAAGAATACGCGAGTTACTTAAATGTAAAATGTTTTTCTCTATTTAACTACGTTAACTTACAATATTGAAAGACGACTTCACTCAGGTAGATTGCATGTTTTTGTTCAAGACTGATTTGCCGAAACGCGGACAGTGACAGGGATTTGCTGTTAGCACGAGACGCGAGTCCTGCTTGTTGTGAAGCGAGAGCCGGTCGGTGATGATCATTCTCAAGTGTCGTGATCAGCTCTGCTGCTGTTGTATCAGTCCGTGGTTAGATCAGCGTAGCTGGCAATAAACGGGACAAGGGAGGTCACGTATGGGACAAATCAGTTAGGCCCAATATAAGGGACGGCCTGGCTAATACGGGACAGTTGACAACCCTAGTTTCATACCAAATGGAGCCAGAATTAAATGTGAGTGTGGACACCTACAACTAGGGTTGGGTACCGTACCTTTTTCCGGTACTTTAGGGATGTTTCCCTCAATAACTGCAGAAACTGTAAGTCACTTATAGAAGTGTTATTGACATTATGCCAGAGCTGCCTCTGTCTGCCATCGTCTGTCATGTTTGTTTAATGTAATATTTACCAGTAAATAAGGCTACTAGCTACTGAATTAACTGAATTCATAAAAACAACCATTTTAATTTTTTTATTTCATTTCTATGAAAAGATTTTCCACAAATCCTGTGTTGTGTATTTCTGGTAATCAAATGAAGACTTAAAACATTAATTTAATTTATCTTTTAATTTAATTAAACTTTTTTTTGTCAAACAAAGTGCTGCACAACTGAGCTTTATACTGTTAAAATTAAAACATGGAAGGAAAATTGTGATTTATTACTTAAAAAATAAAGTTTTGATAATGTATTATTATTAGATTGAGGCGTATCTGAATTCTTCTGTACTACAGTGATATATTTGTGGAGTTAAACCGAAGTTTTATTTTGACGGGTTGCCGTGAAGATCTTTGAGTTTCTGTGTTTATGACGGTAGTTTTTCTCAAATGAAACGGTAAATGCTCATGAAGTGACTCTCAGAGCGGCTCTGGAGATGAAGTTCATGTCCTCGTATGAGACGGCAGAGATGGAAACATGCGGCGATTCGGTGTGTGTGTGTGGCAAATGAAACCACGCGTCTGCACCATTCATTCACACAGAGACACACAGGACACGCGTGATTCATATTTTAATAGTCTTTTTGCAGTTTAATAGTCACAGACACTAGTCTATATCACCAGATGCGTTCTCAGGTACCGAAATGTGGTACTGATTGATTTAATGTGAATCGGTACTCGGTAGTACTGATGTAATTCGGTCGGTGCCCTTAAAAGTACCAAATTCGGTACCCAACCCTACCTACAACTGTTTATTATTATTATTATTTAAACGCATAACAACATGTATCAAAGTAAAGGCTCTATTATTATTGCTAGTTTGTATGTGACCTCAACAGCATCTGAACTGTCTTTCAGGATGAGCTCGTCTATGGCCTGTAAGACTCAGCATGCAGACGAGCATCGTGTGTCTGAACCGGCCGCTGTCGCAGTGAGGCAGAGTTCACAGTTCAGCCTGATGGAACTGAATGAGGTAGAGTACCTGCAGCACATTATCCAGAGCCACATCGATGCTCAGGTGACGGAGACGGACAGCTCAGGCTTCTCACAGCTCGAGGAGAGCCTGTCTGATGACCCAGAGAGGCAGATCAGCTGCTGTCAGGAGTCAGAGGAGCCGTGCTCCGTATCCATCCAGGAGATTAAAATGCTGCTGGTGAACGAGCCCAACGGTGCGCTGGGGTGTGAGACCACGCCTGTCAGCAGTGTAGAGGTGCCAGGCTCTGTGCTGGACAAAGTTCAGTGTGCTATAGAGGAGAGGACAGATGTGTGCCATCGGAGAGGGTCGCTGGAGGGGCGGCCGAGCCCACCTGCACGAGTCTGCCTGGAGAAAAGGTTACAGTGCACATGTGTGACACACATTTGTGATGATATGTGTTTTTATTCTACACACTCATAATGTTAGTTTTTTTTTCTAACATCATTGGGTAAAGCTGGGCATACACTGCGATTTTCCTCCGATTTTTAACCGAATTCTGACTCATGTGACTGGGCCGATTTTCAGCGTTGTCGTGCGTCGTTTATCGTGCAGTGTACAGGGAGAAACGATAAACGAGTGGCGATAAGCCTCTCCCATCATGATGGTCAGATGAATTTCTGGCATGTCAGAAATGTTGGTATCACACAGTTGAAGCAGAGCCACGAACCGATTGCCCTAAACTCAGTGTGTTTCCCCCTCACTGCGCCTGCTCGAAAACAGAATTAAACCATTTCATCTTTAATGCAAGAAAGAAAACCAGAAGCGGGAGATCTTTAAGTCCTGTAGCTATTAAACTAGCTGCAATTCAGCAAACTGTTGCTTACCTCCAGTGTGTGTTGCAAAATAGATAAACCATATAATCCATGTCCTTCAAGCCGTCTGTGTGTACATACACACCGGCGCCTCTTTTATTCATTTACTTCATCATTAATTAACTTGTTTCACTTTTTACTCATTTATTTAATATTTAATTAATTTTATTATCACAGGAAATGTGAAGCGGCGATAAAGAAAAATGTCACGTTACACCATTTTAAACCATGAAGGCTCAGTGGATAGTCAGTGGATATCACACAAGCAATGTGATAAACTACTTCAACGTCTGATAACGGCAGGCTATATAACGGTCTTCATTTATTTTCTTAATACTTCTTTTGTGGCCTATATACGTAGGCTTAGTGAAAAAATGAGAAGAGAAGTATTTTGTTAAACAAGCTGTTTTGGAAATAAAGCTGCTCTTAATTTTCGGACATATTGTAGACTGTTAATCATTTTAATTATAGGCCTGTAATTCCTTGTATAATCGACCTAAATGTTTTTAAAGTAAGGAGTAAGCTAATCTATCTAATCTTTTACTATCCTCGCAGTGTGTCAGTTATGTGGCTATGCTGCCTACCCTAATAATAATACTAATAATAATTTAATACATAAATTGTAAATGCTAAATCCTCTTGATATTGATAGCTGATGCTTTTGACGATATCATGGTGTATCAGCGCAACTGGCTCAGGGGTTTATCGCGCACATTTCACACGTATAGTGTGAGCAGTCAAGACACGGCTCGACGATCGGACCGTACAGTGTGAGCACATAAATCTGAGCGGTGGCTTTGCGTCACATGCCATCTACTCGTACAGTGTGAGTAGGCATGAACGTGTTGCTGTGGAGATGGAAATGTCTACCACTGCGTGATACCACAATATGGGGAGTTAGAAAGTTGTTTTGTCTGCTTGATTTCAACAATTGCTCTTTTCACAGTTGCCAGGTTTCCATCCAAGGATTTTTTTTGTGAAAAAGCGCATCAAAATGTCTAATGATATAGCTGATGGAAATGCCAGTTATCAATACGTTTTTGCAAATGTGGACACAATCTTTTTCCGTTTAACTTTAGCGTAAAAATTCTGTCGATTCTTCAAATGTTCGCGAAAAACTAGTTTGGAAACTCTTTTTGTAGAAAAAAAGGGCTTTAACGTAAATAAATGTGGTGTCACATGACAGAATTAGCCTGTACAGGGCTCTAGACGCGACCAAAATGGTTGCATATGCGACCATTTTTTGAGAATATGTGAGTTTTTATGTTAAAATTTGACGTGGTCACATTTGTGCGAGTGCATGGTCACGCACTCGATCGGTGTCTGCCTCCCTGCACTTGCATTAACGGCTGTCCGCAATCGTGAGCAGCGCATATTGTTTTCGCCGTGCATGTTAACCAATGAGTGCGTTCACGGGAGCAGGAGCGTCGCGTGATCAGCAGTGAAGCGGCGGTTTCGGCGCTGAGTCTATTTTTACTGCGCTGCTCACACTCACTTAAAGTGAAAGCACACTTCTGATGGACAAAATAAATATAATTTCACACAAAAAGTGCTCAGAATGCAGAATAAGCATGTCTTAGTGTTGTCAAAAGTATCGACCGCGATACCAAGTCGGTACTGAAATTTAATAAAATGTGACGCTTTGAGCGCTGTTGATCGGAATCGTAAACACCTCTGACTGGTCATTGTGCTCATGTGCTCATCGGATATGTCTGTGATTGGCTGCAATGATCAACGCACGGGAGCGTTTGAAAGTGTTTTGAAAGCGGGAGCAGGAGCGTTTGAAAGCACAAGCAGGCGTCGATCAGCGCACCGGTCCGCTGATAGACGCCTGCGTTCAACCGCTCCCGTGTGTATCTGTGCAAGCGCTCTGTGAAAAGCAACATTGATGTATATTTACAACATGTTTTTGAAGCGCTGATCATTGTAGCCAATCACAGACATATTCCGATGAGCGCGTGAGTACAATGGCCAGTCAGAGGTGTTTACGATTCCAGCTCAACAGCGCTCAAAGCATCACATGTTTTAAATTTCAGTACCGACTTGGTATCGCGGTCTGTGCTTTTGACAACACTAGCATGTCTAGTGTGTTTTAACAAGAACTGGAGTATGTCAGAAAAGAAAATGAAGAATCAAAAATATTTATTGAAGATTTACCCATTTAAACTTTTTTAATTATTCAGTTTGGGTGAAAGTATGTTGTATTATAAAAAACTAAAGTAAACTATCCAGAAGATATGATATATAAACGTTCTTTTAGTTTATTATGTAATAGGCTTACACAGACAGGTACACTGTAGCTTATATAGGCTTTAGCACTACTCAAATAAAACCAGAGTGACAAACAAAACTTTGTTGATAACAAAACAGTGCAAAAAGTGGATGGAAACTTGGCTAGTGAGGATGAATTTTTGAGGTCTAAAATTAAAGTATAATAATCCTAATACTATAATCATAATAATAATGAATGCTTTGTTGTTGCCTCTTCAATTCCTGTCTTTTGCACTAGAGAAGTTGTTAAAGGGGTCATATGATGCCAGGGTTTTTCCTGGGTCATCTGTGATAGCGGCCGAACACGGTCATCCACACACACAGTATAGTACCCTAGCCATGTGACCTGAGAGCCCAGTACTGACAAATCTCAAATAAATGCAAACAAACCATTTGTAATTTTAACTCATCCTATTTATTTGTGAAAAAAAAAAAAAAAATCACTGTCAGGACAGATCATAAAACATGTGCTTGGCACTATTTTATATTTAAAAAATCTCTAAATTTCACTGACTGATTTGAAAAGTTGACAACAAACTAACACATTAAAAAAAGTGGCAGGTCTGTTCTTTTGCATTTACATTAATCCACAGATCATTTGACATACAGTATCAGATTGTCCTGTCCATTGCTATGGTTATCACTGTCAATCGGATTCAATCACATTTAAATACGGTTGTCAATCCAGAAACTTTACGATGTGTAGTTAGTCGCATGAAAAATATACATTATACACAGAAAGTGAGCAAAGATCTCTGTCATTATATTCACAGAAGCTGTCAGTTACAACGCGAGATACACAAAGCTGCACTCACGTGAAAACTCCTGTTATAATCAGTGAAGCTGTGCAATGAATCTCTTATTGACATTGTGCTTATACTTTGTTGGTTATAATGAAAGTATTCGCGAGTGTGCAGAACTCACTCTGAACAAGAACTCTACCATTTTGAGGGGTGAGGAGCAGATTCTGACTAAAACCCATCTGATTGGCCATTGTGTTCAGAGCGCTTACACAAACACTCACAAGAGCGTTTTAAAGTGCTTCAATGCAGACGGCTGTCAGCGGGTACCGGTACTGCAGAACGGCAGATATCGACACATCAAATGATCAAATAAATCTTTTGGTGTGAGCAGGGCTTCAACAACTAATCAATAAAATCAATTATTATCGATAACGAAAATTGAATTTGATTATCGATTAGTTGCGTCTGCGTGCTGTGCCCGGGAAACCATCAGCCAGTCACGTCGCTTTACAGTGGTGAAAAACCCATTTCTATGGACACAGCGCATAATGAAAATAGCGAAGGATATAGAGAGCCTGCTGTGGGAATGGTACACAATTCAAGTTGTCTGAAACATGAGAATGATTTATTTTTATAAGCGCTTCAAACTAAAGCACAAGTGTTTACCGCGTCTTGCCCTGTCGTGCTTTGACAGATGCGTGTGATGTTTACTGCCTCTGACACGTGTTTTCCTCAGCGCATAACTTACATTTTATGGTTATATCCTTATCTGTAAATGTTAGAAAGTCCCACGAGTATTTCCATTTAGCATATTCTGACAACAAGCGAGTCTTGGGACTAGGGATGCACCGATAGGATGTTCGATTTTAACAAACAATTATTGGCCGATACCGATATTTTTCACTTGCCCTCTTATTTGAAATGTTTTCATTAAAATAGAGTGTTTTGATCATGTTTTAAATCAGCAAAGTTAAAAAAAAATACATACATTAACTTATAGCCTGCTAGCTAGTTTATTGCTGCATTATCAAATAATTTCTAATGAACATAGACTGGATCCATTTAACATTCAGCAGGCCAACATAAATACAACAGAACAAGATACATATGAAATAAACAGTGCTTTTTAGGTAGGTTTAACAGTTTCCAGGTACAGAAATAAAGTTCTTCACTGTATAAATTAAATACATATATCATTATTACATTGAGACGTAGCTAAATTCTACTGTACAACATTAATATATTTCTGTCACAATTACTTAGTTAACCTGAACTTTTATTTTGACGGGTTGCCGTGAAGACCTTTGAGTTTCTGTGTGTGTGTTTATGATATGACGATAGAGTTTGTCTAATGAAACGGTAAAATGCTCATGAAGTGACTGGACATGAGGTTCATGCGTTCATGTCCTCATGTATTGAGGCGGCAGAGGCTGAAAAACACTGCAAGTTTCAGTGTGTGTGAGGTAAATGAGATTTTCTCTGAAACATGCAGCAGCTCATTACTTTTGATACTGTAGAATCACACCATATCTCGATTTTAATTTAGTTTCAATTAATTGTGCAGCCCTATTTATTTTTTATTTAACATTTTTAAACATTAGCTTTTCATCAACTCACAAACTCCCCCATTTGAGAAACCGTTTTAGGTCAGAGGGGTTTGACTGATATAAAAACACAGTTTGAGAATCGCTGCTTTAAATCATTGTCGTCTCAGTTTTGACATGATTTCATAATTTGTCTTCCAGATTTTTATCAGTGCTTGGTCACTCTTCGAACACTCCAGGAATACCCACGCATGCACAGATAGAGAAGTGGAGTAAACCAGACAAGATGGTGAAAATACAAGGCACTTATCCATACGAAGGACATCTGTTCAAAACTGTAGGTGCTTATCTTCATTCATGTCATTCAAATGCACCCCAGTATTTGTTTGTTCCCGAGTTCTGCTGTTTGTTTTCTTTATTGTTGTAATGAGTGATGCCCTATCTTTCTCTTTTATTGGAGGCTGGTCATCAGTCAGAGCTGATCATCCCTACAGAGTATCAGCCTTGGAGTTTCCGAGCAGATAAAGGTTCAGAGTCAGCGATGAGAGCTCCGTTTGTCATTTACACCGACACTGCTGACCAGCAAACTGCCTCCACGCTCCACAAGAGTAAGACTCTTTAAAGTTGTTCACTCACACATAAAAACACATCTTAATAATGATTTATTGTTCATTTTAAAATGAGTAATTAATCAGCAAATGATAGTTATTATAAATGCCTTTATGTTGTTCTAAAGCTATATGAGTTTCCTTCATCATTGGAGCACAAAAGACTTTTTTCCATACAGTGATCAGTAGGGCTGTGCTCAGAATATCGATACATCGATACATCCTCATGAACTCCTGACGATGTGTGTATCGACACCGCAGCTGCCGTATCGATTCTGTGTGCTTTTGAATGTAACCAATTATCACGTGACGTCAAGTGGTGCCCATTTTAGCACCGCGAGCAGCAGTGCGAGACATTCAAAATGGATAAGTTGTTACAGTTTTTACTTTTATGGAATATGTTAAGTTTTGTTTAGTCATTGAGCATTGTTGACACGCTTCAGTGTCGCTATAATTTAGGGCTGGGTAAAAAATATTGATTTCTCGATTTTAACCGATTCTCATTTTTACGAACCGATATCTATTCTTAAATTAAAAGAATAGTCATCCTGTTTTCAGTTGATGAATGAACGGAGCATTGTAGCGTTACTATTGATATGAAACAAAGTCTCAGATTTCAAATTACGCCCATTTTATTACGAAATCCAAAAACAAATACCGTTTTGGCTCTGGCTCAGCTCAGCTCAAGAGAAGCGGCACGTGAACTGATGATCTCCTCCGCTTTAATACCAGTTACAGCACGAAATAAACATGAATGAGCATCTGAAAGTGTGTTAAAAGAGAGAGTACAACTTACCGAAATCTGTATCATGTCACAATCAGTGTTTCAACCGCAGAAAGACGTCAATAAAACAGCTTGTAAACAATGTCATGTAACGTCACGTTTACCTCAGAAAAACCATATCCAGTGTCCATAAACTCGTTAGTGAGCTAGAAAAATTAACTCTAGAGAAGCATTTTGATAAATACACTCACCTAAAGGATTATTAGGAACACCTGTTCAATTTCTCATTAATGCAATTATCTAATCAACCAATCACATGGCAGTTGCTTCAATGCATTTAGGGGTGTGGTCCTGGTCAAGACAATCTCCTGAACTCCAAACTGAATGTCAGAATGGGAAAGAAAGGTGATTTAAGCAATTTTGAGCGTGGCATGGTTGTTGGTGCCAGACGGGCCGGTCTGAGTATTTCACAATCTGCTCAGTTACTGGGATTTATATGCACAACCATTTCTAGAGTTTACAAAGAATGGTGTGAAAAGGGAAAAACATCCAGTATGCGGCAGTCCTGTGGGCGAAAATGCCTTGTTGATGCTAGAGGTCAGAGGAGAATGGGCCGACTGATTCAAGCTGATAGAAGAGCAACTTTGACTGAAATAACCACTCGTTACAACCGAGGTATGCAGCAAAGCATTTGTGAAGCCACAACACGCACAACCTTGAGGCGGATGGGCTACAACAGCAGAAGACCCCACCGGGTACCACTCATCTCCACTACAAATAGGAAAAAGAGGCTACAATTTGCACGAGCTCACCAAAATTGGACAGTTGAAGACTGGAAAAATGTTGCCTGGTCTGATGAGTCTCGATTTCTGTTGAGATATTCAGATGGTAGAGTCAGAATTTGGCGTAAACAGAATGAGAACATGGATCCATCATGCCTTGTTACCACTGTGCAGGCTGCTGGTGGTGGTGTAATGGTGTGGGGGATGTTTTCTTGGCACACTTTAGGCCCCTTAGTGCCAATTGGGCATCGTTTAAATGCCACGGCCTACCTGAGCATTGTTTCTGACCATGTCCATCCCTTTATGACCACCATGTACCCATCCTCTGATGGCTACTTCCAGCAGGATAATGCACCATGTCACAAAGCTCGAATCATTTCAAATTGGTTTCTTGAACATGACAATGAGTTCACTGTACTAAAATGGCCCCCACAGTCACCAGATCTCAACCCAATAGAGCATCTTTGGGATGTGGTGGAACGGGAGCTTCGTGCCCTGGATGTGCATCCCACAAATCTCCATCAACTGCAAGATGCTATCCTATCAATATGGGCCAACATTTCTAAAGAATGCTTTCAGCACCTTGTTGAATCAATGCCACGTAGAATTAAGGCAGTTCTGAAGGCGAAAGGGGGTCAGTTAAAACACAGTATTAGTATGGTGTTCCTAATAATCCTTTAGGTGAGTGTATATGCACCATATTATAATTTTAATGTTCTTCAATATTTAATGCATGTTTGAATAAATCTGGCAAGTTTTTATGACAGCCACCATTTAAATGTTTATATTTCAAAAAACGAATTGGAGTAGAAATATGATTATGTAATTATGTAATTAATATTATAACTTTATTTTTATTTTTAAAAAAACATCATTGAGTGTAATTTAAGTGTTTGTACAAATCAGTTCATTTTACCTTCAATATTATAACCTAGTAGACTGACTCCCATAGTTTACAGCATTAGTTAAGAGATTTGTTTTCCTTGAGAAAATTTGCCATGTATTGTACCTGATATATATCCAAAATAATCAATATTGAATCGAATTGAATTGCAAGCTTGTGAATCGAAATCGAATCGAATTGTGAAATTTGTGTCAATACCCAGCCCTACTATAATTGTCATTTCAGTTATTGAGGCAGAGACTTTAAAAGCAAAAGGAAGAGCCATTCTCAGCTTTTTCTGTGGCAATTTTTTTATTTAATTTAACTTGTTTTTTTAATGACAAAAACAAAATAGTTTTTCAGTTATCACAACTGTTATAACACTGGTTATTCAATAAACAGATATTACTGTTACTAAACTCTGCTCAAAAGAAATTTAAATTCCAAATTGATCCATATCGTGATGCGTATCGTGTCGTGACATTGTTGGTGATACACAGCTCTAGTAATCAGGGGCTGCCAAGCTCCAATAATGAAAATCAAAAAAGCACCATAAAAGTACTCCATATGACCTATGCATGCACTAATCACTGTAAAGCTGCTTTGAAACAATTTGTATTGTGATATAGATGAGATGAGATGAGATGACTAAAAATAACAAATCTACAAAAAAGGGTCAAATAGGGATCTCATTTTTAGTTTAATAATTACAACATGATTTTGAGCAGCATTCAGCACATTTGAGAGCAGCCATACACAGGACACATCTAGCAGCGTGCACACATTTTATATATTTTATTTGATTCCACATTACAAGTCAATTTCATTAGGAATCAAATTTTTTTCGAATGATCTAACAGATTAAAACAAGGCAGCACATTGTTATAGATTATGCAGTTCTAAGGATACAGGAAACATCACCTTTTCCAAATAAACATGCTTCCTATAGTAGCTGAGATTGAGCAGTACTTGGCCAACTGTTTGGCCCGTTTTAGAAATCCCCCCAATGCAAAGTCCACGGATCGCCAGCCTGTGCACATGACCTAAACTACCAAACACTAGCACAATGAGCTGGCATTTGTACCCAAGGTTCTCAATGGTACAGTGGGGAGAACAAGTATTTGATACACTGCCGATTTTGCAGGTTTGCCCACTTACAAAGCATGTAGAAGTCTGTAATTTTTATCATAGGTACACTTCAACTGTAAGTGACAGAATCTAAAATAAAAATCCAGAAAATCACATTGTATGATTTTTTTTAAGTAATTAATTTGCATTTTATTGCATGACATAAGTATTTGATACATCAGAAAAGCAGAACTTAATCTTTGGTACAGAAACCTTTGTTTGCAATTACAGAGATCATACGTTTCCTGTAGTTCTTGACCAGGTTTGCACACACTGCAGCAGGGATTTTGGCCCACTCCTCCATACAGACCTTCTCCAGATCCTTCAGGTTTCGGGGCTGTCGCTGGGCAATACAGACTTTCAGCTCCCTCCAAAGATTTTCTATTGGGTTCAGGTCTGGAGACTGGCTAGGCCACTCCAGGACCTTGAGATGCTTCTTACGGAGCCACTCCTTAGTTGCCCTGGCTGTGTGTTTCGGGTCGTTGTCATGCTGGAAGACCCAGCCACGACCCATCTTCAATGCTCTTACTGAGGGAAGGAGGTTGTTGGCCAAGATCTCGCGATACATGGCCCCATCCATCCTCCCCTCAATACGGTGCAGTCGTCCTGTCCCCTTTGCAGAAAAGCATCCCCAAAGAATGATGTTTCCACCTCCATGCTTCACGGTTGGGATGGTGTTCTTGGGGTTGTACTCATCCTTCTTCTTCCTCCAAACACGGCGAGTGGAGTTTAGACCAAAAAGCTCTATTTTTGTCTCATCAGACCACATGACCTTCTCCCATTCCTCCTCTGGATCATCCAGATGGTCATTGGCAAACTTCAGACGGGCATGGACATGCGCTGGCTTGAGCAGGGGGACCTTGCGTGCGCTGCAGGATTTTAATCCATGACGGCGTAGTGTGTTACTAATGGTTTTCTTTGAGACTGTGGTCCCAGCTCTCTTCAGGTCATTGACCAGGTCCTGCCGTGTAGTTCTGGGCTGATCCCTCACCTTCCTCATGATCATTGATGCCCCACGAGGCGAGATCTTGCATGGTGCCCCAGACCGAGGGAGATTGACCGTCATCTTGAACTTCTTCCATTTTCTAATAATTGCGCCAACAGTTGTTGTCTTCTCACCAAGCTGCTTTCCTATTGTCCTGTAGCCCATCCCAGCCTTGTGCAGGTCCACAATTTTATCCCTGATGTCCTTACACAGCTCTCTGGTCTTGGCCATTGTGGAGAGGTTGGAGTCTGTTTGATTGAGTGTGTGGACAGGTGTCTTTTATACAGGTAACGAGTTCAAACAGGTGCAGTTAATACAGGTAATGAGTGGAGAACAGGAGGGCTTCTTAAAGAAAAACTAACAGGTCTGTGAGAGCCGGAATTCTTACTGGTTGGTAGGTGATCAAATACTTATGTCATGCAATAAAATGCAAATTAATTATTTAAAAATCATACAATGTGATTTTCTGGATTTTTGTTTTAGATTCCGTCTCTCACAGTTGAAGTGTATCTATGATAAAAATTACAGACCTCTACATGCTTTGTAAATAGGAAAACCTGCAAAATCGGCAGTGTATCAAATACTTGTTCTCCCCACTGTAGATACCAATGACTGATATTTTAGAGTCTTAGAGCAGTCAAATGCACATGACACTTCAAATAGTTTGACTGTTTTGCCATTCTGAGAGATGTTAACAATATCTGGTGTGTTAGCAATTCCTAAAAAAGTGTTTGCAGGTGAATTTAACCATTCAGACTGCACAGTAGTGTGTTTAAAGATCTGCTCATCAGCCATGCAGGGAATCTGAGCAGCGATGAGGTCCACGAGTCTGTCATGTCTTGCTGTATATAATCCTTTCAGTGATGAGCAGCTGTTCATGATATGGGCGACTGACTCCAGGTGTTGAGGGGGGTCATGCAACATGCAGAGGGGTGAATGGGTGGAGGGAAACCACAGCGATAAGTTGTATTTTGTAGGAAGAACCTGCAGACATGCTTTTAAACAGAAAGTGAGGATCTCCTCACTGATGGTGGCATTACTGTAGATGGTGTGTGATACAGGGTGGTCCGCACAGGGCAGTTTTGCCAGCTTTCCCTGGAGTTTTAGAATTAGACACTCTCTCTCTCTCTCACACACACACACACACACACACACAGATATCATTAAATCATTAAATTAATCATTAAAAACTGCTAACAATTATAAACACATTAACAAGTGTACATCATTGTATGTATCCCGAAACTCTCCTGAGCAGCGTTTGCATTCATATTAAAGTCAAGTCAGCTTTATTTCTATAGCTCTTTATACAATACACATTGTTTTAAAGCAGCTTTACAGTGATAACAGGAAAATGATTCAATGATGCAAACAGAGTTCATTTCAGCTGTACAGCAGCTCTAAAAGAAAACAGTGTCATTGTTCAGCTGAAGTCAGTTCAGTGTTCATTCAGTTCCATTCAATAACTGAATAAAGTAAATCAAATATGAAATTAGTTAAATTAAGCTCTAAAGCATCAGTTCAGTTCTCATCCAATAGCATCAGTGCAGTCACATCAGTAATATTGCTGAATATTATGTTTCCCCAACTAAGCAAGCCAGACTAAATGACAATTTGGATAACCTACAGGTGATTAACAGATATTTTTAAACCACCCCCCAATTATCATTTCTTCCTTACAGACGTGCAAACTACATCTCTTGTTCAAACTCACTCGTTCTCTTTCAGCTCGTCATTGCTCGTCATAGCAAGTGTACACTCGAAAATCAGTGTGGGTATACAGAGCGACTTACAAATGAGGAGAGCAATCAAACCAACAATACGGCAACAATATGCAAGCACTGTGACTAGTTCCAGTTAGTCTAGCACAGTACATGTAGCAAGGTTTTTTAAATACATACAGTGGAATAGTAAATGTTAGTATTAATGGGTCAAGTGCTGACAAAAAAGATGCGTCTTGAAAAAGGCTAAAGACTCTTGAGTTAGGCAGGTCATTCCACCAGCAGGAACAGTCAGGGTCAGTGAAAGTGATTTTGTGCCTCTTTGGGATGGCACCACAAGGCGCCGTTCACTTACAGAACGTAAGCTTCTGGATGCCACGTAGGTCTGAAGTATTGAGTTTAGGTATAGGGGTGCAGAGCCGGTGGTTGTTCTGTAGGCAAACATCAGGGCCTTGAATTTGATGCGAGCAGCAATTGGCAACCCAGTGCAAGTTTATGAGGAGAGGTGTGACGTGTGCTCTCTTTGGCTCGATAAAGACCACTCCAGCATTCTGGATCAGTTGCAGAGGTTTGACAGTGTATGCTGGAAGGCCTGCCAAGAGAGCATTACAATAGTCCAGTCTGGATAGAACAAGAGCTTGGACAAGGAGTTGTGTAGCTTCGATACGAAGGGCCTTATCCTCGTAATGTTGTATAAGGCAAATCTGCAGGTCCGGGCAGTTCTAGCAATGTGGTCTATGTGGTTCAACTGATCATCAAGCACAACTCCAAGGTTCCTGGCTGTCCTGGACGGAGTTATGGTTGATGAACCTAGCTGAATGGAGAAGTTGTAATGAGGTGTCTTGGCTGAGACCAGTTCTGTCTTTGCAAGGTTGAGTTGAAGATGGAGGTCCTTCATGCAGCAAGAACTGTATTTTAGGCAGGCTGAGATGCGAGCAGCTACTGTTGGATCATCTGGCTGGAATGAGAGGTAGAGTTGAGTGTCATCAGTGTAGCAGTGATAGGAAAAAACATATTTCTGAATGAGAGATCCTAGTGATGACATGTAGATGGAGAAGAGAAGTGGTCCAAGCACTGAGCCTTGAGGAACCCCAGTAGCAAGATGATGCGACTTAGACACCTCACCCCTCCGTGACATCCTGAAGGACCTACTGAGAGGCAAGACTTGAGCCACTGGAGTGCAGTTCCTGAGATGCCCTTCTTCTTGAGGGTTGACAGGAGGATCTGGTGGTTGACTGTGTCAAAAGCAGCAGACAGATTCAGCAAGATGAGTACTGAGGATTTGGAAGCTGCTCTCGCCAGTCTCAGAGCTTCAGTAACCGAGAGCAGGGCCGTCTCAGCTGAGTGTCCGCTTTTGAAACCAGCCTGGTTGTTGTCCAGGAGGTTGTTCTGCGTAAGAAAGGTAAAGACTTGGTTGAGCTTGACTTGTTCAAGTGTTTTAGCAATGAATGGAAGAAGGGATACCAGTCTGTAATTTTCTAAAAGTGCTGGATTTAGAGAGGGTTTCTTAAAGGGGTGGTTGATTTTTTTTAACTTTAGTGAGTGTGTAATGTTGCTGTTTGAGCATAAACAACATCTGTAAAGTTACAACGCTCAAAGTTCAAAGCAAAGGGAGATGTTTTTTTTTAAAGAAATCGCTTTTTAAGGACTACAACAAACGGCTGGCAGGGACTACACAAGCTTCCTCCAGGGAATTTACATAAACCCTGCCCCCGAGAACATGCAACGAAGGGGGTGAGGCCATGTTGAGAATTTAGAGATTATCATGACAAAATATGCTCAATGGCTTGAAGATAGTTAACTCATAAATTCATCAACTAACCGTTCAGAAACATCTTGTTGCATTCTACATGTTGTCACTTCTTCTTGAGTCTCTCCATCATTGTCCGACTCCGGTTTGAACATAAAAGGCTGAACAGTTTCATTGCGTGTCTGCATGAGGTTATCAGACCTGCTAACTGGAGTTCTTGAAGCTCCGCCCCCTGAGCAGCAGCTCATTTGCATTTAAAGGGACACACAAAAAGGGCACGTTTTTGCTCACCCTCAAAAAATGACAATTTTAACATGCTATAAAAAAATTCTGTGGGGTATTTTGAGCTAAAACTTCACATACACACTCGTCAGAGACTTATTTTAGATGTTGTAAAAAGGGGCAGTCAACCACCCCTTTAAGCAGTGGGGTTATGCAAGCCTGCTAAAATGCTGTGGGAAAGATGCCAGTGTGAAGAGAGGAGTTGATGATTGAGTGTAGGTACAACTGAAGAAATGGCTTGAAGGTGATGAGTGGGGATAGGATCAAGTGGATAGGTAGTAGGGTGATGGGAAAGGATGAGTTTGAAGACTTCTGCCTCCGAGAGCGGAGAGAAGGAGGGGAAAGTGTGTGTTTGCTGTTAAGATGCGTGTGTGTCAGTTTGTGGCATGGAAAATTGCCCGCTGATGGTTGTTTTATTTATGAAGGATGTGGCAAAGTCATCATCTGTTAGGGTGTTAGGATCCTGTGCATGGCCCTCTTCAGGTCCCACCACAGATTTTCTATAGCAAGGGTCTTCAACCAGGGGTCTGCCAATTAATGTTTAATCACAATTTTTTGAATTTAAAACATGGGTAAAAAACATCACAAAGTCAAATTTTAATATTTATAATTTATAATTAAAACCTTTTTCTGTAAATAAAATAAAACTAAATCAGCTGAGATTTATTTTGAGCTCATCAGTCACTTCAGGTGTGTACTGTTTCACATGAGCTTAATGATTCATCTGAACACATAACCAATTATTAAAGGGTGTGCACACTTAGGTCATTTTAAGTTTTATTATCTCTTTGAAATGTCACTTTGCATATAGGTTGTAATTTTTACATTATTGGTGAAAAAGACCACTCAGCTACACATTGATTTATGAAAATCTTATATATAAGAACAATTGGTTGAACCAAATTAAAAACATAATTTGTTGCAAACTAACTAGTAGTTACAAGCCTCTTGGAAAACTGAGCTCTTTAAGCCACTTCACTCGGACTTTAATGTCATAATTAAAGAACAGGCTTTTTTATGTGCAAGAAAGAGGAACCTAGATAATCAACTACACCTAATGTTATGTTAAAGTCAGAGCAGTGAGTAAGTAATGACTTTAAACAGTGTACTGGACTGTTGTGTGTTTATATTTGTTTCTCTCTTCACCTAAGATGAGGTGGTGGATAAAGCTGTGCGTCCCATCAAGCGTGCCCGGACAAAGGCTCTCAGGTCGTCTAATATCATACAGGGCTCAGAGAACTGGAAGCCACGTGCCAGTATGTCCTGTACTAAACGTGACAGGACGAGACCTCTCATGGATCGAACTCAGCGCAAAGAAGTTCACAATAGAAAGGAACGCGATCGCAGGTGGTTTGCAGCATTAAATACCTTTCAAATGCTTATTGCATTTTAACCCGTACCATTCACTGTTTGGTACATGTGGCATGTTTAAGTTTTGCACACATTGTGTCCTCAGGAGACGGATCCGTCTGTGCTGTGATGAGTTGAACCTGCTGGTGCCGTTCTGTTACGCTGACACTGATAAAGCCACCACACTGCAGTGGACCACAGCCTTCCTCAAATACATCCAAGAAATACACGGAGACTTCCTTAAACAGGTGCCCTCAAACATGCCACTGTTTTGTGTTTACGTGAGTGTGGTCGACATGTGAAATGCATGTATGACGCATTGATCCTTAGAGAGGATAAAAATGTGTTTTAATCGTAGAAAAGTCTTATTAGGAGTAGGGTTGCACGGTATACTGGTACTACGGTAGTATCACGATACTAAAGCTTCAAAATACTAGCGATGCTACTGTATTTTTTAAACGGTAGTATCGTCAATATGGTAGTATCATAAGTAATGTTGCATGTGCAGCAGTTACACCATTTAAAACATTCATTTGAACACTTATGGCTGCAAAAACATCACAAGAGTTGCCTTTCTGCAGTGCCCTGTGTGGTAAATGCTGTGTAGAATGTGTGCCCTATTAAGTGTTATCTGATGCTTCAGTTCAAACACGTCTGATTCCAGTTGATTTTGCAATGAGACGTTGCACATCATTGTTCGCGCTGCAGTTTATCAGGAGAAAGGGACTGAAAATATATATTTGTAAAAAAGCAGCTCAAACATCACTATTCAACATAATAGTGGGCCCTATTTTAATGATCTGAGCGCATGGTCTAAAGCTCACGGCACAGGTGCACTTAGGGTGTGTCCGAATCCACTTTTGCTAGTTTAACAACGGAAAAAAAACGGTCTGCGGGCCAGGCACATGGTCCAAAAGGGTTGTCCCTAGTCTCTTAATGAGTCATTCCCTTTAAAAGCCAGTTGCGCTCGCGCCAAGGCGGATTTGCTATTTACATGAAGGAATTTGCGAGCAGAAAGACTGAACGCTTCTCCAGAGAGGAAACCTTTTATTTTTCATATTTAAAAATGTGTGTGTGCGGCTGCGTGTCCCTGTGTGTGTAATAAGCAGAGTGTACACGGGTTGTGCACCGCCTATAGGCTCATATTACTAACACACCCGTTAAATAACACAACAAATACTGCACTATTGACTTTAGAGCAGGTTTGTGTTGGTCAATGGAGCAGTCGTTTCATTTCCTCACAATAGCAACGCATCAACAATGCTCCTGAACACACACCTGGTTTAGACCAGACGCCCATGGGCGAACAGATGCCATGGGTGAACATGAAAATGAGAACTGCGTCGGGCTGAAACGAGCAGAAAACACTTGCGTCGCGCCTGGCGTCACATTGTGCCGGGTGTATGATAGGGCCCTACTTCTGGAACAGGTGTAATGGTTCGTTTCTAGAACCATCTTTGCGATGACGAATACAATTCAATTCATCAACATACAGTAGCGGCGTTTGCACTTGGTTCTTATCAGTCATTTAAATCCTACTGTCCTTCGAGTCGGAAATGTCAAAATATGGAAAAAATTTTGAATTAGATTTGGCACAGGTTTTTATGCCAGATGCCCTTCCTGACGCAACACACATTCACTCCTACGGCCAATTTCTTTGGACCATGGGAGAAACCGGAGCACCCGGAGGAATCTCATGCTGACACACGGAGAACGTGCAAACTCCACACAGAAAGGACTCCTGGCTCAGCCGGGGCTCAAACCGAGACCTTCTTGCCTTCAAGTGTGATTCAATAAGTTCAATAAACAAAAAGCTATTATTAGATGACAGTTAAGACCCAACATTGTCAATATTAATGTCTTTGCTTTATTTCGCCAATGAAAATAGTTCTAAACAAAGCCAGAATTGTTTTCTTCTCCGAGCAACACACAGCGGTGGTTCATTTCTGAATGAATCCGTGTTTTTGAATGATTCAGGAGTCATTCAGTGCGTTTACATGCACCCTCATAATGCGATTATAATGGGATTTTGGCAGTATTGCGATTTAAACTTTACCTCATGTAAACACAATACTTTGATCAAACGAATGCGATTAAGCTCATAATCTTAGTAACCATAATCACATTAAACTATGTGGCGTACACTGATTTTAATCGCAATAAACAGGCATTTAAACGCCTTAATCGCGTAATCGCCACTCTGACCAAAGTGCGCATGTGCGTAGACGTACACGGATGCCGTGCGTTGTTCACACAACTTCATGAAAGAACTCCGTGACATTATTCTGAAGTTTTCCTTTCTCCAAATCACTAAACTCTGTCAGCACAACTCGCTGCTCAGTCTCTGCTCCGTCTTCATCCAGACAGTGAGAAGAACACGACGGCAGCAGGCAAACCCAGCATTGCCATGTTCATCACTGCGGCGAATAATATCCAGTACATCCATAAAAATGTTTTTTAATTTGATGTGAGTAGATTAAAACAATGGCCGGTAACATGCATACTGCTATCTGAGTGTGGTATAACTTATTAGCGAATAATCAGAATAATGAAAATCGCATGTAAACTGGAGTGAGGAGTTCTGCTCGTGTCATGTAAACATCTTACTGTGATTAAGACCTTACTCGGATTATTAGAAATAATCGCATTATTGGTGCACATGTAAACGGAGTCAGTGATTCAGTGAGCCATTTATGAAAACAGGGTGCTTTCAATACTCAATTTGATGCTTCCTCGTTTTCTCGCTCCTCCGTCCTCCAGCCTGTGATGAGCGAGGAGGCACGGGTGTATCCTATGCAGAAGTCTTTCTTCTCGAGAAGCCTGACGCATGTATAAATTCTCCTCGCCCTTCACATCTGTCACAATAACTTTAATTTATGCTTTACCTTTGCAGTGTAAACAAACCATACATCTCACATATTTCAACAGGACATCTTGCTTTATTATTATTATTATTTATGAATTTCTTAAATAACCAAACTTCAACAACATAAGGGCAGATCCCTTGAGTGCATCTGACGCTTAGAAGTGACACTAAGAATATTCCAATATACAGATAAGCTTTCCTTTGATTCCTCCATCCTCATTTTCTTTCCTTGCAGCCTTCCCTCGCATCCTACAGGGGTGGAGCTGAGACGCGAGGAAAGGAAGCGAGGATGCAAAAATTAGAAATGAGAAGCACCCACAGTCATTTGCTTCATTCCTGAATGAATCGGTTGAATGATTCCGTGACTCAATCATTAAGACTTGCTGCCACCTACTGGCGGTTTTAATTTAACATTTTAAAGTAGGCCTATTATTTCTTTTTCCCCAACATTTAATTTTTCTATATTCAGAATTTTATATTTAAAACATTAATCTTATAACATTATTTGTGCAATTTTAATTGCATTAACAGCATTAAACTGTAAAAACATCAGTGAAATCTTCAGATGCAGCTTCTGTGGCACGTCTGATGGACTCAGTTTACACTGATTTCATTTGATTGGTAACAATAGCCAGTTATTCATTCTCATTCATTAAGTATTCAGAGGAAATTCTGGTATTTATGAACATTTGAATGATGAATTAACACAATACTGAACGGGATTTTGCAGGTTTTCCTACTTACAAAGCATGTAGAGGTATGTAATTTTTATCATAGGTACTCTTCAACTGTGAGAGAAGGAATCTAAAACAAAAATCCAGAAAATCACATTGTATGATTTTTAAATAATTAATTTGCAATTTATTGCATGACATAAGTATTTGATCACCTACCAACCAGTAAGAATTCCGGCTCTCACAGACCTGTTAGTTTTTCTTTAAGAAGCCCTCCTGTTCTCCACTCATTACCTGTATTAACTGCACCTGTTTGAACTGTTACCTGTATAAAAGACACCTATCCACACACTCAATCAAACAGACTCCAACCTCTCCACAATGGCCAAGACCAGAGAGCTGTGTAAGGACATCAGGGATAAAATTGTAGACCTGCACAAGGCAGGAATGGGCTACAGGACAATAGGCAAGCAGCTTGGTGAGAAGGCAACAACTGTTGGCGCAATTATTAGAAAATGGAAGAAGTTCAAGATGACGGTCAATCTCCCTCGGTCTGGGGCACCATGCAAGATCTCACCTCGTGGGGCATCAATGATCATGAGGAAGGTGAGGGATCAGCCCAGAACTACACGGCAGGACCTGGTCAATGACCTGAAGAGAGCTGGGACCACAGTCTCAAAGAAAACCATTAGTAACACACTACGCCGTCATGGATTAAAATCCTGCAGCGCATGCAAGGTCCCCCTGCTCAAGCCAGCGCATGTCCAGGCCCGTCTGAAGTTTGCCAATGACCATCTGGATGATCCAGAGGAGGAATGGGAGAAGGTCATGTGGTCTGATGAGACAAAAATAGAGCTTTTTGGTCTAAACTCCACTTGCCGTGTTTGGGGGAAGAAGAAGGATGAGTACAACCCCAAGAACACCATCCCAACCGTGAAGCATGGAGGTGGAAACATCATTCTTTGGGGATGCTTTTCTGCAAAGGGGACAGGACGACTGCACCGTATTGAGGGGAAGATGGATGGGGCCATGTATCGTGAGATCTTGGCCAACAACCTCCTTCCCTCAGTTAGAGCATTGAAGATGGGTCGTGGCTGGGTCTTCCAGCATGACAACGACCCGAAACACACAGCCAGGGCAACTAAGGAGTGGCTCCGTAAGAAGCATCTCAAGGTCCTGGAGTGGCCTAGCCAGTCTCCAGACCTGAACCCAATAGAAAATCTTTGGAGGGAGCTGAAAGTCCGTATTGCCCAGCGACAGCCCCGAAACCTGAAGGATCTGGAGAAGGTCTGTATGGAGGAGTGGGCCAAAATCCCTGCTGCAGTGTGTGCAAACCTGGTCAAGAACTACAGGAAACGTATGATCTCTGTAATTGCAAACAAAGGTTTCTGTACCAAAGATTAAGTTCTGCTTTTCTGATGTATCAAATACTTATGTCATGCAATAAAATGCAAATTAATTATTTAAAAATCATACAATGTGATTTTCTGGATTTTTGTTTTAGATTCCGTCTCTCACAGTTGAAGTGTACCTATGATAAAAATTACAGACTTCTACATGCTTTGTAAGTGGGCAAACCTGCAAAATCGGCAGTGTATCAAATACTTGTTCTCCCCACTGTATGTTTATGGTATCGTGACAGCCCTAATTTGGAGATGCTTCTGGTAAGGTGGCTTGCAGTGTTAAGGATGTTAGGACCTACTGGTGGTCTGACGCCTCAATTTACCAGTCATAATGATGTCACAATCAAACTATAATTATTATTAAAAGTATCAGTATTGTTGTTGTTTTTTAAACCTATTATATACATATACCCCCGGTTTCACAGTAGGGATGGGATGGTATGAAAATTTCATATCATGATTATAGTGACCCAAATTATCACGATTATCAATATTATCACGGTTTTGTTCAAATGAGCTGAAAGTGTTCAAAAAGAACAGATGCACACACTGAAAACATTTTAACAAGTTTTATATTTGAAAATCAACAAACAACAAATAAAACAAGCAGCTCTATGCAACGTGTTATAACAGCGCACATCATCTCAACGGACGCGCTCTCTCGTTTCATTAATGCAACTTGCGTCTCTGTTTTTGATTGTATTAAAAATGAAATCAGAGGATTTTACTATTAATACTACTATAATATTATAGTGATCATCTTGTCTGGACGATTATGTACACTGTACAAAATGGATTTATAAACGGGTAAGATTTAAAACATTAATCTCAATTCAATGTCCCCGTAATTATTTATGTGGTAAAGAAAATCTGTGTAATAAGTGTACAATGAATATCCATTATTATCCCTTAAATGTCACCCTAGTCTTGTCTGAACTTGTTCGTTCGTCTTTGGCTCAAGAGAGTGAGATAAAATATTTCAACTCAACTTTGTGTCCAGTTATTTCCCAGATGTAGTTTTGTTATTGAGGTCAAAGTCGCTATACAACAGTGTGTGATGGTCACGAAGATGACTCGGCAGATTTGAAGTGTTCGCCCCTATAGCAGCGACTTTCTTTTTGCATGTTCTGCAGACAGGGTGACCATCCTCGATTAAGTTTCCCTCAGGACTTTTGTAAAAGACAAAATATGACACCTCAGATCTGGTCCTTTTAGAAGGCTTTAAAATCTCCCGGCGCTGTCACTGCCTTCCGCCATTTCTTCTCATTCAAAAAACAGCGTCACGCGCTGCGTCTGCTCCAGACTGATGCTCACTAATTCATTCATTTTGAAACGATATTACTAACCGTCAGTACATTTTATTGTGGTTTATCGTGAAACCGGTTCCATCCCTATTTCACAGACAAGGCTTAAAGGGTTAGTTCACCCAAAAATGTAAATACTGTCATTAATTCCTCACCCTCATGTCCAAACCCGTAAGACCTTCGTTCATCTTCAGAACACAAATGAAGATATTTCTGATGAAACCCGAGAGCTCTCTGACCCTCCATAGACAGCAATTTAATTAACACTTTCAAGGTCCAGAAAGGAAGTAAAGACATCGTTAAAATAGTCCATGTGACTCCAGTGGTTCAACCTTAATGTTATGAAGCCACGAGAATACTTTAGTGCGCAAAAACAAACAAAAATAACGACTTTACTCATCAATCTCTTCTCGTCTGTGTCAGACTCTTACGCTGTTGATGTAGTAAATACAGTCCAGCGCTTCCGAGATCTACAGCAGCCGATGCTGATCACGTGAGCACCACGACACGTGTGATGACGCAGGAGCTTCACTGTATTTACTACGTCAACAGCGTAAGAGTCTGACACAGACGAGAAGAGATTGATGAGTAAAGTCGTTATTTTTGTTTGTTTTTGCGCACAAAAAGTATTCTCGTCTCTTCATTAAGGACATTAAGGACATTGTGTCAGTGCCATTGTTTTGTCTCAAGATGCACACCAGTAATGTTTTTCTAAGCCCTGTCTGTGAAACCAGGCCTTTATGTTTTATTTAGGTTTTGTTGTATGAAAATGTCTTCCATTTCATTCCATAAGCATGCACGCTCTGTTTCAGGACTTCCAGAGAACTTTCTGTGGCAAGACGGGACTGCGGCTGAAGCCCAGCTGTGTTTCAGTAGCACATCACCTGGAGCCGCGTCAACACATGACAGAACCTGGGAACTCGTCTTCACACAACTGACTGCGCACACATGCTCCGAGTTCTGAACGCCAACCCGTAGTTTATTATTTAATCATTCGATTAACGTTTTTCACTCAGTCAAAACCATGACCGTTTGTTCTGATAGGCCAGGTCGAGTGGAGAACGAGGCTTAACACATTGTTGATTGTTTAAGAGACACCCTTTGAAGGAAATTTAAGACTGTAATGCAGAGAAAATCTGTCATGTGCATTTTTATTAATGCTTTGTATTTTTATGCCTTGTTTGTTTGAAAGGCATGGCCATTGTTGTATTAATGTATAAAAAGTCATTTAAATAAATATGATCTAATGCATTTATTGTCTGTGTATTATTGAACGGTTCAGAGACATGAGCTCTATGAAATGATTTACTGAAAAGTGGCTTTATTCAGTTTTTCTTACAATACCATGCTGTAGAAACTCGCTGTACACACAACAGTAACTCAGAAATAATAAATAGTATTTAAAATCATATTTAATAGTTACAGCACCAGTATGTAGTGGATACGGCTGATAAAGCCCACAGATGGCCAATGACATATTTTACAGTAAGTGTGTCTGAAGCATCTCTCTCATCAAACGGTGACTTGGAATTTTAAACTAAATGTAAGAATAAAATGGCAAAGAAAATCAGTTTTTCAGTAATACATCCAATATATCTGTTCATTTCTTGATGCCTCAAAGCCTTTTTTCAGATTTTGCGGTACTGTAAAAGCCCTCACGAAGCTCAGCGTTGTACTTCATTAGAGCGATACACTTTTAATGTACAAGGATTGAGATATTTTTTGTACATCAGCTAGTTTCACGGTGTGATGTATTTGTTCTTCTGCTGTATCTACACGTGTTGGTACTTCAAGCCTGTGGATGTTCTTGAGTTACACTGAATCTTGAACATGCCGCTCTCAAGCTCGACGTTTGTTCAGCTCTGGAAACGCTGACACTTCTCCAGTTCCGTTTCTCCTCCCAAAGCACTCCTGAAAGGGACTCTGCTCTTTCTGCTGTTAATGGTTCTTGGGGTTGGAGGACTTCCCGTGAACCGCAGCTCCCTGGCACGCTGAAGTGTCACAGATTCCAGGTGATCCCTGGTGTCCTGTTCTGCCGGCTCTTCCGGCTTCTCCTGGCTCTCCTGGATCTCCATGTGCTCCGTCACGGCCATCTTTGACGATGCCATGCATGCCTGGCAGACCTGAGGGCCACAGAGAAGGAACGATCAGAATAATACAAGACAATGATTCGCAGGGAACTGAAGAAAGAATCACACGTCTGTTTGCTATTGCACACAGAACACTTTACTTCGACAGACCACTTCAGACATTCTACTAACTATAAGTAACTTAACTACATGTCAACTCATTCTACTAACCCGAACCCTAACCTAGCAGTCTACTAATACTGGAATGAGAGTTGTAGTTGCAAAGTTACTTATAGTTAGTAGAATGGACCATCAAAATGAAGTGTAACCCTGTTTTTCCCCCCCATTGGATATTTCTAAACGCACTCGTGTCGTTTTGTGAGGTTTTCGACTGACAGATCCGGTACAGTTAGATCTATTGATTCTATGACTGATTTCTCATATAATTATCTATGCTTAGCTTTGTGTTGGACTTTCATGTTCATAAGTTCAGTTAATCACGAGCCATGGGAATCGATCCCGGGTTGTACTACCACCTCTGGACTAACTAGCACATTTTTACATGCTAAAAATTTAGTTAAGTGTGTGTTTTTTAAATTTAATTTAACATAAATGTTTAATATTGTGTGTTTAAGCAAGTTTTCAATTTACTTAATAAGGTACATTTACATAGACAAGCTACAACAAACTGGTTATTTGACTCTACATGTGTGTTTTCCACTTTGAAAAGAGAAAATGGCCAACTGGAGTCACACTTAATGTACTTGTGAAGACTGTACATACCCTGGTCACCCTGGTCTCCAACGGGCCCTTCGATCGCTTTACCGATGGGTCCCTTATCACCTTGCTCACCGACATCGCCTGCAGAAATGAGATACATAGAAATTAATTTTGGATTGTATACAGTTATGGTAAATGTATTTATGTTAGAATATCACAATGTTCCTGGGTTCATACACATACAGTAATAACAAATAGTTTTTTAAAGAAAGTGTACTCTGTACCAAAAAACATTTTATTCTAATTTCATTCTTTTTTTATCAACACTTGAATGTGGGTTAGTTTCATAAAAAAGCTAAAAAAAATCAAATTTTTGTCAAAGACTACATCCAGATCAGACTCGGACTCGATCTAGTCCATCTGTGTTTGATCATTGTTCTATCAACACCCCCAAAGCTTCAGTCCTACACCTCTTCATGGGTTCAACATTTCATTCGCACTTCTATGCAGTTTAATGTCTGTGTTAGATTACATGAGCGTCAGCAATGCTTCTATTGTTTGTTTCTGCGTCGTCTTCGCCTGTGTTTTGATCAGGAGATTCTGTACTCTTTCAGAAGATGTGTAATAGCGCCCCCTACCGTATAACAGTAAAAACACGGATTGCTGGAAAATTCTGTCAATGGCGGGGAAAGAGTTCATTTTCGAGTTCACTGTTCATTCATTTTAATTCATGCATTAACAATCCCAGCGCAGATTGGCAGCTGATAACGTGAAAAAAGTCGTACGTGACTTGGCCTGGAGTAGATTCCAGCCAGAACACCCTAACAACCATTTAGGAACTACTAGGGGTGTGCATAACTATTCAGTCTGCAATAATTATTCAAAAAGCATTATTCACCATGAATGCATATTAAATCCTGGACTGCAATCCTGCAATTGCACAATACACTATATTGCCAAAAGTTTTGGGACGCCTGCCTTTACATGCACATGAACTTTAATGACATCCCATTCTTAATCCGTAGGGTTTAATATGGAGTTGGCCCACCCTTTGCAGCTCTAACAGCTTCAGCTCTTATGGGAAGGCTTTCCACAAGGTTTAGGAGTGTGTTTATGGGAATGTTTGACCATTCTTCTAGAAGCGCATTTGTGAGGTCAGGCACTGATGTTGGACGAGAAGGTCTGGCTCGCAGTCTCCGCTCTAATTTATCCCAAAGGTGTTCTATCGGGTTGAGGTCAGGACTCGGGTTGAGGTGCACGCCAGTCAAGTTCCTCCACACCAAACTCGCTCATCCATGTCTTTATGGACCTTGCTTTGTGCACTGGTGCGCAGTCATGTTGGAACAGGAAGGGGCCATCCCCAAACTGTTCCCACAAAGTTGGGAGCATGAAATTGTCCAAAATGTCTTGGTATGCTGAAGCATTAAGAGTTCCTTTCACTGGAACTAAGGGGCCAAGCCCAACCCCCAACCAAACTTTACACTTGGCACAATGCAGTCAGGCAAGTACCATTCTCCTGGCAACCGCCAAACCCAGACTCGTCCATGGGCTTGCCAGACAGAGAAGCGTGATTGGTCACTCCAGAGAACACGTCTCCACTGCTCTAGAGTCCAGTGGCGGCGTGCTTTACACCACTGCATCCCACGCTTTGCATTGCACTTGGAGATGTAAGGCTTGGATGAGCTGCTCGGCCATGGAAACCCATTCCATGAAGCTCTCTACACTGTTCTTGAGCTAATCTGAAGGCCACACGAAGTTTGGAGGTCTGTAGCTATTGACTCTGCAGAAAGTTGGCGTCTTCTGCGCACTGTGACCCTCAGCATGCGCTGACCCCGCTCTGTGATTTTACATGGCCTACCACTTTGTGGCTGAGTTGCTGTTGTTCCCGATTGCTTTCACTTTGTTATAATACCACTAACAGTTGAGCGTGGAATATTTAGTAGTGAGGAAATGTCACGAATGGACTTAATGCACAGATGGCAACCTATCACGGTACCACGCTTGAATTCACTGAGCTCCTGAGAGCGACCCATTCTTTCACAAATGTTTGTAGAAGCGTCTGCATGCCTAGTGCTTGATTTATACACCTGTGGCCATGGAAGTGATTGAACACCTGAATTCAATGATTTGGAGGGGTGTCCCAATACTTTTGGCAATATAGTGTAACTATACGCATTGGTGGCGCTTTGTCATGTGAAACTGTGCTATCATAACAGCACCACCACAACGAGAAGTCATATCAGCAAGAGAACAACTTTTTGAACAATATCAGAGCCTTTCCCATGCAGATGCAGCCGCCACCAATGGCGAGAATGAAGAAGTACCCGCACGTCAGAGAAGACTGAGACAGTTCTTCAGTGAGGATTACAAGAGTAAAAAAAAAAAAAGCTTCAAAAAACCATTATATGCAGAGTGTTTGTAGTACGTTAATTGCGGCAGTTTGCTTAATTAACATTTTTTTGGTTCACTCTACATGAGCTTAAATGTTTTTGTTATATACTTTGTTGTTAACTGTGAAGAGCTCTGGGTCCACAGGGCCAAGATTGAAAACCACCGCTGTAGCATCTCGATTTTCAAAATGTCAAAATCTAGATTTGGTTGTTGCCCTTGGAGCACTTTAGAGGAGGTAAAACTCAGGAAGATAAAGGAAGCTTAAATTCCCTCGACTGGTTATCCTTATAACCTAAAAACAAGACCAGTCTCTCACCTCGAGGACCAGGATCACCCAGTTCTCCTGGCAGTCCTCTATAGCCTGGTGGGCCAAGGGCTCCGGGGTGACCAATGGATCCAACTTCTCCTTGCTTTCCTGGAGGCCCAGCTGGTCCTGGACGTCCCACAGCACCAGGAGCCAGGGGTCTTCTCAGGTTAGCAGCTAACTGAGCTATCTGATCTAAGGTGAACATGAGCAGATTGTAAGATGACAGCTTTTCAGTCTGGTAAATGCAGTCTGGTAAATTTAAGAGTGAATAAAGGTTGTACCATCAATCATTGAGCCACACAGTTCTCTGATGTGCTGCTCACTAGTCAGTTTGCCCTACAACATAAGCACAACAGCAATCACAACACATATCTCGGGTCTATAGCACAGTACCAACATATAGTCAGGCAGTTACGTACAGGAACACCAGTCTTTCCAGCGAGCCCTGGGAAACCTTGTTCTCCCTGGAATCCCATCGGTCCTGGTTTTCCAGGTGCCCCTCTGCCTCCAATCTCTCCCTGCGGTCCTACAACGCCTTTGGCTCCCAGTTCACCACGCTTACCAGACTAGAACACAGGGTGGGGGGAAAACATGGAGGAAGTGACTGTCCTCAGGTTGTAGCATAATACGTTTTGTATTGGGTCCCAGATGCTGTCTAGATCGACAGCGCTTCAGTCATGCTGTGCACGATATGAATGACACCTGTTCACCGAACTACTATCTACAGTCCAGGTCATAAGTTTGCATAGCCTTTGCAAAATCTGCAAGTTTCTCATTTAAAATACTATTTTGATTTTGTTTTTCCACATGACAATAATATCTGAACTGACACAAATGCTCCTGTTGAATGAACATCTGTGTATTTTTTTAGTACTGTCCTTCAGAAGCTACACAAGACATTTACATCTCTCTTCATGCATGGTGGACAAATCTTTAACCGCTTAACTGTCACCCCCCTTTTTGATAATAGACGTGGAAATGCACTATCCAAACTTAAATGGCTGTAATTCAAAAATGCTTTGGCATATAGACCTACGGTTGGTATTGTTTTAAAGAAGACACTCGGCAGATTATTGCTAAAGTGAAAAAAGTTATGGAAGTTTCAATTTACTGTAAATTAATTGTAATGTAATTTTATATAAAAATGTATATTTTACAAAATAATTTTTTACTATTGAATCAAAGCCATATGTCTAACCAAGTTGTGTTCCAAATTTGAAGTTGATATCACAAAAATTTTGTTTAGGTGCTGTACCAAAAATATCCACCGGGTGTCATCCACATTCCATAGATTTTTTTTTTATGCATTCTGTAACAGATTAATACATTTCTGTCCAAATATCACTTCTATCACAAAACAGTCACCAAATATGGAACCTTGAGACTCAGACCTTTCCGGCGATATGTGTTTTGTCAAGATTAGATAAGGTTTTGATTATAAAGTATTTAAAATAAATTTTGTAATATGAAATCTGACACCGCCCACTAGGGGAGGAGCTGCTAGAAGAATTTAGAGTACCGTTTCCATGGTAACACAACTTCCAATTTTGAGTTTGTAAGCTTTCGGATGATACCTAATTTATGATGATTACTAAATTATGTGACATGAAAAAAAGGTGTTAAAAAAAAGAGCGGCAAGCGTCCCGCTAGCAGGACGGTGACAGTTAAGCATTCAGAGTGTAATCCAGCCACCATCTTTGATTCTTACCCATAATTCTGTTGCTGTGCCCTTTGTATGTCATTGGCTTTATGCATGTGTTCTGTATGTATGAAAATATTAATGTAATAACATGCATAGAATAACTGGTCAATCTACTGCATTTGTGCATTGTGCTCAACTCTGTCTCTGTTTTCTTCTATTCATAGCAACATAAATTGACCATGGCTGATGAATGTGGTAACATATCATTAAAAAATGAAAAAAAAAAACATTGGGAATCACTATATTCTGGATTTAAAGTAAAAATAAACAGGCAAATATGCAAATAAATATAACGTAAAAATAGGCAAATTTATGAAAAGACGAAAAATGATTTTTCTATTGAAAAACGAGATCTCACCTCTCCTTTCTGGCCGACGGGACCATACGGACCCTGAAATGAGAGGAAAGAGAGTCTGTCTCAGAAATGTTTTCGTTGAGTGGAAATGAACAGAAGATTATTGAGACATTGAGTTACATACGGGCTCTCCGTTCTCCCCCGGTAAACCATCACTTCCAGCAACTCCCTAAAACACATCAGCAGAGACACACATGAGCACACATCAGCAGAGACACACACATGAGCACACATCAGCAGAGACACACACATGAGCACACATCAGTAGAGACACACACACATGAGCACACATCAGTAGAGACACACACACATGAGCACACATCAGTAGAGACACACACATGAGCACACATCAGTAGAGACACACACATGAGCACACATCAGTAGAGACACACACACATGAGCACACATCAGTAGAGACACACACATGAGCACACATCAGTAGAGACACACACATGAGCACACATCAGTAGAGACACACACATGAGCACACATCAGTAGAGACACACACACATGAGCACACATCAGTAGAGACACACACACATGAGCACACATCAGCAGAGACACACACATGAGCACACATCAGTAGAGACACACACACATGAGCACACATCAGTAGAGACACACACATGAGCACACATCAGTAGAGACACACACATGAGCACACATCAGTAGAGACACACACACATGAGCACACATCAGTAGAGACACACACACATGAGCACACATCAGTAGAGACACACACACATGAGCACACATCAGCAGAGACACACACATGAGCACACATCAGCAGAGACACACACATGAGCACACATCAGTAGAGACACACACACATGAGCACACATCAGTAGAGACACACACATGAGCACACATCAGTAGAGACACACACACATGAGCACACATCAGTAGAGACACACACATGAGCACACATCAGTAGAGACACACACATGAGCACACATCAGTAGAGACACACACATGAGCACACATCAGTAGAGACACACACACATGAGCACACATCAGTAGAGACACACACACATGAGCACACATCAGTAGAGACACACACATGAGCACACATCAGTAGAGACACACACATGAGCACACATCAGTAGAGACACACACACATGAGCACACATCAGTAGAGACACACACATGAGCACACATCAGTAGAGACACACACACATGAGCACACATCAGTAGAGACACACACATGAGCACACATCAGTAGAGACACACACATGAGCACACATCAGTAGAGACACACACATGAGCACACATCAGTAGAGACACACACACATGAGCACACATCAGTAGAGACACACACATGAGCACACATCAGTAGAGACACACACATGAGCACACATCAGCAGAGACACACACATGAGCACACATCAGCAGAGACACACACACATGAGCACACATCAGTAGAGACACACACACATGAGCACACATCAGTAGAGACACACACACATGAGCACACATCAGTAGAGACACACACACGAGCACACATCAGTAGAGACACACACATGAGCACACATCAGTAGAGACACACACACATGAGCACACATCAGCAGAGACACACACATGAGCACACATCAGCAGAGACACACACACATGAGCACACATCAGTAGAGACACACACATGAGCACACATCAGTAGAGACACACACATGAGCACACATCAGTAGAGACACACACATGAGCACACATCAGCAGAGACACACACATGAGCACACATCAGCAGAGACACACACATGAGCACACATCAGTAGAGACACACACATGAGCACACATCAGCAGAGACACACACATGAGCACACATCAGCAGAGACACACACATGAGCACACATCAGCAGAGACACACACACATGAGCACACATCAGTAGAGACACACACATGAGCACACATCAGCAGAGACACACACATGAGCACACATCAGCAGAGACACACACATGAGCACACATCAGTAGAGACACACACATGAGCACACATCAGTAGAGACACACACACATGAGCACACATCAGCAGAGATACACACACATGAGCACACATCAGTAGAGACACACACACATGAGCACACATCAGTAGAGACACACACACATGAGCACACATCAGTAGAGACACACACATGAGCACACATCAGCAGAGACACACACATGAGCACACATCAGTAGAGACACACACACATGAGCACACATCAGCAGAGACACACACATGAGCACACATCAGTAGAGACACACACATGAGCACACATCAGCAGAGACACACACATGAGCACACATCAGTAGAGACACACACATGAGCACACATCAGTAGAGACACACACATGAGCACACATCAGTAGAGACACACACACATGAGCACACATCAGTAGAGACACACACACATGAGCACACATCAGTAGAGACACACACACATGAGCACACATCAGTAGAGACACACACACATGAGCACACATCAGTAGAGACACACACACATGAGCACACATCAGTAGAGACACACACACATGAGCACACATCAGTAGAGACACACACACATGAGCACACATCAGTAGAGACACACACATGAGCACACATCAGTAGAGACACACACATGAGCACACATCAGTAGAGACACACACACATGAGCACACATCAGTAGAGACACACACACATGAGCACACATCAGTAGAGACACACACACATGAGCACACATCAGTAGAGACACACACATGAGCACACATCAGTAGAGACACACACATGAGCACACATCAGTAGAGACACACACACATGAGCACACATCAGTAGAGACACACACACATGAGCACACATCAGTAGAGACACACACACATGAGCACACATCAGTAGAGACACACACACATGAGCACACATCAGTAGAGACACACACATGAGCACACATCAGTAGAGACACACACACATGAGCACACATCAGTAGAGACACACACACATGAGCACACATCAGTAGAGACACACACACATGAGCACACATCAGTAGAGACACACACACATGAGCACACATCAGTAGAGACACACACATGAGCACACATCAGCAGAGACACACACATGAGCACACATCAGTAGAGACACACACATGAGCACACATCAGTAGAGACACACACATGAGCACACATCAGTAGAGACACACACACATGAGCACACATCAGTAGAGACACACACACATGAGCACACATCAGTAGAGACACACACACATGAGCACACATCAGTAGAGACACACACACATGAGCACACATCAGTAGAGACACACACACATGAGCACACATCAGTAGAGACACACACACATGAGCACACATCAGTAGAGACACACACACATGAGCACACATCAGTAGAGACACACACATGAGCACACATCAGTAGAGACACACACACATGAGCACACATCAGTAGAGACACACACATGAGCACACATCAGCAGAGACACACACACATGAGCACACATCAGCAGAGACACACACACATGAGCACACATCAGTAGAGACACACACACATGAGCACACATCAGTAGAGACACACACATGAGCACACATCAGTAGAGACACACACATGAGCACACATCAGTAGAGACACACACATGAGCACACATCAGTAGAGACACACACATGAGCACACATCAGTAGAGACACACACACATGAGCACACATCAGTAGAGACACACACATGAGCACACATCAGTAGAGACACACACATGAGCACACATCAGTAGAGACACACACACATGAGCACACATGCAGTCTTACCGTATCTCCTTTAGGCCCTCCAGCTCCGACTGGACCCTGAGAGAGAGACGGAGAGAGAGACTCAGTGTGTTTGAACAAAAGTGTGCACTGGGCAAGCAGGTGTGTGTTGAGTGAAGCAGGCCTGAGAGTACAGATAGGCTTTGTTCTGTGTCCAACACACACTGTGTCTTAAACCAAAACTAAACACTACATGTGAATCTGTGTGCATCAGCCTGTGTCTTTAGAGGCTTTTAGAAAACAAAAAACTAGAAAGGAAATTTCATGAAGAACTTTGAAGTCGGCTTGACATTTTAAAATAGTTTGAAACAGTTTTCATTAAAAGCACAGATGTTTCTGCATCACTCACCCTCTCACCAAAGCCGCCTCTGATTCCCGTTGGACCAGGCAGACCTGGATCTCCTAGAGCTCCTTTAACACCCTGTGTGGAAACAAGCAAATAATGTATTTTAATAACATTTATGAATTTAAATAACTGTCATTATTAAAACTCATAAAGTGGATCAGATGACAGATTCGACCCTGTGTGTGCGGCGGTCAGCTGCTGCTCTCATGAGCAATGCTCAAGATTTTTGCTAAATAATCATTCCCGTTTACTATCACCAACCCCTATCATATGCCTTCAGAGCTCTTAGAATATAACGCGCGTCGCAACTTTGCATCATTTTTTTAAAGGTTTATTGCCAAACATGAACAAGCGCAAGCAGGAATTTAAAAAACAATTCTACCTTTTTTGTTATGCGGTTCAAACAGCTTTCGACTGAATTAATGACTGAATTTTCATTTCGGATGAATTATCCTTTTAATGGTTTGGCCTAAAATCATAGAACTGGCTCCTTTTTATTCCTTGGGTCATGCCAGAGTCAAATGTAAAGTCGTGTATGTTGGCCATTTTGAAGTTGAATGATTGCCGTGCGCTGAAGACACCTGAAAAGTTTGTGGATTTGACTCATTCTTCTAACTTTTGCTCTAGTTTGACTCCTTGGGTTGCAGTGCCAGTACAATGATACCATACTTGTCATTGGCCATTTTGCATTTCATTGAAAATATCCTTGTTCAAACTGCAAAATAATTCTGGTGCGATTGGTCAAAATGAAAGCGATTCTGTTATTACATTGCATGTTAACTCTACTTATGACTTACTAAAGCACTTGATGTAAAATCACCGGAGTGCTATATTCAGTCAGATGTTTGACATTGGTTTGCTCGGTCCTGTAATTGTGGCTATATCTGTTGTTGTTGTTGCTTTAAGGCCCATTGATGGCCCAACTGATTTGTTGACCATATTCAAATTTTTTTACGACCAGCTCTTCTTTTAAAAGGGACCCATATCTGCATTTACACTATACATTTGGTGAAACAACCTAAGGTATACCTGGAAAAGCTTAGGCTGAAAAGGACGCAGAAGAAATGATAATGCAAGCTTTTGATTTCCACGCCATCTTTGAAGTGTCAGTGAAACATTGGTCTCTTCAGGTGGAGAAAACAGAGCAGAGCCCTTGTTGCAGTCTGGGCATTGAAAAAGGGCAGTGGTGTAAAGTATTTGAGTAAATGTAATGAGTTACTGTACTTAAGTATCTTTTTGGCTACTTTGTAGTTGTACTGAGTATAAAATATATTAGCAACTTTTACTCTCTACTTGACTACATTTTTGAACAAGTAAGTGTACTTTTTACTCCAATACATTTGTGTTGAGTAATGCAGTTACACATTACATTTTGCATGGCACCTAACTTTTTCTGCAGCCGTTTGTTTCTGCTATAAAGAAGCGATATCGCCATCTAAGGGCATTGAAGGGACTATAGCTTGTGTGTTTTGCCTTTACTCACCCAAACATGTCAACAGGGCTACTGTACATGAACGCCAGTGCATTAGCAGGGAGTTGATGAACCGCAGGTGTTTGATTTATGAGATGAGTTCATGACTGCAGCCGCTGATGAATCCAGCACATCCAGTGCAAGAAGGCTTTGACTATTTCATTTTACTGAACATTATTTTATTTATCCTCTATACTGATGAGACCTTTCTGAAGGATATTGGTTTACGTATGGCCTTTTTGTGCACTTGAGCTTCACTGAGACCTGAGAGTTTGTAGACGTTTAAGAGGCTGTTGTGTCGACCTTGGTTTATTGCAATATTGAGGTGTTCAGTTTTATTTTGATTTTAGAAAATAAACATGATTTCTCATCTTACAAATCAATTGTTTCTTATTTCACTGGCATGTCTCTCAGGTGTCGAGGATTAGTGCATCGTTGAGCCTATATTTAGTATGAGTAACATACTTAAGTACTGTTAAAATCAGATACTCTATGACTTTTACTCAAGTCGTATTGGGATTGGTGACTTGTAACTTGTAATGGAGTCATTTTCGCTGTAAAGAATCTGTACACTTACTCAAGTATGGTTTTCAGGTACTCTTTACACCTCTGAAAAAGGGTCATGTGACCGCTGTTGACGTCATTCGCCACCGTCGCTTTTTCAATGACGTATAACTATCTGATCTGTCCGCTTACGTGGCAGACACAATCTTTTTGTCTCTGTCCTGTCCTATGCACTAGTGTTAATTTCATTAACGAAAAATGTTCGAAAAGAGCTTTTTTTCCATGACTAGGCGAGACGATGACGAGACGACACCAACGTCATTAAACAATAACTGTGACTATATGAACGTGCAATATCGTTGACGAAAAAATACAAAACCAAACTGTAGTTTAAAAAAATCAAAACTTTACCAAAAAGCTTCTGTAGTGTTCATGCTTGCAGTTGCCAGATGTCAAGAGTTAAAATCACCCGATCAGAGCTTTTCTGTCAAAAGGATACATTTTCTGACGGTATTTTACTTAATCTTTGCAATCTGGCAAACATGCGTACACACTCTCTCTACACAGAACAAGCGCTGATGATCTGACCGTATGCGACTGAGATATTCTGCTCAAATGAATCTGCCATCAAACCTTCTCAGTGATGAACTGTAATAAATACAAACATGATCTCGACTGTATTGCTTGCGATTGTGGTTTTGCTGAATAAATGCACTTCTGTGTGGCAAAACAAACTCTTTTTGCTGTTGTTTTAATAGAAAAATATTAATGTAATTTGAGAGAAGTTTCTTGCTTACCAGTTTTCATAATGCGGACAGAGAGTGTTAAATTATATGATGATATAATAAATCATTACACTAGATGAAGTCAAATAAGCCATGCGTACGAGTGCTCCTATAGGTCAAAGTGTGAAAATAGATTTCTTAAACAACAACAATCATTGTGACTATAATCCTGAGCAAAATAATCGTTATTATCAGTTTAACCATTATACAGCATGACGAAAATGTGACTACGTTTCATTGACTAAAACTAGACAAAAAGACATTTAGTCGACTAAACAAAAACAGGGCAAGGCTGGCTAAATATGATAAAAACTCAAAAGCACATCTGACTAAGACTAAATTTAAAATTAGCTGACAAAATCAACACTACTATGCATTAAATAACATTCATTGATTTTATCATTATATTATTTATTTAATAGAAAGTTTGATTGGGCACGAGAAGGTTGTGTTTTATGTGGATACTGACACACAAGTGAAGTCCTGTTTACATAATAAATGATAGTTTAGTAACCAAACCACACATGTATGGTGAATATGGAAACATTTGGGTTTGTGCGTGAGCTCATAAATGTGTTCTGTTGTGAAGCTGCTCACCTGATTTTCCAGGATTTTAACAATATTTCATGAGTTACTCCACTTCACATGGAATCTCTTGTTTCTCTTTTGTTCACTTTTAATCGTTATATTCACATCCTTTGATGGGGTAAAACAGAAAAAAACGCTAAAGATCATAATGCATGACTTTTCTAATTCTGTAAATGATGGTGAATATCAGTCAGTTCAACACGTTGATTGTTGCCAAATTAGGCACGTACAGAAATGTTTTGTCTCGTGGGTTTCAGTTTTTATCTCACCTCATACAAATTTGACACAGTTTGGACTTGTTAGTCAATGTAAGGCACATTAGGTTTATTTATGTAAGACATTTTCTACACGCTGGTAATTGTTTTTCCTTTCATTTGTCTGGGCTTGGTGTTTACAATGAATGCCACTAACATTTATGTTTATTTTATACTTTTATACATTTTTCACTGATGTTCTGTATGCTGTTAAATTTGAAGGATTTGTTGTGGAGTGAGGGAACTATAAAATATGTTTATAGTGTTAAAGCGGCAACCTCCCCCAATTTCTCTTGAAGCCAACACAGAAGTGACTTAAACTGCAATTCATCGACTGGCCGCTAGAGACTGAAATCTGTATCTCCTCCATGTTAAAATGCTCAACTTTACAGCAGAAAAAAACATGTTTACAGCCTGGTACAAATTGTGGTTTTGGTCTATACAGCTAATTTTGCCCTTCATGACAACTGTGAGGGGGGTGAATTTTTTTATAACTCATTCGTTTACATTATATAAAGCCTTAAAGTTCTGCATAATTAAGGGCGTGGCCACTTGAGTGACAGGTGGATTTTCGTTTGTCTGCTGTCTGTTAGTCATTACGTCCTCAACTCCACCCACATCCCGCCTCTTTGCCCATTTCCGGTTATCCGGGAGTGACGCGCGGTGACGCATGCGCTGCCGAGATGGCAACGGCTGACTTTAGGCTTCAAAAACTCTCTTCAGAAACTTACGGGTGACGTCACGGACACTACGTCCATATTTTTTTACAGTCTATGGTTTGCACGTTTCATTTTATAGACCGTAATTTACATTATTTCTGAATGTAATATAAAATACAACTTTTTTGTGTTGTTTTTCTCTCAACAATGCAATTCTGACTGTGCGACTTGTATACAGGATTAATTTTCCAGAAAATACAGCAATATGTGTGAACAATGAGATTTGACTGTGGGCAGATAGACACTCATTATTAGAGTTTTCCTGTTGTTGCACCTGACATTATCCCATGAAATATTCCCATGTGCAACTTACCTGGAATCCTTTAACACCTTGGGCTCCAGTGTTTCCAGGAAGTCCAATGCCACCCTAATAAACAGGCAGATAAAGCATTATCACATGACCACAACTACAAAGAGCACATCAGCATCTTTCAGGATCCAGCTGTTTGACTTCCTGCTAATGTATGTTATGAGCCAATCTTAGATCCTGCAATTCGACACAATTCATTCACAAATAATTTTCACTTTTGGTTTTGTGGTGTCAAAATCAGCAAAATGGACTCAACTGTTTAAAAAGCAGATCCACTTGTATGTGTGATGGGTTAAGCTGAAATAGCTCTATAAAGCTCTACATGATACCTTCATTAAGCTGCGTGAGCCTGTGGTGGATCATTGCTAATGTCTCCTGTTACTTACAGACACTCCTCTGGATCCAGCCTCTCCTCTCTCTCCAGGGATGCCAATCTCGCCCTGCGGGAGGAGTCAGCTTCAGTAACCATCAGTTGTGCATTACACAGTGTATCAATAGCCTCATACCATCTTACTAAATGACCTGTCTAATTATATATACAGCATTCAGAAGCACAGTAACATTAGCTGAAAATCAGCATGCATTACCACTCTCAGAAACTGTTCATATCAGGTCATAAGTCAGATACATACAGGTATACCTGGCTCTCCAGATGGCCCTGCTTCTCCCATCTTTCCTGGATTGCCCTGAATGGAGAAGGATTGTTGAATTATACACCATTTGAAGTTAAAATCTACCTCAGATGGTCTTCTAGTCTGATTTGTTTTGAGTCAGAAACACCAGACCAAAGAGCAAAAAAGACCAGGAACATGAGCAATATGTCAGCTGTCTGAAAGCAGCGTGAGGACGCGAGGCTTGAGGAAGCTTACAGAGGACGCTTGAGCTAGGAACCACTGAAGCATAAAGTCATATTCCTCACATCCGTCACGATAGTTATACTTCGGAGAACCATGCTTAATCCTTGCGTCCTGCTTTGCGAGGGCTTAGGCACAGAGTGTGGACTAACGTTAAGAGCGTGAGTTGCAGTAAAAGTTGCAGTCCGCTGCTGTGGTTCATCGTGCTCCTCTGGAGCGCAGGTCCAGGGTCAGATTGAGAGAATGTAGAGCACCCTGCTATACGGACCCTATATTATCATTCATGGCCCTCCTGAGGGAGGATTTGAAACCAACCATTGCCGAATTGGCACAGGAATGGAGCAGGTTTTGGTTAAAAGAAAAACAGGAATCTGAAACTGCTCTTGCTGTCGCCAGTTTCATATTGCGCACTGAGCAGTGCTCCATTACTTGTGCATGTCGGTGCGTTTTCGGCAAACATACTTTCATATTAGGTTGTAGGTTGGGCATGTGTCTGAGGACATCCTGCCGCCCATCGGCAGTGGCTGTGGGTGGAGGTGGATGGCCTTTGGCATCTCTCTTGCTCCTGAAAGTATCTTTCTCCAGAGCTATATTCTCCCGTGTTAGGGTCTAAAGCAGAATTGTTCTGGGTTGCTGGGCAGTCCACAAGCGTCCCTCTATTTCGTTTGCCTCCCTCCCCAACTATTGTTGGGATTTGAAGTAGGGATATAAGCTCCCCTTTGGATGGATGCTTTGATAGGGAAATTACTTTACTAAACTCAGGGTATGAGCTTTTCTCAAAAGGGTTTATGACGGGTAACTCGCTGCTTAACCGCTCCATCCGTGCCAATCCGGACCAGCCGGTGCGGATACGGTTTCATTCTCCACTGTGATAACGGAGCTCTTTGGATTTGTAATACAAATGCGTCAGTCGTTGGCTTGGCGACGCAATAGTTTACCGATGATGGCGCAGAGAAACTGGCAGCCAGGCGACAGACAAGTGACCGATCCTGAGTGGCGACGTCACTACACGCATTGGACCTGCACAGTTCGGCACGGTTAGCCAACCGTCATGAGAACTCCAGGCCGAGAACGGTTTGTAATCGTGCCGTACCGTACCATGCTCAAGTGGGAACATGACTGGAACCGTTCCTTATCGTTCGGCCCGGCGGTGGAAAAGTGGATATAGAAAAACTGAGCTGATCTCCTATTTCAATCCCTATTTAAAATAATGACAAATCATCAGTGTGTCAGTAGTGATACAGAATAGCTACTTTTTATTATTTCATGATTATTGTGTGTGTTTCTTAAATAAGGTTTAACATTATTTTACATTGAATGGACGTTTAGAAACAACATAATAAATTCTCGCTGAGGATGTCTTATGTTGTATAAAAAATTATTATTGTTTCTGTGCTGGAACTATGATGACTCTAAAAGACATTTGCATGTAAAATATGATCTAAAGCAGTGGTTCTCAGCTCTTCAACAGCAGCTCTTTCTGATCTAAGACCAGGTTCAGTCCATGCAGGTCTCTGATAACCAGCTGATGATCTGAAGCAGGCATGTAAATATACACCATCATATAGGCCTATTAACAACAATGCCTTCAGCTGACTCGAAATAATCATAAACTGATTATATTTTACTTTTACTTTTAGCTATTAATAGCCTTGCTATCATGTAAGTTGCAAATAGATTGATATGCTTACCACTCCTCCTTTGGCACCTTTTGCACCAGCTTTTCCTGGCAAGCCCTGAATTATACACAGACACATGATGTGAGTTGTACAATGATACAAAAAAACAGTGAACAACGCATTTAACATCTGAGGTAGCTACTCAAATGTTATTATCAAACACAACCACTAAAATGAGGTGAATTAAACCTTTGCACATTCAAAAACAAGCAAAATGAATGACAAAAGATCACATAAACTACACCATTTCTAAAACCAGTCATAAAGGGTCAATTTTTTTAAATTGAGATTTATACATCATCTGAAAGCTTGTTAGGATTGGACAATATTTGGCTGAGATACAACTATTTGAAAATCTGGAATCTGAGGGTGCAAAAAAATCTAAATATTGAGAAAATCTCCTTTAAAGTTGTCCAAATGAAGTCCTTAGCAATGCATATTACTACTAATAATACATTTTTGATATATTTACAGTAGGAAATTTACTAAATATCTTAATGGAACATGATCTTATTATCCTAATGATTTTTGGCATAAAAGAAAAATGGATAATTTTGACCCATACAATGTATTGTTGGCTATTGCCACAAATATACCCGTGAGACGCATGACTGGTTTTGTGCTCCAGGGTCACATTTCCTTTCGTCATATTAATATTTAATCTGTGTGCTTAGCTTTACAACAGTGTAATGGATGATAATACGTACAGGCAGACCATTAGGTCCTTTCTCACCAGGTACTCCAGGTCTCCCAGCATCCCCCTGTGAACACAAACATACAGCATCAGCATCACTGTTGTTTGACACAGAGAAGGAAAGCCTAGACGTGTCTTAGCAGAAATCAATGACCTTTTCACCATCTAGTCCTTGAGTCCCATCCTTCCCATCCCTGCCAGGGATGCCCTAAGATGCACAGAGAGCATTATTATGGGAAAATCTAACGGTCATCATAACAGCCTGCAGATAATACATTTCCTTACAGGTTCGCCTTTAGGTCCCGCACCTCCAGGTAATCCCTTGGGGCCTATTTTTCCCTATTGAGAGGATGACATTGAGAATTTAACCTAGAATATAAACTAAACTAAAAAAAAAGAATGAAGGATCTACAAGTGACTACATCTAACAAGTAATATGATGACAAAATTGTCTTACTATCTCTCCTTTGGGCCCTTTGAAACCTTCAGGTCCTTTTTCCCCAGCATCACCCTATTCAGAAGATGCACACATCAAACGTCTATTGATGAGATTCACTGCTCTCAAATACACTTTCATGAGAATAATGTGCAAACTCACGGTTTTTCCAATGACGCCAGCTATTCCAGGTTTTCCTCTGAACCCAGGCAATCCCTACATAGAGAAGTAGATGCAAACATCAATCTGCTTATGTCTGAATCAATGTATTTGATGTCTCTTGATGAACTGTGAGTTGTGTAGTGTGGTGTTATTGAGGTCTTACTCTGTCTCCTACTGCTCCGACTGGACCCTGCAGACCCCTCAGCCCTCGAGAGCCCTTCAATGACCCAGTGGAAACAAAACAATGAGTGCAAGGGGGAAACAAGCTCCTAAAATCACATTTCCCATAATAGTGTTTATGTTTGAATGAAGTAATGCACCACATTTCACGTCACGAAGCAGTTGTAAAATACAGTAGCCAATATAGGACAATGAGGAAGTTGCCATATTAAAGGATTTCATTGATTGGCAACAGCCATCAAGCGATTTATTGTGATCATATTCTCCTTGTTTTATTCTACACATAATTATTTAACACTGGGCTCTTTTATCATATTGCTGCATTTTATAAAAGCAATAAACAATGAGGCGTTTGATTTGACCAAGGTACCAGGAGTAAACAGTGCTGACCCCTAATATGGTCCAAGGGTCTTCATACCAGGTGTCAATCAGGCCTCAAACCAGGGCCGTAATAACCAGACATTGAGGTAGACAAGCCCCCCCCAAACACACACACACACACACACACACACAATAATCAAATATATTCCCACATTTTCCACCCCAATATTTGATATTCTTCATGCTCTGCATCTCTCCATTACTCTCACTGTTGTTAGGATGATAAAAAAAAGTTTAAAAGGTACATTTTTAGGCTGCTCAGCCTCAGCGGTCTAACAGCGCCTGTCAATGTCACAATGATCAAGACGGCCAATCAAATCAAAGAAGGCGGGCCTTACGGTTCACAGAAGATGAGTGTGAACTCCAGCTTCAGGTTTAACGGTGAAAGAGTGCGAGATGTAAGCCGTGTTGGGTGTAATTATTTACTACTCTAAGTAATATATTTACTGTAATCTGATTACTTTTCCCTTTACAAAAGTAAGGGATTACTCTTACTTTTTTCTGTAATTTAATTAGTTACTTCTGATGTAATTGCATTAAATAGACTATACAACCAATTTTAATAGTAATAGTAGTATGTATGTTTTTAATGTGGCCTTCGCCCTTTACACACTTTGGTCAGTTCAAGAATAATTTGTGCAATTGTATGTTGTTTATTTGAAAGAATTAAAAGTGCAGTTTCGTGTCTATCCTTGTACTGTTCAACTGGTCGAGTTTGATAAGGGATTTAGAAAGTAATTAGTAATAAGTAATCCAATACTCTAAGAGAGAGTAAATTGTACAGTTATCTAATGACACTGTTGAAAATGTAATAAGTAGATAGTAATTCATTACTTTTTTAGAGTAACTTACCCAACACTGGATGTAAGTACCTAAGCATTCAATATCTGAACATTTGACAATTGTTAAACGAGTAATGATGCAAACTATTGGCCTTCTGAACGAATAACAGCCTGTAAATGTAATTTGTAACTGAATGTGAGAGACAAGTAACATTAACAGAGCCGTTTTCTAAATATTAGGCAAATGAAGAACTAGCGCTGATGAAAGCTGAGTGTTGTCGCCTCGTGTCGGCTGTGTCTCAGACAAACACACTGCAAAGACTACAGTTGGCGAACTAGCACGTGTGTGAGTAAATAACTGCCTATATCAGCAGGTATCAATAGTCTATTCAAAAAGGGAAACGGAAACTGCAGATATAAAAACTGTAAACAAACTGCACTGGAATGATCAGGTAAGATGACGTATAATGCTGTCTGTGCCGTCTTGACTTCTTTGCTCGCTTTCATCACTTTTGCTCTTATTCTCGTTCGCTAAACTGAACAGCCAATCAGAGTTCTGTCTCTCACTGACGGCCCGACGCCGATTCGACATGCTGAATCAGGCTGAACTGCCGATGTGAGCCAGACTAAAGACACACCGCAAAATGATATCCTGACAGACGCTCACCGACGGCCCGACGTTGGCGACAATTGACCGTCAGTTTGGTGTTTAACAGCCATTAAGAGTGAATGTGTGCAAATTTATTTGCAAATAGTTAACTCTAGTTGTTTTACTACTATCTTTTTCTTTATTCCCTTTAAATCTCCTCCTCCCCCAAATGTTGAAGACACGGTTACGGCCTTGCCTGAAAGCCTTGGTCATGTCTAGCTGAGGTACAGTAAGACGGTGTGTGAATGAGTCCCACCTGTAAACCCACTGTCCCTGGGATTCCCGGCGGACCCGGCGGGCCCTGATCACCCTGATGGGAAGATACAGCGATAGAAACGCATTACAACCAGCTCTGCTTCAGTTTCAATCTGAAAAAGTTTCAACTCTTTAGAGGCTGGTAGAATCTCACCTTCTCACCATCTTTCCCCAACTCTCCCTTGCTTCCTTTATGACCTGTATGACCCTAAATGAAAACACAGAAGCAGCTCAGCAACTGTGATATCTTTTGTAATGAGAGACAGATGTTTTATCATGTTGTGATCAAGTACCTTGAATCCAGGCATTCCAGGCGGTCCAGGAGGACCCGGAGGACAGATGGCCGGACACTACAAACAAGACAATGATGCAATCAATCTGCATGCAAAGAAAAACAAGACCGCTGAAGTAGTGTTGTAGTACTCGAGACCGGTCTTAAGGACATTTTTTGGTCTTGTCTTGGTCTCAGACTTAGAGGACTCAGGATTTTGTTTCAAGACTGGTCAAGACCACAACTGCTGGGATATCACTAAATTGCTGGTGCATTGTGATTTATTTATTGACATTATTAATGTGATTGGGTGTAAAACTCACTGCTTCAGATGCAATCAATACCTTATTTCTAATTTGATTTGTTTATTGTGCGGTTTCAGAAATTAATGAGGGATTGTGTCAAAAATGCTCACAAAATTAATATAAATGCTCACTATTGTTGCAAAAAAGTTCTTGTATGAGATCTGGATTTATAACGTGATATAATTAAGCAATATCATGAGCAAGAGAGCTGTTTCACAAATCTGCAAACATGATATTCCTTTTATACAAACATTCAATAGATTTAAAAAACATTACTCTCAACATTATTTATGCATTTGTAATTTTCCAGTTCAGACGCATCTTCTGTACCGCCTCTGCAGTGCAAAGATGAATTGTGGTGTTAATGATTTGATTGGTAACAGCTCTATAGTGTCTTATTCTAATTATATTTATTGATTAAAAAGAAGTCATTTCTCAGGCGATAATGTGGATCTTTATGAATTTAAGGAGAGCTGGTCTGGTCTTGGTCTCGGATTAGGTGGACCTGACTAAAACACTACGCTGAAGATTTATCCTCCCTAATAAGACAACACTTCCATCAGAAGCAGTAGTCATTGGGAAAATAAAGGTGCGTGTTGAAAATGAGATTACACTTACAACAGAACTCTCAAGACTGCGTAAGACCGAACATGTAAAGATGGATGTGTGTATGCTGTACACACAGTGTTGGAGGACGTTACAGTGGTTTTAACTTACCAACAGATCTCCATTGCCTTCAGGAAGAGTTCCTGGAAGTCCCTAAAAGAAGGAGGAGGATACATAAAATTGGATTATTCAAATAAAATAAATGTGTTTCTGCACTTTTAGTTTGAGATGCAAGTACTTACAGGAGGTCCATCTAAGCCAGGAAGACCAGGAAGTCCTGGAAGACCCTCGGGCCCCTACAACCAATCACAGACCTGCATCACTGATCACTGTACCTGAACGTGTGCTCTTCATGTGTGCAGTGTAGACAGCAGTCTAGTAGATCAATAACAAATGAACGACTACATATTTTTGTGGCAGACACTCACCGGCGGCCCCTGAGGTCCTGCTCCTCCTGGAAGCCCGTTCTCTCCAGCAAGACCCTGAGGTCAGAAAACACAAGAGCAAACGCTTGGCACATTTACATTTGTTGAGTATCCATGCTGGATAATAAATGATTGGCAAGGCCAATATTCGGGTAATTCTTCCTCTTATTCTTGTTTCTGACAGGCTGTACTCACCAGAGCTCCTGGTCTGCCTCTGCCCTGAGGATGACAAGAGAACAGATCTCATGACAAGCCCTGGGCATGTTTGGCATCATGACACTGCATTTTTGCTGATGTTTTGAGAGTGTAAGTTTTTGGGCCCTATTTTAACAATCTGAGCGCATGAAGCGTGTCCGAATCCACTTTTGCTAGTTTAACGACGGAAAAACGGTCTGCGTGTCCAGCGAATGGTCCAAAAGGGTTGTCCCTACAGTCTCTTAATGAGTCATGGGTGTGTTTTGGGCGTAACGTGCAATAAACCAATCAGAGTCTCATCTCCCATTCCCTTTAAAAGCCAGTTGTGCTCGTGCCATGGAGGATTCGCTATTTACATGGACTGAACGCTTTCTCCAGAAAGGAAATCCTCTTATTTTTCATATTTAAAAATGTGTGTGTGCTGCTGCACGTCCCTGTGTGTGTAATAAGCAGAGTGTACGCGTGTTGTGCACCGCCTATAGGCTCATATTACTAACACACCCTTTAAATAACACAAAAAATACTGCACTATTGTCTTCAGAGCAGGTTTGTGTTGGTCAATGGCGCAGAAGTTTTCAGTTCCTCACAATAGCAACGCTCCAACAATGCTCCTGAACACACACCTGGTTTAGACCAGACGCCCATGGGTGAACAGATGTGCGCCAGTGCATTTGATATTTAAACAACGTGGAGCTGGACGTGAAAATGAGAACTGCGTCGAGCTGAAACTAGCAAAAAAAACTTGCATCGCGCCTGGCGTCACATTGCGCTCGGGTGCATGATAGGGCCCAGTGTGTAAGTTTTATCCGTTTTGAGAGTGATGGCGGTCTGTATGCATGAGAAAATGATGGTCGGCTCAAATTGTTTATGAGACTTTCTTATGATAAAGTAGCAGGTGTGACTGAAGAACTTCTTTTGGTCCTGTGATTGAAATGTCATATGACTGTGTTTACTGTGGATTTACTCAAGCTTGGCACATACAGGGGGTCCATCTGGTCCGGGAGGTCCTGGGTCTCCCTACAACAACAACAAAAGAATAATAGTAAGTCTCAGTTGGCAACTGAGAAACAGAAGACAGCAACAGTTTGCGTTTTCCAATGATGGAGCCGCCCCAAACTCACACCGGCACGCTCTTGCAAACAGAGCCAATGGCATACTACCCCAGACAGCAACATAGTGTCGGCCCAGATCCGGCCCACATCTTGTATGCTTGGAATCCACATGTACCAGATGTGGCCCGGATCTGAGCCAACACTATGTTGCTGTCTGGGACTCGTTCTCACGCATCACACAATCAGCTGACCACACCGTAGTTGTAGGCAGTGGCGTAGCGGACGGGCAGTTTCTACCAAGGGGGCCCTGCAGATCTGCGCTATGCCACCGGTTGTAGGCCTGATCATGGACAATGTTGAGAGGAGCTGAAGAAAGAGGCGGTGGCGCAGAAACACTACGACTTGATCACCACTGCACTCACTAACACAAGCCACATTCATTCTGACTACACACACTGGCCTTTAACACCATTCACTGCAGCTTTTACTGTTTTCATATTTTCTACTAGATTTCTTAAAGAAATTTTGTGGTAAACAAAACATTTCTCCGTGTGACACTGCATATGCGACCAGTGCTTTCTTAACTCACTATTTGATGAGATCGATTTTTTACACAAAATTGGATTGATAATAGAAATAACAGTATTTCTCAACAATACGCCTCTTGATGAAAAACAGTTTTTCATCGCTGTAGCGTAATACTCATCCTTCAGTACTGACTAGATCAGAGTCAAACAGCTAGTCATATATTATGCATCACATTTTCTCTGTTATAAAATATCACATGAACTTCCCAGTTACACGGCTCTATCAGTCACACAGGATGATGGTGATTTCTTCTGATTCCAAGAAACTAATTAAAAGAAAACCTGTGGTGGGAAGACTTCACATTCCAGGCTGGATTAGGGATTAATTCATCTGAAGTCACATGATCCTCATTAAAACTGCCATACGGATCTGCTAGTGGCTGCGCACTGCACTGAGCCCACAATATGAACTCATGGCCACAAAAAAGTTTTTAAAAGGGACCTATTATGCAAAATTCACTTTGACATGGTGTTTGAACACAGTGTGTGTAAACAACCCGCCTATAATGATAGAAATCCACCCAGTCCTTTTTTTTATAATCCCCATAAATTAGAAACAGTGTCTGAAAAAACATAGCTCAAGATTTCCCCTACTGTGATGTCACATGACATCACAAGCCCCGCCCTATTAGCATAGATCCCGCCCTGAGTGAGCCGCACACAGTCCGCCATGTTTATATCCTCCCTATTGATATAATGTCTGCGCCACATAAACATTACAAATGTTGTGTTTTTGGATGTACCAATGAACATAGGAGTCTCCACAGACTCCGGTAGGGGTGGACGATATGACCAACATCTTATATCAAGATATGAGTAATTTTATTTCACGATAACGATATATATCACAATATAGTTATTTTTGCTTTAAATAAGGTTTTTATGATATCAAAGTTTCATAATTCTTATTACCAGTTTCAATATTTGAAAACTAATACAAGACTAAAAGAAATATACATTTATTCTTATTAAAGTTACAAAAGTGATTCAGCCAAGAGCAGTGAGAGATTTTCTCTCTTTTGTTGTTGTTTGATTAGCATTAATAATGACAGCAGGTAAATGTGGACACTGTCACTTTAAGAGCACGGATCCATTATACTCATGCGTTGTTCTTTCTATATTTCTCAGCTCTTTCTCAACTGTTCACGTTCACTTAAGACATAAATGACTCTGTTTACTTGCAAATACATGTTACTTTGACACATAGGTATGTGTATTTAACCATTCAAGCCCAATTAGGCGGCAAACAGCACTCAGTTCAGTTCTCACGCGCTCTATGAGCAGCGGCTTCATGTCGCGCGTCTCAGACAGCGCAGAGAAACGGCTCCCCGAGAGCGTCGCATTACTGAAATGAGTTCTCTTTCGCTGCTAATTGTGCTTCAATGGTTTAAAATAATCTGTTTTTAAACCGCAATGCTTAAAAACGCATGCAAACGATAAGCTTTCGTGACTGTAACCGCGATAGAGATGATTAGTCCAAAATCTCTACCGGTTGACATTTAAATTACCGGTTAATCGTGTCTGCCAGTGTATCGCCCACCCCTAGACTCCCGGTATCTGAGCCACTGAGGACACAGTGGGTGAATTTCATTTATGAAGGAAATGTGCCCAAAAAATTGGTAAAGTCTTATATGTTTGTGCAAATCATTTTACGCAGGACTGCTTCACAAACGAGGGTCACCTGTACAACAATTTATAGATGATCATGACGGAACATGCTAATCCATAAGTTAAAAAAAGTTAACTCCACAACAACTACATAAATTCATCAACTAACCATTCAGAAACGCTGTAACTTCTTCCTGAGTCTCTCCATCAGTGTCTGACTCCGGTTCGACCATGCAAGGCTGCACACTGCGACTGACAATTTCTAATATTTTGGCTGTGTGAGATTCTCCAGTTTTGTTGTTGTGGAGTATTTGGCCCTGTCCTAAATGGCACCCTAAACACTCGCGATCTTCCTACGAGTCCACACTTTCGTGACGTAACGCCACTTTGACTGTCGGAAAGAAGTCTGCAGCGGAGCTCGCACCAGTGCGGACTCAGCAAAAGTGCGCATCGAGGGGGCATATCGACCACAAAGGGGGGCGCTCGCGAGCACACTTCTGAAACCTAAAATGACAAATGGGACACCCTACGGTCTCATTGACTTAACGGACACGTGCACGCCATTGTGCATACGAAGTGTGCCATTTGGGACAGGGCCTTTGAAGCACAAGCTGTAAAAGCTCCGCCCCCTGCTGGAAAGGGGATGCAACAGCTCATTAGCATTTAAAGCTACATACACGAAAACGGCATGTTTTGGCTCACATCCAAAGAGGGGCAAATTGGACATATATATTACCTATAATAAATGATCTGTGGGGTATTTTGAGCTGAAACTTCACAGACACATTCTGAGGACACCTGAGATTTATATCACATCTTGTGAAAGGTCCCCTTTAATAGAAAGAGATTCAGTGACAAATACTACAGTAGAAGAGCTTTAGCCATAACGACACTTCCAAACTGAAAAGTGGGTGTTCAGGTTATGTTTAGGTGTGGAGAGACTCATAAAATACTGAGAGTTACTTACTGCTGCTCCTGGGGGTCCATCTTTACCAGCTGGACCGTCCGGACCGGTCAAACCCTACAGGACATGACATTTTCATGATCAGCAGCCAACTATTTAACGCTTAAATGATTTCCTTTATATAAATGAGGTTAAAAAAATCCCCCAGAGTTTGTGTGTGCCACTGAAAATACTACTGTTCCTTTATGACTTACATCCACACCAGGGAGGCCAGGCAGTCCGGGGCTTCCTGCGGCCCCAGGGGTCCCCGCTTTTCCCTTCGGCCCCTGCCATCAACAGAGAAACTGATTAAAAACAGACAATGTGATCTATGTATCGATTTGATGTTTACATCTTCACAAAATAAAAGTCTTTGGGAGGGCCAGACAAATCATCTTTCAGGATCTTTCGCACTGCACCAGCAAAGTAAATCAGTGCTTGGATTCATACTTTAGGAGAAGATCTGACACACAACACATCCAGAGATACTCACAGGCTTTCCAGGAAGTCCAGCAGGGCCAGGTTTTCCCTGCAGAGATAACAGTCAGTCATAACTACAGTCATAATGTGTGTCTGTTCATCTCTTCTGAGCTGAATAACACTGAGAGGAGTGTGTGTGCGATGCCGGAGGGGGTCGGGGAAACTCTAGACGCGTGTGTTTGATTTGAGGCTGAATGAATGGGCTCTCTGTCACTGCGCTGCCACAGCCTGCGCTAAGCAGATTTTCGTTTACTAAGGAAACATTCACAGCTTTCCTCGTTTACATGCGTAAATTCCTGAGTTTTTCCTTTAACAAGTAATAGGCTTTAACGATTCACAGCTTGTGTAAACAGCCAAACCATTACTGTGCCTACCTGCAATATAATGGTGTTTAGAAAATTAAATTTTAATTCGTGAAGAGAGTTATTTAATTCACATAATGAAAATGTGTTAAATCTGTCAAAACCAAAAGTTTTTTGCTTTTGTTTTTCACCTAAAATGCGAAGCAAATAAAAACTGATAAAGTTTATCAGTATATTTTCCTGTGTCTATACTCACATCGATGCCATCTTTCCCTGGGGGTCCTGCTGGCCCCGGCGCTCCAGGTGTGCCGCGAGGACCCGGCCTCAGCTAGAGACAAACACAAAATCAAGAACCAGAATAATCAAATAAAGTAATGTAAAAAGAAAAGAAATAAATCCTTCAAGTGTCAGTTCTCAGCTCATATAGTGTCCTGTTTCCCTCCTGTCTAAACACAGCTAATATTAAAAGCTAAATTAAATCTGTTTATCAGTAGGAACTAACTGGTTATTCAGGCAGTTTTATATATATATATCAGGAAGAAAAAGACCAACATGATGAGCACAAATGAGTGAAACACCGCGCAGTTCTCACAAAGATGCCATTGTGCGACGATCACAGTACACTGGGAAAAAAAGGTTTTGTAAGGTAACCTGATGTTATCCTTCGAGATGATGAAATGAAGATATCTGACGTTCACTTGAAGTTACACCAACACATCACATTGAAGGGTCAGCTAGAAATCTCTGCACAGTTTTACATTTACAATGCACATTACAGTCAGTCTACAACTCATTGAAAAGCGTTTATAAACGAAAAAGCGATTCATACAAGTAATATACCTTCATAAACTCGTTAGCTACCCACTGATGTTAACTGATAGTTTCCACAATGCGCTGAAATTCTCCGCCTGGGTGTTATTATAGCAGAAGTTAAGTGTGGAGATGAAGAAATGAGCAACAGCTGAACTGCGGCCGGCCATCGCATCTCTTACCTGGGCAAGTGACGATGTCAGCAGCTGGAACAGAACGAGTAAATGAAGCGCTGAGAACACGGCCATGGCTCCTGTCCTCCCCTCAGTCCTGTGCCCTGTGCTGGTGACTCTCGGTATGATTGCAGATAAAGGGGCAGCGCTCAGTCCGGCGGAGGGGGTGGACATGAGCTCGCTGCAGGACATGCTCAGAATTCCACTGTACTCATGATCACCAGGGCTGCACCCCATCCGAGACCAAAAGAGGTGACCCCCCATAATAATTATCATCACCACACTGTAAAATCCAACAGTGATTATAACTAACACTTTTAGTTAACTTTACTTAATGTCTTAACTTAATTGTAAAAATCTAGTAATCTGTACTATTCACATACTATTCCTTGTTTACTCAGAAAACCCAAATTAAGATTAATTGATTGGTTTGAGTGCCATTTTGTCAAGCAGGAAAAACACAAAAACCCCTCCATTATGGTGATCAGTGTTCCCTTTGGTTGGGCTCTTGGAAAGGTCATATTACTGTAATTCTCTTCCTATTGACAAGAAATCACAGTGATCTGGTTTCAAAGGAAGAGAAGTAATAAATAGGTTGCTTTTAAAGTTTACCTTCTGACTGAATAATTAACTATAGTTCATGATTTAGTCAGAAATTAGGTCACCTTTTAAAATTAACTTATGTAATACTTCCCTTTATGTCGTATAATGATCGTTTATAATTTTATTGCTAACACTTATTAGTTAATAGTCATGTGCCTCAACAAGTAAAGTCATAACATAATGATACCTTTGCAAATCATTAGCTAGTGATTAATCAAAGCAGACAACTGGAAGTTCTGCACTGGCTCATCTTACCCCACTCCCCCCTACTTTTTGTGCTAAAATGTTTTGTTGCAATTACATTACAATTCAGAATAAGATTTGTGTGTCCAGACATAACCAACCTATCTGCATGGGTTGCTTTGGTAACGATGTAGGCGTACCCACGTATGTGACGAGGATGTCAAAACGGATGCGGGAAAAATGGAGGTGAATCATCTCTCCAAACTCCAATCTCTCCAAATCTGTCGAGTCGCAGTGCAGAACTCCTCAGTCACACAAGAAAAACGTCTCGGTTACGTATACGGTATATATTGTGATGTTCCATGCTGTCATGGCCAAAATCTTTGGACATACCACTTGAAAACCGTATGAAAACTTACAGCATTTCCATCACCGGTTTTGACGTTATCATTGTGTCACGTTAAAAGTGACGCAATAGACAATTTGAAGTCAGATTTGAGCAGCCAGAGCATCCAGACTGAGACGCAGCTGTGAAAATCTGATTAGAATCGCATTTCAAACCACCTCCAAATGTGGTTTGAATCAGATTTGATAAAAATCAGATTTCATGTTTTCTGCTGTCCAGACTTTCAAGAACCCACCTGGATAAAAATCTGGATATGCACAAACAAACAAACAAACAAACAAACAAACAAACAGATTTTTGCTGGCAGTATGAACATAGCCTGAAAGTCAATGTATTGCAAGTTCAGTTGATCTTATCCAATCAATATCAAGTAACACTATCAATTCAATTAAATGTAGAATGGCAAAAGGGACAACAAGAAAAAAAAAACTGCAATTAAACAACAGCATCAGTAAATAAAAAAATAAAAAAATCACATAGCTTTGGAAATTCTAAAAAAAAACAGAACATTGGATTTACTTTAAAAGGTGTTTTCAAGTGGTTCCACACAACAGTTTAAAGTAAGTGAAAGTGAGTGAAAGTCAAGCATGGTAACCCATACTCGGAATTTGTCCTCTGCATTTTACCCATCCAAGTTAGTGCACACACACATTAGGAGTAGTGAACACACACACACACACACACACACACACACTTCAAACCAGTGGGCAGCCATTCATTGCGGCACCTGAGGAGTGATTGGAGGTTAGGAGCTTTGCTCAAGGGCACCTCAGTCATTTCCTGTCGATATTGAGAATCAAACCCACGACCTTCGTGTTACCGGACTCTCTAACCACAGTAGTTCCTACAATCCACAAGAAGTAGTTTGTACAATCCACAATAAAGTTCTATGAACTAGAGAAACTAAAGTAAATTGGACAAAAATCATTTGAGTATGTGTAAACCATTTTGAATTAGTTCTATGTATAGTTTTACTTGATAATGTTAAGCCAACATAAAGTCCAGCATGAGATAATTAAAAAATAACGGGTCTTTTCCCTTACTCAAAAACATAAAATTACACTTAATTTCAACAATTACTCTCCCAAGTCCTACTCAGCCCTATGCAAAGCATGCTGGAAACTAAAAATCCACCATGCAGTTTCAGTTAATGCAACAAAAATGATTCACAAATGGATTTAAGTTGTGATAAAATGCAATTGTGTTTACTAATTTTAATTAAATAATTTGAACAAGCAGCAAAAAATCTTTTATTTTCAGTGCATTTTCTTGTCCTTCAGTTGCTCACATAAACTATGTTGTGCATAAAGGATCATCCTGCATTGTTTATACATTGCATTTTACTCACCAGTGTTACGTTTGCACTTGTCAAGTAAAGCCTACAGGGATCTTTGGCCTGGTTTCACAGACAGGGTTTAGATTAAGCCAGGATTAGGCCTTAGTTCAATTAGGACATTTAAGTAGCTTTTATAAATTTGCCTTAGAAAAGAAACAAACATTACTGGTGTGCATCTTGAGACAAAACAATGGCACTGACATATTCAGAGATATGATTTCAGTTAGAACTAAAAATGCATTTTAGTCTGGGACTAGCTTAAGCTTAGACTGGGTAAACCGAGCCTGATCTGCCAGCGATTTGATTTTGCCCTGCAGCTCAGGCTGGAAACCTGTACATTAATTTATCCTGCTTCTGTTACACATATGCGGGAACCAATCACAGACTGGCTTATCCACCTGGCACGCTATTGGCGGGTTTAACACAATGACGGATAGAGAAGCGATGGATCGATGCCCGTTGATCACGCTTCTTCTGGTCTGATTGGTTGAAGGACTATCCAATTGCGTACAGAGTCTTTTGATTTATGCTCGTTGATCACGCCTCTTGTGCAGTAGAAAATACATAGCAGACTCCCCGGACCAATGTTCAATCTTAAAAGATTGAGCTTGGTCTGGTGATAGCCAGACAAGCTTAAGCCTGGGGAGTGTTTCGTTTTCTGAGATGCAAATAGTTCCCTATCAGTCAGTTACATTCAATGTTATGTCAGTGACTGATGAATTGGGATCTCACCTAAAAGCCCAATCACCTTCAAGTGGTACAGAACAAGCCAATGGACATTGGCCAAGTATTTCTGGAGAAGATTCTGCTCTACTTTCATCTTTCGTGGTTGTATACAGAACCAGGAAGAAGTTCTGAACTGTTTCCGATGCTCCTGGGGCATATGGCATCCGGTCACGCCACTCGAATTGCTTCATATGAGACCGCTTCAGCACTGGTTACACGACCGAGTCCCGAGATGGGCATGGCACCATGCCACAATCCAGGGGACAATCACACCAGCCTGTTGCTGAGCTTTCAGCCAGTGGTCAGACCTTGCTTTTCTATGGGCAGGAGTTCCCCTAGAACAAGTGTCCAGGCATGTTGTTGTCTCAACAGATGCCTCCACCACTGGCTGGGGTGCTGTGTGCAATGGGTGTGCTGCCTCAGGCTCCTGGACAGGACCTTGACTGAAGTGGCATATCAATTGCCTCGAGTTGCTAGCAGTATTCCTTGCCTTGCACCAGTTCCGACCGTTGCTGCAGGGCAAGCATATACTGGTCTGGACAGACAACACGGCGACCATTGTGTACATCAACCGTCAAGGTGGTCTACGCACCCATTGAATGTCGCAACTCACCCGCCATCTCCTCGTCTGGAGTCAGAAGCGACTCAGGTCGCTTTGTGCCATTCACATTCCGGGCGAGCTCGATCGTGCAGCCGATGTGCTCTCATGACAGTTGTCTCTCTGGACACATCCCACTGCCAGTTGTTTTACTCCCTGACCGAGGGGACCCTCGGCATGGATGCACTGGCAAACAGGTCGCCCCGGGGCCTACGCAAGTATGCGTTTCCCCCAGTGAGCCTGCTCGCATAGGCACTGTGCAAGGTCAGGGAGGACGAGGAGCAGGTCGTGATGGTTGCGCCGTACTGGCCCACCTGGACCTGGTTCCCAGAACTGATGCTCCTCATGACAGCTCCTCCCTGGCGGATTCCCCTGAGGAAGGACCTGCTTTCTCAGGGACGGGGTACCATATGGCACCCGCGTCCAGACCTCTGGAACCTTCACATGTGGTCTCTGGATGGGACGCGGAGGACTTAAGTGACCTACCCCCAGCGGTAGTACACACAATCACTTCAGCTAGAGCCCCCTCTACAAGGCGCGCTTATGCTTTGAAGTCTGTTCGTCGAATGGTGTTCTACTCACAGAGAAGACCCCGGTAAATACCCGATCAGAGTCGTCCTTTCCTTCCTGCAAGATGGCTGGAGCAAAGGCTGTCTCCCTCCACCCTGAGAGTGTATGTTGCCGCTATTGCCGCACATTACGATGCAGTAGAAGGTAAGTCTGTGGGAAAGCACAACCTGAACATCAGGGTTAGGGTTAGCAGAGTTTCAGGACCTCAGAACAGCTCTTTGTCTGCTATGGAGGCCAGCAGAAGGGAAAGGCTGTGTCTAAGCAGAGGTGGGCTCATTGGATAGTGGATGCCATCCTCTTGGCGTACCAATCCCAAGGTGAGCCGTGCCCTCTTCGAGTGTTGCCTCCTCCTGGGCACACGGTGCCTCGCTGGCAGACATTTATAGACCTGCGGGCTGGGCGACACCTAATACATTCGCAATATTCTACAATTTCTGAGTAGAGCCTGTTTCTTCCCGTGTGTTGGCTACAAACAGGTAATACTCGGGGAGGCTTGCTCTGTGTCTCGCTTGCAGTGCCATTCCCCTCTTAGGACGGGATATGAGAGCCTATTTCGCTCCCCAGGCGAGTTCCCTGGCCTTCAGGGAACAGGGGTTACACTAGGTAACCTAGAAGATCCACTTCCGCCTGGTCGAACTCCCTCCATATGAGCTCCACCACCTTGGGGTGAAGTCTCCATTCTTTCCTTGCTGAAGGCACAGAACATTGTTTTGTCCGTGTGTTTTATAGCTTCCTGGTCATGACGTCACCCATCTATGATGTTTCACCATGCCATTGGACTGATTTCACACATGCTTCACAACGCAATCACACAGAGGCGTTCCCATAGTGTCACTACTATGACAAAATGCAAGTTCCCTCAAAAGGGAACCATTTTAGGGAATCAACATCAGTCTATAAAGTCAACTTATGCAATGTTCACTCAAAATTTCCAGTTGTATTGACAATTTAACCCCTACAGGTCTGTACAGTTTTGAGGCCCTTTAGAAGTTTTGACATGCTCTGACATTGTGCTTTTTTCAGTTGCTTATAAACAAAAAATTTAAGACACTAAAATAAGGCCACAAAACACACAATAGATATGTGTCCACAAGACTTTTGACTAATGGGTGTTGTTGCCTAGAGTTTTTGCTTCAAACTGATGTGAGAATCACTGTGCCTACTTATTCACGTCAAGTCAAGTCAAGTCACCTTTATTTATATAGCGCTTTTTACAATGGCGATTGTTTCAAAGCAGCTTCACAGTGTTAACAGGAAAATAATGCAACAGAATTTGATTCAGCTGTACAGCCGCTCTGGAGAAAACAGTGATGTCATCCAGCTAATTTCACTTATCATATAGTGCCAATGCGGGCAGATCAGTAATATAGTTTAAATTTTAGTGTCCCCAACTGAGCAAGCCAAAAGCCAAAGGCGACGGTGGCAAGGAACCAAAACTCCTTCAGGGGCCAGAATGGAGAAAAAAACCTTGGGAGAAACCAGGCTCAGTCGGGGTGCTAGTTCTCCTCTGGCCGACGAACATGATTATGATTCTGGCCACATTACAGGTCAGAAGTCATATTAGATCGAAAGATATTCGTAAGATTATTCGAAAGATTGGAGTTGTCACACCGGAGACGGGTTTAATGAGGATGTCGTGTCGATGCGGCATTTACAGGGGGGAGTTTAACTGACACGGTCTCTGCAGACACTTCAGGGATGCGTTGGTCATGTCTAGGCGCAGGTCCACCATCTGATCTGGATACGGCCCGGATCCGGCTGACTGCAGTAAACATCAGGATAAACAGAGAGACTAACATTAGCGTAGATGCCATTCTTCTTATGATGTAACGAGTACATCAGGTATTATGGGAAGTGTTCCTGGTTCCGGCTGACCTAGTTAATGCAGCCTAAAACAATCATTTAACTGATTTGAATAATAGAAATTGATAATGTTCTATGTGTATGCCATAGTAAAGAGATGTGTTTTTAGTCTAGATTTAAACTGACAGAGTGTGTCTACTTCCCGAACAATGCTAGGAAGACTGTTCCAGAGTTTAGGTGCTAAATAGGAAAAGGATCGACCGCCTGCAGTTGATTTTGATATTCTAGGTATTATCAACTGGCCAGAATTTTGAGACCACAATAGACGTGATGGAGTATAATGCGTTAAGAGCTCGCTCAAGTACTGGGGAGCTAAACCATTTAGTGCTTTGTAAGTAATTAGCAAGATTTTAAAATGTATACGATGTTTAATAGGGAGCCAGTGCAGTGTTGACAGAACCGGGCTAATATGGTCATACTTCCTGGTTCTAGTAAGAACTCGAGCTGCTGCGTTTTGGACCAGCTGCAGTTTATTCATTAAGCGTGCAGGGCAACCACCCAGTAGAGCATTACAATAACCTAGCCTTGAGGTCATGAACGCATGAACTAACTGTTCAGCATTTTGCATTGAAAGCATGTGCCGTAATTTAGATATATTTTTAAGATGGTAGAATGCAGTTTTACAGATGCTAGAAACATGGCTTTCAAATGAAAGATTGGTATCAAAGAGCACACCCAGGTTCCTAACTGACGACGAGAACTTGACAGAGCAGTCATCAAGTGTTAGACAGTATTCTAGGTTACTACTTGTGGAGTTTTTTTTAATTAAAATTAAAAATTCTGTTTTTTCTGAATTAAGTTGCAGGAAATTAATAGACATCCAATTTTTTATATCAGTCATGCATTCCTTTAATCTTGTGAATTGGTAAATTTCGTCAGGGCGTGAAGAAGTATGAAGAAGCTGAGTATCGTCAGCATAACAATGAAAACTAACGCCATGCTTCCTAATAATATCTCCCAGTGGTAGCATGTACAGGGTGAAAAGCAACGGTCCTAGCACTGAGCCCTGCGGTACTCCATACTGAACTTGTGTTCGGTGTGACATCTCTTAATTTACTGCTACAAACTGATAACGGTCAGATAAGTATGATTTAAACCATGCCAATGCAATTCCACTAATGCCAACATAATTTTCGAGTCTATTCGAAAGAATGTTGTGGTCGATAGTATCGAATGCAGCGCTAAGATCGAGTAACACTAATAGCGATATACACCCACGATCGGATGATAAGAGTAAATCATTTGTAACTCTAATGAGAGCAGTCTCAGTACTATGATACGGTCTAAATCCTGACTGGAAATCCGCACAGATACCATTTCTTTCTAAAAAAGGAGCGTAGTTGTGAAGACACTGCCTTGTCTAGTATTTTTGACAGAAAGGGTAGATTTGAGATTGGCCTGTAATTGACTAATTCTGTAGGATCAAGTTGCGTTTTTTTAATAAGTGGTTTAATAATAGCCAACTTAAAAGTTTTCGGTACATATCCTAATGTCAAGGATGAATTAATAATATTAAGAAGAGGATCTATGACCTCTGGAAGCATCTCTTTTAGTAGCTTAGTTGGTATAGGGTCGAGCATACATGTTGTCGATTTAGATGATTTAACAAGTTTAGCCAATTCTTCCTCTCCTATAGCAGTGAATGAGTGGCATTTTTCCTGAGTGACACTACAATGCACTGTCTGATGTGATACTGTAGTAGATGGTTGCATAGTTATAATTTTCTTCCTAATATTATCAATCTTGCACGTAAAGAAGTTCATAAAGTCATTACTGCTGTGCTGTTTGCAAACGTCAGAAGTTGAGGCTTTATTTCTTGTTAATTTAGCCACTGTTTCAAATAAATACCTAGGGTTGTGTTTGTTTTCTTCTAAGAGAGTCGAGAAATAAGCAGCTCTAGCAGTTTTTAAGGCCTTTCTGTACGCAATCATGCTCTCTTTCCACGAAATCTGAAAAACTTCCAGTTTTGTTTTCTTCCAGCTGCGCTCCATTTTTCTGGCTGCTGTTTTAAGGGCCCGGATGTGCTCGTTGTACCACGGTGTTTGACTATTTTCTTTAATCTTCTTTAAGCGCAGAGGAGCAACTGTGTCTAAAGTGCTGGAAAAGAGAGAGTCAATAGTTTCTGTTGCAACATCGAGTTCCTCTAGGCTATCTGGGATGCTGAGGAGATGGAACTGATGAGGAAGATTATTTACAAAGCAATCTTTAGTGGCAGCAGTGATAGTCCTGCCATATTTGAAACAACGGGACGGTTTTGCAGCCTTTGCTACATTAAGTATACATGATACTAGATAATGATCTGAGATGTCATTGCTCTGCTGCAGAATTTCAACAGCATCAACATTTATTCCATGTGACAGTATTAGGTCTAAAGTATGATTACGGCGATGAGTGGGTCCTGACACGTGTTGCCTTACTCCAATAGAGTTTAGAATGTGTCTAAATGCCAATCCCAATGCGTCTTTTTCATTGTCTACATGGATATTAAAATCACCAACAATTAGTACTTTTCTGCAGCCAGTACTAACTCTGATAGAAAATCACCAAATTCTTTGATAAAGTCTGTATGGTGCCCTGGTGGCCTGTATACAGTAGCCAGCACAACTGTCAAACGGGATTTATCATTTATACTACATACTGTTATGTAAAGCACCAAAACTTCAAAGGAATTATATTTGAAACAGGACTTCTGAGTAGTACTGAAGATATTATTATAAATTACAGCAACACCTCCCCCTTTACCTTTCAGACGCGGCTCGTGTTTATAACAATAATCTTGGGGGGTGGACTCATTTAAAGTAATGTAATCGTCAGGTTTTAGCCAGGTTTCTGTCAAACACAGCACATCTAGGTTATGATCTGTAATCATATCATTAACAATAAGCGCTTTTGAGGAAAGGGATCGAATATTCATCAACCCGAGCTTTATCATTTGATCATCTGTATTATACTGTGTATCTGTTTTTTATTTGTTGAACATCAATTACATTTTTTCCCTTAAATGGGTTCGAGAGTTTTTTGTATTTACTAATTCTGGGAACAGACACAGTCTCTATGTGATAATATCTAGGTGAAAGAGTCTCTATGTGCTGGGATTTATCTGACTTCTGTGACGTGAGACAGCTAGCAGGCGGTCGGGTAAGCCAGTCCGTCTGCTTCCTGACCTGGGCTCCAGTTAGTCAAGGTTTAGCTCTAAGACTATGTGCCAAATTACTAGAGAGAAGAGCGGCACCATCCCAGGAGGGATGGATACCATCTTTTTTTAACAAGTCAGGTCTGCCCCAAAAGCTTTTCCAATTGTCTATGAACCCTATGTTATTCTGTGGACACTACTTAGACAACCAGCCATTGAGTGATGATAGTCTGCTAAGTATCTCATCACTCCGACGAACAGGGAGGGGACCAGAGCAAAAAACGTTAGCTGCCATCGTACTTGCAAGTTCACACACCTCTTTAATGTTAATTTTGGTGATCTCCGACTGGCGAAGTCGAACATCATTAGTGCCGACGTGAATAATAATCGTAGAGAATTTACGATTAGCATTAGCTAGCATTTTTAAATTTGCTTTGATGTCAGGCGCTCTGGCTCCCGGTAAACATGTGACTATGGTGGCTGGTGTCTCTATTTTCACGTTCCGTGTAATAGAATCGCCAATAACTAGGGCACTTTCAACAGGATTCTCAGCTGGTGCGTCACTGAGTGGGGAGAATGGAAGAGTGTTTTTTTAATCCGCGACTATGCCATCTCACTGTCACCCAGTTGCCCTGCTGCACGGGCTCTACAGCCGGAACCGAACAATGTACAGAGTTCACTAAGCTAGTCGCATCCAAATCAGTTTCTAAAGCTTTTACATTCTCACTACTCTCAGATAAAATCTGGATGTCTCTAATGTCTCTAAGTCTCTAATTCTGAAATCTTCTCTGTCAGCCTGACTAGCTCCCTGCATTTATCACATATGAAGCCCTCTTTGCCAACAGAGAAGGTAATGCTAATCATGTAACAGGCAGTGCAAGTGACAATAACAGGAGAAGAAGACATGGCTTACCGTCTTTGTTGACTAATCCAACTCACCACAGTTGTTTGATGGACTCGAAAAAGGCGAGCAAGAGAAAATCAGGAGACCCGGGTGGCAGGCTAACAGGCTAGCGAAATGCTAACGCGTTGTGATAGTGATTTGGATTAAAAGCTAGCGATGTCAGATTTAATGTGATAGGCAGTAGTAGATAATATATGTTTTTGAGTAAGTTATATTTAGCAGTATAAACAAGGAATTATATCCAATAGAGATTCAAAAGCGAAGCTATACGGAGCTAACAGATGCAAACACCCAGCAAACAGGAGCAGACAGGAGCAATCGATCGAGGAGCAGCCAGGAGCAATCCCTGTATCAATCCAATATATTGATTTAAATTTTGTAAGACACTTTTTCTTTACAAAGCCCATATGCAAAGAGGCGTGAATGATCATTAATAATGCTGTGATTCACACCTGAGAGAACAAAAGAACCGCATAATGAGCTGCATAATGAATGATCCATTGAGTCAGGTATGTGAGAGGGAACTACAAGAATATAAGGACAAAACAGGACAAAAGAAATATATTTTTAGTAGTTTATTTAGAATATAGTTAACAATATAAAGTGAGAGCCAAAGGCACCTTACAAAGGCCTATTACATTTTAAATTATCAAAAGATTTGACATTACTATTTTTAATGTTTTTGAAAGAAGTCTCATGCTAAAAAAAAACAGTACTATTGTGACATTGAACACATTGAACTACACTGAAACTACTTTTATTTATTTCTTTTTTCTTTTTTTTTTTACAATGACTTTGTTATACAAATAACTGAATAATTGGTAATGATAAATGTTATGAGTAAAATGTTTGGGGTTTTAAACAACATAATGCAATGCAATTATGATTTCAAAGAGTATAGGGTGAATTCAGGTTGATTGGGACACTTTTTTCCAGTTATTTCAATGGCAAAAATGTTCTGAATCATTTGATTTGATACACACAATACTCAAATATAGCCTATATCTCAAACTGGCTGTCAAAGTGCAAAATTGCTAAAAAATTTAACATCAGTGCAAGAACAAAATGTATGCAACTTAAATTAAATACACAGGAGTCAGGATTAGTCTAAAATGCAGGTTAAACTCACAGCACATGCAGTGATGGAGCGCGCAGCATTTTACAACAGAACCGCTCTGAGACGCCAGTCATGAGCTGCTCGCGTGAACAGTGCGCTTTGCTTGCCTATTTATTTTCATTTTGAATTGTTGCGTTTAAAAGTAGATATTTCAAGTTTTCTATAGACATATTTTTCATGTCTGTGAGGCAAGTAGTTTCGGTTCATTTATGAGACACGCTCCAGTTCATGTGCAATGCATGATCGCGCCTTGTCATGATTATATTGTCTGCTATAGCCTATTTGCTTCTTATTTATTAAATCCAGGCAATTGGCTGATGAAAAATTTATTAAAATTAAGATACAATTTATACAAAACGAAATTCACGTTAAAGAAAGTCTTTCTACAAAACTTAATGAAGTGGTCAAAATCATGTCTGACCCACTCCATGTCTTCTGACATATTGCGCATCTTTATGATGTGTAAAACATTCATGATGACTCTGGAAAATGAGTAAATGCAACTACAGAGAAAGATACTGCAGACGTGGGAGAAATTACTTAAAATTTTGCCTCCGAAAATCCTTTTTTGCTTGACAAATGGTACTCATACAAATCTGTTTATCTTAAATGGGGTTTTCTGAGCAACAAAGGCATACACAGTGATACAAACAGTAATGATGGCATCCTTTTTTCCTTATCAATCTCATCCTTTGGAAGTACATCAAAGTGGATTTACGTTGGCAGCAGAAAACAGCGTTTTCTCAACATGAACAACACAAACTCTTCCAGTCTTAACTACAAACTACAGTGTTTTACAGGGGCAAAGTAGATGTTGTTTGCAGGCTGGGCAGCCAATGATACAGAGCCCCTAAAGGGACATGGTGGTGGAAAAAATTTGGGATGGGAGGAAAAAATATTTTTCAAAACTTTTGCATTCCCCCGAGAAACTTTGCGTTCTCTCGCAAAACCTGCTGTGAGTTCTGAGTGTAAACACTTCCTGTTTAATGTCCCGCTGACGTGTTTCAAACAGCTCAGTAGATTAACAATGGAGCGGCTCATAGAGATTTATTTTGAACTTGGACTTAAGTATAAAGAAATACGGCCAGTGCTTAGTTCAAGGTGTTCAGTAGCCTAAAGTTGGCAATATATTCACAGAATTGAACTTCCCGGATGAATAACTCATGAGCTAAACGTTGTTAAAACACAAATGACACCTCTTTAACGTAGACAAGGAGCTACAACCTAATTTTCCTCAAAACAAGCGTTATAATATAAATTTATCTCTATGAGCAGGCGGCTGAAAGTCTGCAAAGCGCAAATCCCGAAAAGCGTTACTACAAAAATAGTCATTAACTTCAATGTTACACATATAGTCCCCAAATTTAGTTTACATATAAATGGTCTCCTACTGGTCATACTATAACACGTAGTTTGATAAAATGTGCTTTTGTATAATTTTTAATTATGAAAAATATTCAATGGAATACTTAGTTTTTCCACACATGGCTCTTTGGCTTTATTTTTGTTAAATAAATAATGTCACAATGTAATATATCATGTGCTGTTGTTCATCTGAGGTTGTATTTACCTAATTTTAAGACTTAAGGACCAGATGATTTTTTTTTATTATGTACTGATACATAAAACCATAGAATTCAAAAGAGGGTGTACTTTCTTTTTCACATGACTGTAGAACATATTTTTTAGGGCTTGCAAAGTACTTATTCAAATGAAGTACTTAATCAAGAGAGTATGTGATTACGGACACAGCCAGGGAGCAACTTGCTTCGAAAAAGTTTTTTTTTTTTTTTTTTTCAACCATTATGTTTCCATATTAACATTTTATTTAAAACATTAATGTTAATTAATTGCTGTGTAAATACATTCAATGCACCTGCAAAAAATAAATGTAAATCCCACTCCAGAAGCAGCTTCTGTGCCACTTCTGCAGTGCAAAGCTGGATTGTGTTGATGCTGATTTCATTTGATGGCAGGGCCCAAGCAGCTCAGTCCAGCTCTGTATTATATAACATGGCACTAAATATATTCATATACCACTCTATTTATGTTACCATGTTCATAGTTTAAAAATACTTCAAAGAATTGTATTGCCATCATGCATGTTCCATAAATTATGTGTGACTATTTATATTTACAAACTTTCACTCGTCATAATACAGTATCGACAGCCTCATACTATGTATGTAGTCTACCTTATACTTACAAAGGCTGATAGGCAAGGAAATATTATGTAGCAGGTACAGAAACAAAAGCTCATCATTTCAATGAGAGAGCTTTGGGAAGCGTTGGGAAAATAGCCAAGCGGTCCAGTGGTCCTTCACAATCACTGGCATGACGTTCACATTTTCTGCATGAGCTACAAAACTCTTCAACCAACTACAGCTGTGTCTCCTTTTCCTCTTGAATCGCTTGACCTCAGGAGATTTGAAACATTGTGAAGTTGGAAAATGATTAGTGCTCACTGTGTTTTAAAGAACAGGAAATCGACAAAATGCACAAAAACGACCTAATGAAATGCAGAAAAAAACAAAGTACTGAAAGCCAAATGAAAGTACACTTTAATTATGACTTTAAAAAGCATATAATCATGTGTGCAGAGAACATGAGAAATCATTTTTTAAAGCAACAAAAGAACAATATATGAACAGTAATTCATAAGTGAAAAGGTTTCATTTATTCTAGAATATTTCATGAAGGGTTAATTTACGGTCATGTCGCAAAAGGTAAAAACCTTTCATTATAAACTGGGAGTTAATGCATGTGCTGAACATTCAGAGAATCACTAAGGAACTGATCTATACAACTTCTGATCATTAATGCTTCTATTTTATAAATCACTGCTGATGTAAAATGAACATATTTTTGAACTTGGGCATTTCCATTAGCTTAGTAAAAGACACGGCCCTCAGAGTTCAGGGACAACATCAGCAGAAACAGCATATCTGCTCAAAAACAGTATCCGAACTATACGTGTATTCACCATGGAAATATTTTTATCAATAGTTGTTTATTAGTGGAATGTAAAAATGACTTTCTTCTTTCACAGTTTCAGTTAAAAAAAACAAATCTTGAGCAACAAAAAAAACTGAATCTGAAAGCATGGACAAATAAACGTTCAAATCAAACAAAAGGTCAAATCATCTCATCTTGTAATAGGTTTATAAAGTGTCCATTTTCAGTGCGTTATCATATTCAGGAATCATTCATGGGCGAGCTATGAACTTGTGTCCACAATGTCCATTGGCTCTTCCTTCTCCGATCCATTTGATTGGTCGCAGTTTATTCCATTCTTCTCGTGGTTCTCTGATCGGACGCTCTTCTCTTTAGGATCGCAGTCAGGCGTTGGGGAGTTGTGTTTAGGGCTGTCAGTCACTGTCCTTTCCAAACTTGTACCTGAGGCAGTTTCTTCAAGAAGTTCCTTCTGGGAGTCAGCCGGACAGAGCGGACTGTCCATCTCATCCCGAGAGTCGTCACAGTCGCTTGATCCTGCGGTAGAACCAGCTACACATTCCCAGAGAGTATCTGAGACCTCAGCTTTCTGAGTGACTTCAGGCAGCTTTCCTCCTCCTTGGCCTTCAACACTGCTTGGTTCAAGACTAGCAGTCTCTCCGTTGTCAACACTGGTGCCATTGTTGAGAGGCAACTCTACTGAAGGAGCATCTAGATTCGGCTCATGATCTTCCGATGAGCCCTCAGAAGGTTTGTCGGAGTCAACTCTCATTACGGAGTCACTGTCGCCTGGCTTCTTTGCATCTATAAGATCTCCAACTGGCTCGCTGTGTTTCGGCTCACTTACGGCTTCTCCATCCTTGTGTTTGTATCGTGAATGACTTTCGTCATTTGCTGCACTCTCTCCGCTCCCAGCTAAAGAGTTCTGTCGCTTCTCCGACTTCTTCTTGAAGCGTTTTTGGATTTTCCTGGGACACCATACAAACTTGTCTTTGGGCTCAAAGTGCTGAAAGGCGAAGCGGACCAGCTTCCTGCGCTCACGCTTGTCACGCACGGCAAACAGGAAGTAGTCGAGCACGCTGCGTTTAACACTGCTGAGGGTCTTCCTCACGAGGGTCTCCTCGAGGAAAAAGCGCACAAGAGGGGCTTGGAAATGCTCAAAACCCAACTCTCCCAGACTCTTGAGGATCCTGGTGATTCGGAGATTATTGTGCATGTTTCTGAAAGCAAATATTACATTATTATTCAGTGATGTGTGAAATAAAGAAATAAGTAAAAAAATTTGGATGGTTTTGATACATCACACCCTATAAGCCCATTTGTACTTTTAAAATATATTTATGTATTTTGTAGCAAATGCACGTATGTTACTGTCATTTCATTTCTTATTTGGAGCCGACTTCATTGCTTCTGTCTGACAGTCACTTTGCTGTCTGAAAAGCCCTTCAAAGACAAAAACTGGTGACAAAACAGTATTTAAAGGGGGGGTTAATGCTATTTCATGCATTCTGACTTATTTACACTGTTAAAGAGTTGATTCTCATGCATGGCCACAATTTAAAAAAAAATGGACGTATGACTGTGCGTATTTCTGTGCCAAATACACTCCTTCAGGAATCAATTAAGTTTCAGAAAGTGTTTTTCGTGTATGGCCCTGTATGATGTCATAAAGGGCGGAACTCCTTGTATGGACACTTCTCCCGGATGAGCACACACACGCACACACACACACACACTCTCACACACACTCTCTCACACACTCTCTCACACACTCTCTCACACACTCTCTCACACACTCTCTCACACACTCTCTCACACACTCTCTCACACACTCTCTCACACACTCTCTCACACACACACACTCTCACTCACACACTCTCAATCACACACTCACTCTCACTCACTCACACACACACACACTCACTCACTCTCACTCACTCACTCACTCACACACACTCACTCGCTCACTCACACACTCACACTCTCACACTCTCACACACACACTCACACACACACACACTCTCACACACTCTCACACACACACTCACACTCACACTCACTCACACTCACTCACACACTCACTCACACTCACTCACACACTCACACTCACTCACACACACACACTCACTCACACGCTCACTCTCACTCACTCGCTCACACACACTCACTCGCTCACTCACACACTCACACTCACACACACACACACACACTCTCACACACACTCACACTCACTCACTCACACACACTCACTCACTCACTCACTCACTCACTCACTCACTCTCACTCGCTCACTCACACACTCACACACACTCACTCGCTCACTCACACACTCACACTCACACACACACACTCACACACTCACACACACACACACACACTCACACACACACACACTCACACACACACACACACACACACACACACACACACACACACACACACACACACACACTCACACACACTCTCACACACACTCTCACACACACTCTCACACACTCTCACTCACTCACTCACTCACTCACTCACTCACTCACTCACTCACTCACTCACTCACACACCAACCAGAGCGAGAGCAAGAGCGTGAGCTTCGTTCAGGTTACGGGAGCCGTCGGCAGCGCTGGCATTTTGTTTTTAAACCACGAAATCAACAATGTCACTAAAGAAGTGTGTTTCTGGTTGTGAGGGAAAGATCACCTTGTTCAGCTTCCCAAATAACCCAGCGTTAAGGGAACAGTGGATGTAGTTTGTTTTTCCGGAGTTCTGCAAGTGTGTGTGTTTGTTCCCGGTCATTAGTGGAAACTGCATCAAATGTGTGTGTTTGTTCCCGGTCATGAGTAGAAACTGCAGGCGGTGAGTGAAACTGCATCAAATGTGTGTTTTGTTGGCAATCGGCGTGTAAGTGCATATAATGTGAACAACACCAACGTATAGACAATCGAGAGTTATCCAGGGATAATGATGTGTGTGTGTGTGTACTCTTTAGCTCCGCCCACTGCACGTCTCCACGAGCTCGGCTGTTTTCTGAAAGAATCGGTACAGCGTATCTGTCTCTTGTTTGTCCTGTTGTAGGGGTGTTGATGAACTCGATCTAGTCCATCTGTGTTTGATCATCGCTCTGAATCTCATCTGGATGTAGTCTTTGACAAAAACATGATTTTCTCAGCTTTTTGTTCAAAATGTTGCTTTTTTTATGAAACTTACCCATATTCAAGTGTTGATAAAAAAAGGAATGCATGAAGCTAGAATAAAACGTTTTTTTTTTGTTTAAAATCAGAGGGTCTGCTCTTTCTTTTGATATATTGCATGCTCAGATATTCGTACAAAAAAATATTCTATGGGCCATTACATTTTTGTGAAAATGATCAAAAACCCTGGCGGTGGCTGGCAACTTTTTTTAAAAACGCTGGCGGGGAAAGAGTTAATGTACAGTATGTGAAAAATAATGTTTTTTTGAACATTAAAGCATGTCAGCCTATTCTATTACACCCAATAAACAAAATAATGAACTTTTAATAGGGTAAGGTAATCATATGACCCCTTTAAACAATTAGGTTGTCTCAAGATGGTACATGCCAAATACTGTGTGAATCAGACAAACGGCCTTGGACTAGTTTAAAAAAGCTGTTTTCAAAGAACTTTTTGTGTGGAAATGGATAAGCATATGTGATTTGGGGGCACTGAATGATTCAACAAAAATGTAAACTTGCTTACTATAGCACCATCATGTTGCTAATGCTCATCAAATCGAATACACAGGCTCATGTAGTTACCATGTACATATATGCAAAATTTCATAACAATCAGCGATTTACAATGCAAGTTATTAGCTGCTAATAACTGATTTTTCATGGCTTGTTTAGCACTTGTCCAGAAGAAGCTACAAATCAAATCAAATTTTCCTTAAACTGTTGTGAAGTTATGACAGACTGGAGCACCCTATATATAGACCTTATTCAGAGCAGCGCCATGACAGGTATGAAAGCGAGGCTGTGAGGGATTATAGTTTTCAATGGCATCCGCTGTAAAATCTGTGTAAAGCTCCTACATCATTTCCACAGCTCATGCTGTCTGGACTTTTTTGTCAGCTGAAATTTCTTGGAAAGATATTTTTGCAGTGTTTTGTCAGCAGAACAATCCAAAAACACATGAAATAACAGTACAACCCACTGAAGAGATGTATGTTTATCCCTCACAACCTCACTTTCGTTCCCGTTAAAAACCAAAGATTCAAAGATGCTGTGAATAAGGTCTATGGCCATGCATGGAAAGCAAACGTCACACGGCACGATTTTAGGCCCGATTTTCACTCGCCGACAGGTTTTGCGAAATCGTTGACAAATGCCCGAAATCATAGGCAAATCGGTGCTCGTTCACACGAGTGACAATCACGCAGTGTGCATTATCAAAGACGCGATTTGAGTGTTTGGCATGCTAAATATCTGGACCTGTCGGCGATTCAAAATCCTGCTGTGTGAAATGTGAAAATCACATCGGCGATGACCGACAGCCAATGAGAGAGCAAGATACAGGGCAGCGGGAAGTTCAGGGAGGAGTTATAGACCAGAATATCAGTATTTTAATAGATATATTTACAATGATATCAAACAGAAACAAAGCACAAACGTTTGCTTGACCAGCCGCAACAGCAGCACATTGCACAATTATTTATTACCTCCAACTCTCTTTGCAGAACCTCCCCGCGTCTCCCCAACCATTTCCTCCTCCATAATCTTTTTCTCTTTTTTGCGCACAGACAATTTGGATCGCAAGCTTCTTTCAGGATATCATTTTTAATAACAATTCCAGTCTCGCACAAGAACTCCGGTCTGACGAGTTTGAAAATCGTGCAGTGTGAACTCAGTGTGCAGGGTGATTTCAAAATCTATCTTGTCAATGAATAATGCAATTTTTCTATTTTTAAATATATGTTGGGTCAATGTGATATACATATGTCAGCATGTATTGAATGGCCATTGGTCAGCTTCGTCTTGGATATCAGTTATAGTCATTGGAAATGTCAAATAAAAATGGTTTGACCACTGATCTACACCTGAGACAATATCTTAATGACTGGAAACTAAACAAAACAGAGGACTAATGCAGATTTCCTCTGTACACTAAAGGAACAATAAACAGCCATCTTCTCATTCGTTTTAAATTATATAATAGGTCCAAAAGACTGAAGGCAGGTACACCTCACCTCTCTAAATTGGCGAATCGCTCCCTCCAGTTCTCGGCGCGCTTCACCTCCCCAGTTTCTCTGTTGAGCAGCTGTATCCCGTAGAAGCCAAGCATGAGTTCGTAGGAATCCAGAAGACGGCTCTTTGCCTCGTCGCTCTCCCTGAACGCCTGCGGACAACAGGACAAGAGCCACGACATTCACACACGCATCCAGGACGCACATACAAGAGGAACGTTTGGAGCCTCTGGTACTGTGTTTAGTACCGGTTTAGACACACTCACCTGGATTTCTTTCCTGGTGAGCTCAGCAGCCATGTAGTTCACCCCTGGCTCCCGCAGAGGAAACAACCTAAGAGCAACACAGCTAATTACATTTCATCTGCTTAGGGAAACGAGAGAAGGTTAAAGAGGCGTTTCTTACCACTGAATGTAGGAATGAACTCTCTCCAGTCTTTTGTAATCCGTCTTCCACTCTGTGTGAAACGTCTCGATCGACACATCTAAAGCACAACACATGAGCTCAGACGAAGTGCTACACACCTTCACTTTGGGACTTGTTATTGAGAGGAAGCAAAGACGTACCGTCAGGCGATGACTTAATTTCATTTAGATAGAATTTTAAATTAATCATTCTTTCTTCTGGGCATTCCTCTTCATTGATATTCTATAAAGAGACGATAAAAGATCATCACATCATCACGTCTTTTTCATGAAGTGCACGTTTTGGTTAACTCTAGCAGCTCTTACTGGATATCCATGTCTATAGTTCTGCATGTCCTTGGCCGCTCGGAGGTTTCTGGAGGAAGAGTTGGACCACTGGAAAGATCAAAGGGACAAACATTAGTTTCAACTGCATCCCAATTCCCAAACTATCCATGGTAGATTGTTTGAGAACAGTGATATCATATTTGGATTATGTTGATACCAATCAAAATGTGGTTATTATGAATATCCCTGTAGTTCAATAACTCCATCATCTGTGGAGAACACACACTATTTTGCAAATCATTTCAAATATGTGACCCTGGAGCACAAAACCAGTCATAATTCTCACGGGTTTATTTGTGGCAATAGCCAACAATACATTGTATGGGTCAAAATTATCGATTTTTCTTTTATGCCAAAAATCATTAGGATATTAAGATCATGTTCCATGAAGATATTTAGTAAATTTCCTACCGTAAATATATCAAAAATGTATTATTAGTAGTAATATGCGTTGCAAAGGACTTCATTTGGACAACTTTAAAGGAGATTTTCTCAATATTTAGATTTTTTTTGCACCCTCATATTCCAGATTTTCAAATAGTTGTATCTCGGCCAAATATTGTCCAAACCATACATCAATGGAAAGCTTATTTATTCAGATGATGTATAAATCTCAATGTCAAAAATTGACCCTTATGACTGGTTTTGTGGTCCAGGGTCACATATTACAATCCAAGTTAAACATTAATATCCAATAAATACATATATATTCATACACTTGGGATCAGGGTCTGCTTGCATGCACTTCACTGAAGAGACGCTCAGAGCCGAGAGCTGAATCCAGTGTTTGAGAGTCATGAACTCTACAGGGAATCAAGACTTTAAGAGCCAACAGACTGGGGTTTTGTCCATTCTCTTTTCTGCACAGGAACGCGTGTTTGGTGTGCGTTAAACTTTAAACACAACCTGTTTACATTACATGGGAATGTAAGTCTTATTGATGCATTAAGACCAGGGTTTGAAATTAACACCCGCCAAATGCGGGTAAAAATCCACTGTGGCGGGTAACGTTGTCAAATCACTAGCCAATTTGTCGAGTTACTTATTATGTTTACTCATTTTGCTGGGGAAGTTCGTGTAAACCAAATCTGCGCAGATTTAGCGCAAATACTCAACTTGTGAGACCCTGGACCACAAAACCATAAGGGTCAAAAACTGAATAAATGAGCTTTCCATTGATGTATGGTTTGGACAATATTTGGCTGAGATACAACTATTTGAAAATCTGGAATCTGAGGGTGCAAAAAAATCTAAATATTGAGAAAATCTCCTTTAAAGTTGTCCAAATGAAGTCCTTTGCAACGCATATTACTACTAATAATACATTTTAGATATATTTACGGTAGGAAATTTACTAAATGTCTTCATGGAACATGATCTTAATATCCTAATGATTTTTGGCATAAAAGAAAAAAGGATCATTTTGACCCATACAATGTATTGTTGGCTATTGCCACAAATATACCCGTGAGACGCATGACTGGTGTTGTGCTCCAGGGTCACAAATATTAAATACAGCGTATTGTGCAGAATCTGTGCATATCTGGCTTACTTGAACACACGTCACTGCGCAACAAATAACGCCGCGCTTGTTCAAAAACATAATAATGTGGAGATACTTGCCTGGGGCAAAAATCCAAATTTTATAACATAGTCAAACCAAAATTTATTCAGACACCTTCAACATTTCTCACATTATCACAGTTTATTCGCTTTAGTTTAGAAAATGGTAATAAAATATGAGAGTTAAACTGTGTCAGAACAAATTCATCTTGATAACTTTGATAGAAAGGGATGTAATGGATCACAATCAACCAATCAGCTGTTAAATTTAACTACACAATTAGATAATACCAATTTAGCTCAACCAATGACCAAGCAATGCTTCATGTAGTTCAGTCTGTGGTGTCAAAGGTCGCATTAGCAATTAAAGAACAAACACTTCAGCAAAACATGCTCAGCTCAAAGTGTCTGAATCATTTTGGTTTATCAGTTTTACAGGAATGTTTGGGTATAATATGTCACAGTTTACTTTATTTTGCTCTCCTCACTTACAGAAATGAACTATAGTGTCCTGCACACACTAGTGAAACATTATATCTGCTGTCTGAATCATTTTTGGTTTGACTGTATATAAGCTGTGGCATATTTAATCTGATTTATTCCTTTTTTTTTTTTTTTTTTTGGCTAGTAGAAGTTCTGAATGGCCTGTAACTTGAAAATGTAGTAGCCAAATTGGCCGTGAGTGAAAAAGTTAATTTCAAACCCTGATTAAGACATATTAAATATATAAAATAAAGACTGAAAGTAATAAATAGAATCAGATATATTCGCAAGCAGCATCGGTGTACAACTGCCATGTATCTTTCCAAATGTAATGCATGTAAAGTCAACAGTCTTGAATCTTCACTGATCCTGATTTAATAAAGCAAAAAATACAAAAAATACATGACTGTCCCAAAAGAGACAACTGACTTCAAAGGGAAATCAGGAAATGTTCAGCCACCGATGCAAAAACAAGGAGTTAAAAGGAGTGGAGTCCCTGGAGTGGAGCGTCAGAAACTCATGGAATGTGTGGAGTCCCGTTGTCTGCGTGTACAAGACTCGTGAAGCTCGGACCTTGAGTTCACAAGATATAGGCCAGTTAAAAGTGATGGGCCACCCGAAAATATCTGCAAACTTATTAAAAGAAGCTATTAGCAGCTGGTCGCTGGAAGCCATTTTTGCTGGTTCATACAAATTATTTTTCACAGCTTGTTTCGCACTTTGCTTACAGAAGACACACATCAAATTTCACTTCCCATGATCAAACTGTTGCAGATTTATGACGGTGTTTATTTGCCCTTATGAGAAGAAGAGGACAAAACGCTCCCGCATGCATGAGTGCCATTACGTTTGGTCTTTGCGTTTGGCAGATATCAATCAGTCAGAATGGGTGATGCCGGGAAGGTCCCAGACGTGCACCAGTTTGGGCAAGTTTAGGATCTTTTACTGCAACTGGGAAGTTGACAAATAAGCAGTAAAAACACCACTTTTGAAGAATAAATGCATATTATTATGTAATGTGTGAAGTCTGATGTTTGAGAAAATATAAGGGGTCACTAACTTTGTCAATTCTTTCACTGTTTTTTGAACATTTTTGCTGAAATGTGTCCTATGGCGTGACACAGAAAGAATTGAGAATATAGAGGCGTCGCACCGAAGGACAACAGAAGTGAACACTTTTATATTATAGTGGGTCCAAAAATGTTAAATATTTGAACAATTCTGAGACAAAATCTTACCATGTGCTTCAGTAACATGACCTTGACTGGGGTCCTTCAACTAATTAAAGCTGTCAGTGGAATTGCCCGATTTAAAATCAGGATATGATGTCACACCGGAGGACATGGTTTTCATGATTTTTCATGACAAAATCATCAAGATCCTACACTTTTAGAAATATATGGATTAATAAAATGATTGTCATTTACTAAAATAGACAATTATGCCTGAGGTATTTATTAACATTTGTATGTTTTTCTTTTTAATTGATAAAAGTTGTAATTTATTGAAGCATGCTTGAGACAGTCACACCATAGGACAATTTTGAGATTTGGCTAAAAAATTTAAAAAAATATCTAAAGACAAAAGCAGTTTTTATATCAACAGGTCCATGTAAGACAAAGAAATGTTTAACCATTCACTGCATTTTAAATGATGACAATACTAATTATATTCATTTTTATCTTGTGTGACAGTGAACACGTCACGTCAACAACCCAATTACAGATCGCAGACACCCACACACTGTCAGGGAGGAGGATATGGGTTGGACCCCTAAAAATAATGAAATTAAATTAATTTAAACATATGAGTCGTGCTGAGGGCAAGCCGAATACCACAGTTTGAGGTTTCATATACTCTGGAAATTGTGTGCTGAATGAAAATATGTCCAGTGAACTTGAAATGTGTGTTTTTTTGGACTATTATTGTCCATATCCAACAGCACTACACTCATTTTTGAGAAGCTTGTGTTGGTTTTATATCGTCTTTTTCAGTTCTAGAAAAATGAGGATGACCTGTATGAGTTTCTTTCTTCTGCTGAACACAAAAGATGATATTTTGAAGAATGTTGGTCACCAAACAATTTATGGCACCCATTGACGTCATTCCTGGGATTCGGTAATATTTCATCCTTGATTTTTTTTTTTTTTTTAAACTACTTATAATTAATTTTCTAAATACCCCCACATCATTAGGCACATATCAAACCAAACAACAAATCATATTTTCATATTTAAAAATCTATTTAGATGTTTAACTAAGACCCCAATTTTATTGTGTTAGTCATTAACAGGTGGTCAGGTGGTAATCAGCAAGAAATAACTCCATTTTTAATTGTCTTTATTATTCCCCCCCCCAGAATCCGAAGTGCAGATCGACGCCCACTCTAACGGCTGATATTACCCACAACCCATTGCGAGTTGGACGAGGATTCGATTAGAACTACAAACGTGGATACAAAGTGTTAAAAAACTACAAACATGGCGGATGTGTGAGTCCGGCGGTTAAGCAGAGAGGTTTAGATAAAGGGGTTTGAGTGATCAATTATCGGTATTTAACCTGACGAAAAGATATTTATTCAATGTTATCCACATTATATTTCATCTGCAACAGCATTGAGAGCTTTTGTACTGATACGTTTGGCCATTACCTTTTAAATGCATCATTATATTTAAACTGCAAACACATGAGGAGAGTCTCTGCATTAAAGACCCACAATGGCAGATCAACGTGTTACTACATTTCCCTCCGATACGGTAGGAAATGAAACTGAAGGATGGAGGATTTGAACTGTGATGATGATTGACAGGGCAGCTTAAACGGTGACGGGATGCACGTAACTAAGCAACAGAGTCCGTTATAGATGACAAAGTAGTACGTCCCAAAGCTTGCGTAGTCTTCTGCTACACACTCAAAAGTATCTACTTTTTCTTCACAAAAAGAGTACATACTTTTAGGACGTAGTACAAGTAGGCGAATTGGGACGCAGCAAAGGCCTTTCTGCTGCCGTATCTGACATTGGACGCTTGTCAGTGTTTAAGTGGACACATTACAATAAATATTCTATTTATAACAAAATTGATTTTGTTAAGTATATCTTTACTGAAACCATGAATATTTTTTTATTTTTTATTACAATAATTCATAAATGAAGTGAAAAACTCAACCCTGTCACAAGTGTTCAACCCCGAAACAATGAGAAATACACAGATATGTGACAGGGTTGAGTTTTTTTGCTCAAAATGGCCACTGCTCCTCTTGTAGTGTAGGAGAGTAGACCATATATGGCAGCAATGAAATAAGTACATTGTGTTTACTTACGGATTAAAATAACATTTTGAAAAATAATAATTTTCCATCTTAATTGTATGTGATGGGGTTGAGTGGTCAAATGTGTGTGTTTTGTTGGCAATTGGCGCGTAAGTGCATATACTGTGAACAACACGAACGTATAGTGAATCGAGAGTTATCCGGGGATAATGCCATGATGTATTGTGTGTGTGTTTAAATAAATTTGTTTAGCTGACCACCATAATGTGTCATGTTACCACAGAAGAACTCGTTGTTTTTATATTGAGTCGTCCTGCTGTAGTCTTTGTTGCTGCTGTTGTTCTTGCTGTTCAATTTCAGACTCCGTATCCGATTCTGGATCAAATATGTATGGCTGGATCTGATTAGCCATAGTTAATTTAAGACAATAAAGTTTTTGTTCTCTTTTTATTTATAAGGATGTCACTCACAGCTTACAGACGATCGCTACGCAAAAGCTGCGCGTGTTCGTGACTCTTTAGCTCCGCCCACTGCACGCCTCCACGAGCTCGGCTGTTTTCTGAAAGAATCGGTACAGCGTATCTGTCTGTTATAAAACTAAAGACTCTTCTGAGATATGAAGGATGCAATACTACTCTATAGATACCCAAGATTAACATGAGACTGGCAGAAACTGTGTGTGTGTGTGTTATGGACCCTTTAAAGACACCTGAATGATGTCACATATGGGTGGAGTCTAAATTATTATGGGCGGAGAATGGACGGGGTTGAGTTCAGACTGAGGGACATAACATTAGAGTCTGTTTATCATCAAATATCTTTCATTTTTTTAGAAAAATATTTTTTACAAGAAAGTAACACAAATACCTACTTACAATATTGCCAAAAATTATAGACACTGCGCACATTTTGTTAAATATTAAAGTACAAATTCAGTGAAGTGCCTCAGGGACATGACAAAATGCTTAGTGTACGATAGAAATAACATTATTTTATGATAAAAATTACACCGAGAAAAAGGGTGTCAAAACTGTACCTTTAGGGGTACAACAGCTTGTCGCTGGGGCAATACCCTTAAAAGGACATCTTTGTACCTTTTTTACCCCTAAAAGGTGCATATTAGAGTACAAATGCGTACCTATGAACCTTTTTGTGGTAAAAAAAGGTACAAAGATGTCCTTTTAAGGGTATTGCCCCAGCGACAAGCTGTTGTACCCCTAAAGGTAGTACCCCCTCTGTGTGTATTTAAATGCAATTATTTTATTTCATTATAATTGGACATACCTAAGTATTGTGAAAAGCTTTTAACATTTTATTTTCGTGAACCATCACTTTAAAAAGTCTGGGGAACTGAAATATTACCGAATCCCAGGAACGAGAAGTCAGTGGGGTCCATCAAGCGTTTGGTTTCCAAAATATCCTCTTTTCAACAGAAGAATCCAGGTTTGGGATACCATGAGGGAGAGTAAATGATGACAATTTACATTTTTGGGTGAACTAAAGTTGAGTTGTAGACTGACGTGAATGCGCTGAAGCACAAATTGGTAATTTGTAAAATATATCATGAAATATTTACACCATCTTAAAAAGCAGGAGCACGAGATTAAATTACCATGGCAACCAACTGATTACAGGCCGTATTCGATGTATATTCCGGTTAAAAACTGAGACGCATACAGTCCGGTCTGAAATGACACATGTTTGCATTATTGCTGACTGTTATGATTGTGTTTTTGACTGCAGGCGCTTCACGCGACTTGTTATCATCTGGGACCCAGCGTATGACGTGCGATCGGCGGCGAGTGACGTACTTCCGGTCAGCAAAGCTTATGTTGAATAACTAGCTAACATGCTATTCCACAAAACACACTCAAGCAATAAAAGTACACCAGCTGCAAAGAAATAACCCGTCAAAGGGGTTTAACTTATTTAGACACGTTCCGCTAGTGCTCGTTTCTGAGGAAAGGATGCGCGTGCGCGTGACTGTCCCTCTAACACACACATAAACCAGACGAAACGCACTGCCAATAAAACCGATCTGTCCAGTAGGCAATATAACATACAGAAGTATCACAGCGCAGTAGTTCACAGATTAATGAGAGAGAGAGGGCGACATACGAACGCGGGCCGTGTTTTCTTGCTGCGGCCGGTGTTCTCCAGCTCGTCCCCGTCGCTCTCCGTGTCCCAGGTGGAGTCATACTCACACACCAGATCGTCGTCCATCCCTACAGGTCATATGAGTGAGGAGAACCGCGATGAAACGCCTGGAGTTTGCCGAGACTCCGCAGAGCTCCATTGGGTGTGCAGATGTGCGTCCGCGCGCGGCTCCACTCGCTCCCTCGCGCGCGCCGCCGCTGATGCTCGTCACAAACAGACACAGGAAAACAGTCTTTTCAATCGAGTATTTTGTCATGTCATTACATTGTTCAGAGCATAAGAAACAAACGGATTTTTTTTTTTTTTGTTAAAATGATATTTTATTCATATGTCCTCGTAAGTGGATACCGACATGAAATGAAAAATTTCATTCACCAATACATTTTCAGGTTTATATCAACTATGTTATGAAAAATATAACGGAATGAATTGATATACCATTTTACTTTATGCAATATGTGGGTAAAATGGCCATACATGGGTTTTCCCATTCAATGCAGTGTATCTATACACTGGATCTAATTTGCATATTAATGTGTTCTTGAAGCAACATGCAATGAAAAAAGAAGTGTAATAATGGGAGTAATAGTTGGCAACATTTTCATAATAATATCGGTAACACTTTACAATAAGGTTCATTAGTTAACATTAGTTAACTACATTAGTTAACATGAACTAATAATGAACTGCAATTATAAAGCATTTATTTATCTTTGTTAATGTTAATTTCAACATTTACTAATGCATTATTAAAATCTTGTTAACATTAGTTAATGCAGTGTGAACTAACATGAACAAACATGAACAGCTGTATTTTTATTAACTAACATTAACAAAGATTAACAAATACAATAACAAATGTATTGCTCGTGGTTAGTTCATGTTAGTTAATACATTAACTAATGTTAATTAATGAAACCTTATTGTAAAGTGTTACTATAATATCTAATATTTTATAGGAACATTGATATGTAATTTCCCTATTCACTTGTGTCTCCAAAAATGCCTGATAAACATGTTTTAAAGGTGCAGTGTGTGAATTTTAGCAGCATCTAGTGGTGAGGTTGTGAATTGCACCTCCCACCGCTCAACCCTCCCTTTTGAAACACAGAGAAGCTACGGTGGCCGACACAGGACAAAGATGTGGTCGTCTGAGACAGCAGAGAGTAGCTAGCGCTCTGTAGAGAAGTTTGTCCGTTTAGGGCCACTGTAGAAACATGGCGGCACAAAATGGCGACTTCACTGTAAGGGGACCCGCGGTGTGTGTAGATAGAAACGGCTCATTCTAAGGTAATAAAAACATAACGGTTCATTATGTAAGGTCTTTATACACCACTGAAAACATAGTTATGTACAAACCCGATTCCAAAAAAGTTGGGACACTGTACAAATTGTGAATAAAAAAGGAATGCAATAATTTACAAATCTCATAAACTTATATTTTATTCACAATAGAATATAGATAACATATCAAATGTTGAAAGTGAGACATTTTGAAATGTCATGCCAAATATTGGCTCATTTTGGATTTCATGAGAGCCACACATTCCAAAAAAGTTGGGACAGGTAGCAATAAGAGGCCGGAAAACTTAAATGTACATATAAGGAACAGCTGGAGGAACAATTTGTAACTTATTAGGTCAATTGGCAACATGATTGGGTATAAAAAGAGCCTCTCAGAGTGGCAGTGTCTCTCAGAAGTCAAGATGGGCAGAGGATCACCAATTCCCCCAATGCTGCGGCGAAAAATAGTGGAGCAATATCAGAAAGGAGTTTCTCAGAGAAAAATTGCAAAGAGTTTGAAGTTATCATCATCTACAGTGCATAATATCATCCAAAGATTCAGAGAATCTGGAACAATCTCTGTGCGTAAGGGTCAAGACCGGAAAACCATACTGGATGCCCGTGATCTTCAGGCCCTTAGACGGCACTGCATCACATACAGGAATGCTACTGTAATGGAAATCACAACATGGGCTCAGGAATACTTCCAGAAAACATTGTCGGTGAACACAATCCACCGTGCCATTCGCCGTTGCCGGCTAAAACTCTATAGGTCAAAAAAGAAGCCATATCTAAACATGATCCAGAAGCACAGGCGTTTTCTCTGGGCCAAGGCTCATTTAAAATGGACTGTGGCAAAGTGGAAAACTGTTCTGTGGTCAGACGAATCAAAATTTGAAGTTCTTTTTGGAAAACTGGGACGCCATGTCATCCGGACTAAAGAGGACAAGGACAACCCAAGTTGTTATCAGCGCTCAGTTCAGAAGCCTGCATCTCTGATGGTATGGGGTTGCATGAGTGCGTGTGGCATGGGCAGCTTACACATCTGGAAAGACACCATCAATGCTGAAAGGTATATCCAAGTTCTAGAACAACATATGCTCCCATCCAGACGTCGTCTCTTTCAGGGAAGACCTTGCATTTTCCAACATGACAATGCCAGACCACATACTGCATCAATTACAACATCATGGCTGCGTAGAAGAAGGATCCGGGTACTGAAATGGCCAGCCTGCAGTCCAGATCTTTCACCCATAGAAAACATTTGGCGCATCATAAAGAGGAAGATGCGACAAAGAAGACCTAAGACAGTTGAGCAACTAGAAGCCTGTATTAGACAAGAATGGGACAACATTCCTATTCCTAAACTTGAGCAACTTGTCTCCTCAGTCCCCAGACGTTTGCAGACTGTTATAAAAAGAAGAGGGGATGCCACACAGTGGTAAACATGGCCTTGTCCCAACTTTTTTGAGATGTGTTGATGCCATGAAATTTAAAATCAACTTATTTTTCCTTTAAAATGATACATTTTTCTCAGTTTAAACATTTGATATGTCATCTATGTTGTATTCTGAATAAAATAATGAAATTTGAAACTTCCACATCATTGCATTCTGTTTTTATTCACAATCTGTACAGTGTCCCAACTTTTTTGGAATCGGGTTTGTATATTATATTGCATTTCTGTCAATAGACCCTCATAAATACTACACACTGCACCTTTAAAGCAACACTATGTAACTTTCTGCGCTCTAGCGGTTAATAAACAGAACTGCATGCGTCTTGCGGAAGAACATTGTAGCCGGAGCTACTTCTCTCTGTTTATGTCTATGACGGGTCACGCAGGGACTGTGCTCCTCCGCAGCGGTGCGACCCGAACCGGACTAAAATAGTCCCAATATAAACACTTATTATATGTGTACAGTAATGATTCAGGATAAGACAAAAACACGGTTTGGAAAATGGATTCATGATGTACTCGCTCATTATAGAGCACAAGAAAGTTACATAGTGCAGCTTTAAAGGGGGGGTTAATGCTATTTCATGCATTCTGACTTATTTACACTGTTAAAGAGTTGATTCTTATGCATGGCCACAATTTAAAAACACGAGTTGGACGTATGACAGAGTATTTCTGTGCCAAATACACTCCTTCAGGATTCAAACAAGTTTCGGAACGTTTTTTTCGAGTATGGCCCTGTATGACATCATAAAGGGCGGAATTCCTTGTATGGACACTTCTCCCGGATGAGCACACACACACACACACACACACGCACGCACACGAAATCAACAATGTCACTAAAGAAGTGTGTTTCTGGTTGTGAGGGAAAGATCACCTTGTTCAGCTTCCCAAATAACCCAGCGTTAAGGGAACAGTGGATGCAGTTTGTTTTTCCGGAGTTCTGCAAGTGTGTGTGTTTGTTCCCGGTCATGAGTGGAAACCGCTGGTGAGTGAAACTGCATCAAATGTGTGTGTTTTGTTGGCAATCGGCGTGTAAGTGCATATAAATGTGAACAACATTACAGGTACAGGTACAGCGTTTATGTCTTTTATAAATATGATAAAACTAAAGACTCTTCTGAGATATGAAGGATGCAATACTACTCTATAGATACTCAAGATTAACAGAAATGATTAACAAGATTAACAGACTGGCAGAAACTGTGTGTGTGTTATGACCCCTTTAAGTCCCGGTGTCCTCTATTGAGGACATGTGTGAAATCAATGCCGTTTTGTAACAGAAAGTCATATTTTGATTAGAAACCCTGTAACGTTTTCCTGAGATGTTGATTTATAACAAACAAATTGAGTAGTCAGATTTAAATAATTACAAAATATGATCATATTTCCATAAGAGTGCTAAATTTGATCATTCAGTCATTTTTAAAGACCAAGGAGAAGTTGTTGTCCTGGTGAAACCTCAAAACAAATGGTATCTCTGAAAAGCCCTGAATGTGCTCTTTACACAATACTGTGACATGTATGGAAATTCACTCAAATATAATGTCCTCGTACGAGGACAGTGGCACAGGAGGTTAAAGAAGCCCTGTGATGCAGCCTTGTGCATAATGTTATATACAGTAACCTTCTTTTTCTGTTGTTGTTGTTGTTGTTGTTATCATTACTACAATAATTACAGGGCTGTCGAACTCAAGCGTAATCTTGTGGTTTGTTTGTTAAACCGCACAGACACACATGCCGCACATGCTCACAGTCTTATCACCAGTATTTGGGTACGATAAAAGAGAGCACATGGTATTTACTAATGCTAAATACCAGAGGTCTGTAAAATACATAAAATCACAGGTAATATAATATTAAGGAATATTAATCAACAATATTAGCAAGAAAAAACCTATTGGCTGGATAACCTTTAGCTATACCTTGATAAAGCTTGTCAAGACAAACATTGACGTTGGCTTGAAGCCTTGTTTGAAAGTTGAAAGGTTAAAATAATATTAAAAGCTTGAAGTTAGAAGATTTAACAGTGTTTTTGTGATGTAAAAACTGAAACAAAGATAAATTATATCAGAACTTTTGAACCTTTAATGTAAAAATCACACCCTATGCAATGCCAATGAAAAACAAATGGACACGTCAGAGAGAAAAGATAAAAATAAAAACTTAAAATAACCAAACTGCATAAGTGTGCACACCCTTTTTTAACTGAGTATGAAGCTGTGAAGGTGCAAAAGTTCTGATTTATCTGATTTAACAGGGTCAGATGAGAGTCTCAGACGTCCCGTCCACGGTTCCTTCACTGAACGTCTGCTGTGAAGTCAGAAGTCTAAATCTGATTGGCTGACTTCTGCCAGGAAACAAAGACTGTGACAGTGAGCACTTCACATCAGCAACTAAATGCTGGAAAGCATTTAAAATCAAGAAGAACAAAACTTCACACACTTTTGGAAATCCAGCCTTTATCACGTGAAGCTGGTTAGAAGGGTTAAAGTTTTATTTGAAGCACTTAGTTGAACATGTTTTCCCATGTTCCCTATGAGATATGAGAAAAGTATAGAGACAGCGTGCATTTAGGCCACGGGGTGGGGGGGGGAGTGGGCAATCCAACCCTCTCCACTGACTTTGTATTGCGTGAATCGGTCTCCTTGTCATTTCTGACTTATAACAAAAAACAGAACAATGTCTAAAAGCTGCTGTGTGACAGGGTGTACAGCAAACAGGGTGTAAGCTACCAAACCGTAAAAGCCAGCGTTTAAGGACACAAAGGTGGATACAGATAAGAAGACGTGAAGCATCAGCAGGAAGAATGGGTAAATTGTGGGATCCTGACACTCAGTATGCCTACGTGTAAACATTTTGTCACTGGTAAGTCAAATATCCAAATGGCAGTTTTATATATTATATTTTAGCATATCCTGTTCCCCTCCAGTGGGCGTAGTTCTCAGAGTAATATGACCCGTTGCGCTCTGTCTCAATTGCCTGTATCCACCTTTGTGTCCTTAAACGCTCGTTTTTTTGGGTCGACAGCTTATAAAAACTTAGTTCTGGGTTTTTTAGCTTGTTTGCTGTACACCCTGTCACATAGCAGCTTTTAGACATTGTTCTGATTTTTGTTATAAGTCAGAAATGACAAGGAGGCAAGTGGGCGGTCTTTGGTCAATTGAAGCAGCTAGGCGGTTGCTAGGCTGTTGCTAAGGTGTTCTGAGTGTTTTCCAGTGTGTTGACAGGTGGGTGATAGGCTGTTGCTAAGGTGTTCTGAGTGGTTTCCAGGGTGTTGATAGGTGGTTGCTAGGTTGCTCTGGATGGTTGCTAGGGTGTTCTGGGGCCGGGTGCATAAACTGCACACAAGTTACAAGTTAGCTAATTTAGCTAATAAAAGGGGGGGTGGGTATTCTGGGTTTGGGCCAAATTCCCCTCGGACAGCACGCCAAATACACATAACCTTTACTCTATCTGATTATGTGTAAGTGTGAAGGGTTGTAAAGAAGGTGGTACGCGGGACGAGAACAGCCATGTCTTTAAATTCTAATACATAGTTTTCTGTGAATGTAGGCAGACCGGCGGCAGCATTCGGCATCTGCGGCATTCACATAGATTTCCATTGAGTTACACTAACAACCATTGCCAAACAAATGTTTTGTTCCCTTGCAGGTAAATCTGAGGGAGACGAGACGAGACGAGATAGACGCATGTCAGGAGCACAGTAACAGGGTTACTCATTTAGAGAACACATATGTACTTGTTCTGTGATTAATTCATTTCTCATACAAACCAATTAATCATGTTACATTTTGTAGAAAGAGGATGTCTGTCTGAACTTTATTCTTGTTCATTTTATTCTGCTTTTAGCTGTATGACATGTAAGACAACTGTGACTAAGGTCATGAAGGTCAACAAGGCTTGACATGTATCACTAACACATATATGCATACTTAGCATGTGTCATTATTTTTAGGGTTTATAGCACCCATAGTTAAACTATGACAGTGAATCATGAGTAGAAGTTTATATCCGTGTCTGTGTGGATGTTCTGTTCCAGTGAAGTCCTGATAAAAAAACCTTGAACAAGAAAGATATTGCCTATGTTTGATCTAATTCTGCTTGTTTATTATTTTTAAAGGCATGTGACCAAGCCAAAGGAGTAGACTCCAGGAGAATCCAACAGCGTCCCAGATGAGAAGAGTCAAAGTTTCTTATGTCTATATGACACAGAGTGTCAAAGATAATGTCTTAGAATAGCCTAATTTGTGTAAAGGACAGATTACTGTATACGGATGTTGCTAAAACTATCTGTACTGTTAACCTATCAGAACCTGTAGAAGCGACGTCAGCTGTGTTTCTGTATACTGTTAGCTCAAGGCTGGATCCTCTTGCTCATTTTCGACGGCCTTCCTAAGTGTGGAGAAGTCTGTCTTCGGTAAACTCTCTGTCCACTGATTGAACTTCAGCTTTGACTCCTGGTCTTCATTGAGCAGATTGGTCTCTTTATGTGGTTCGACTGTAAATCAGCAGGCGTTCCCAGACAACGGTCATCCTCGCCTCAGTGCCTTGCCATGTACTGGCTCATCTAATAGTCAACAGATTCTGTTTGAGAATAAGTCCCCAAAACTAGATGGAGAAACAATAGCACAGCAGTGTGAAACTGAACCTGGCCAGTAGATGGCAGTAATGGAGCATTGCTGTAAAGCAGGGATTTGTCCGCTGATGCCCTTTGATGTCAAATATTCACATGAAGTTCCCCTGAGATTTCTTTATTTCAATAAGTTAACAAGACATTTGCATGTTCTCTGATCTCAGTTACTCGTTACATAACATGCAAGTAAAAAATTTAATATTTCATATTTTAGTAAGGGTTTGATTGTTTTTATTTTAAAATGATTTAATTCACATTTGTATAATTTAATCATTAGTTTTTCATAAACTCACAAACCCCAGTTTGTAAAATCCTGTGAACACAGACAATTAAAAGACTCAACAAATGATTATTGGAAACCATCAAAGTAGTATTGTACAAACCCGATTCCAAAAAAGTTGGGACACTGTACAAATTGTGAATAAAAAAGGAATGCAATAATTTACAAATCTCATAAACTTATATATTTTATTCACAATAGAATATAGATAACATATCAAATGTTGAAAGTGAGACATTTTGAAATGTCATGCCAAATATTGGCTCATTTTGGATTTCATGAGAGCTACACATTCCAAAAAAGTTGGGACAGGTAGCAATAAGAGACCGGAAAAGTTAAATGTACATATAAGGAACAGCTGGAGGACCAATTTGCAACTTATTAGGTCAATTGGCAACATGATTGGGTATAAAAAGAGCCTCTCAGAGTGGCAGTGTCTCTCAGAAGTCAAGATGGGCAGAGGATCACCAATTCCCCCAATGCTGCGGCGAAAAATAGTGGAGCAATATCAGAAAGGAGTTTCTCAGAGAAAAATTGCAAAGAGTTTGAAGTTATCATCATCTACAGTGCATAATATCATCCAAAGATTCAGAGAATCTGGAACAATCTCTGTGCGTAAGGGTCAAGGCCGGAAAACCATACTGGATGCCCGTGATCTTCGGGCCCTTAGACGGCACTGCATCACATACAGGAATGCTACTGTAATGGAAATCACAACATGGGCTCAGGAATACTTCCAGAAAACATTGTCGGTGAACACAATCCACTGTGCCATTCGCCGTTGCCGGCTAAAACTCTATAGGTCAAAAAAGAAGCCATATCTAAACATGATCCAGAAGCGCAGGCGTTTTCTCTGGGCCAAGGCTCATTTAAAATGGACTGTGGCAAAGTGGAAAACTGTTCTGTGGTCAGACGAATCAAAATTTAAAGTTCTTTTTGGAAAACTGGGACGCCATGTCATCCGGACTAAAGAGGACAAGGACAACCCAAGTTGTTATCAGCGCTCAGTTCAGAAGCCTGCATCTCTGATGGTATGGGGTTGCATGAGTGCGTGTGGCATGGGCAGCTTACACATCTGGAAAGGCACCATCAATGCTGAAAGGTATATCCAAGTTCTAGAACAACATATGCTCCCATCCAGACGTCGTCTCTTTCAGGGAAGACCTTGCATTTTCCAACATGACAATGCCAGACCACATACTGCATCAATTACAACATCATGGCTGCGTAGAAGAAGGATCCGGGTACTGAAATGGCCAGCCTGCAGTCCAGATCTTTCACCCATAGAAAACATTTGGCACACCATAAAGAGGAAGATGCGACAAAGAAGACCTAAGACAGTTGAGCAACTAGAAGCCTGTATTAGACAAGAATGGGACAACATTCCTATTCCTAAACTTGAGCAACTTGTCTCCTCAGTCCCCAGACGTTTGCAGACTGTTATAAAAAGAAGAGGGGATGCCACACAGTGGTAAACATGGCCTTGTCCCAACTTTTTTGAGATGTGTTGATGCCATGAAATTTAAAATCAACTTATTTTTCCCTTAAAATGATACATTTTCTCAGTTTAAACATTTGATATGTCATCTATGTTGTATTCTGAATAAAATATTGAAATTTGAAACTTCCACATCATTGCATTCTGTTTTTATTCACAATTTGTACAGTGTCCCAACTTTTTTGGAATCGGGTTTGTACATATTATCTTCTCACACATTGTTCTGCATTCAGACGGTTTATAATGTATTGATATGTTATATGTTATAATATATTTCTATAATAAATGAACCATATATGATATATACTTACCTTTCAAGCAATGTGGAAGCAAAATGACTAGCATCAAACAAACAATATAGTTCTTATTCACAATGATTAAAGATTATTAAAGGAAAAGATTGAATAATGATTGCACAACCACCGAATAGGTGGTGATGTTCACTTTGTATGTAAATCGACACTAAACAAAAGAAGAAGAAAGAAGTAGTATGATGTGCTTTTTCTTAGCACCATTTCCATCGTGACTCGATTCGTCGTTCTTGTGTGTTTACTGTGAACATACTCTGGGTTGACTGAACTTATTCCCGAACTTGTTTTTGGATTCAGCATACCGTGAGTAAGCAAGGTTTGGGTTAATCAGCCGAGAGTAAAACAGTAAAATAACCTGCTTTCTGGAATACCACCCTTGGAGAGCAGCAATAACCTCCTCGGTGTAAACTGAACAGAACCAACATAAAAGTATTGCAGATATTATTAATGTTCAATAATTTAATGTAACAACATGATTCAAAATATTGAAGAGGAATATCAGAAGGCCAGTCCTGACCCAGGATGAGAGGTGGAGCTGGGGATGGAGGAGGGTAATTATCTCCTGATCAGCATGATAAAGCTGCTGATAATACTGATGGACCTTATATAGGGATGCTGTGATAGGCATCATATTCCTATAGGTGGACGTGGATCTGCTGAAGAAAAAGAGTGTAAGGGATTAAATAGCAGTCCAAACGAGACGGAGATTAGATGCATGTGTAACTGATGGAGTGAGAGCAGCTGACTGTGTGTAGCCATGTTTCCATTCGAAGTTGCCAATTTAACTTATTTAACAGTGAGTCGAAGAGAACAAAATCGTCACTTACAGATAAACTGGTGTTAAATATCACTAAGTAGGAGAAGCCACTGTATATAATAATTTCCGTATGTAATAAATTACTTGCAACAAGATCGTCCCATCGCAAAGTCACGTCTTTTTTGATGCGCATCAAGGAATTTATTCGGTAAATGCATTTCCATCGATTTTTATGTGCATATTTTCCTATCGGATAAAAAAAACACTCAATTGAGCACATACGTTTTTTTTTTGCTCATATTTAGAACTAAAACAAAATGCGAATTAGGTGCGTTCGAGCGGATGACGGTGGTATTGGTAACCTAGTAACCAACAGTAAATAAATCACCATGAGCGGAAACAGCCGATTAGTCACACAACCCGTGTAATGTTTGCTACGTCAGAATTTATTCGGCAAATGCGTTTCCATCTCATTCATTCATTCATTCATTCTTTATTTAACCAAGTTAAAAAAATCTCTTTTACAAGAGTGACCTGGCCAAGAAAGCAGCTACAATAACATAAACATACAAATCTCCCATTATTCACATTAACTCTTTTTCGCACAAGTCAAAAACCACATCAAGTGAGTGTAAAAACTTTGCAAATTAAGGGATTTTTTAAATAAATGTGCCGTTTCCATCACTTGTTTCTGATGCGATACTTCAAAATGCGCATAAAAACAGGGTAATGGAAAGAGAGAGCCACCAGTGTTGTGGCCACAATTATAGTAAAGTAGTAGTATAGTAGTACAGTATTGTAGTAAATTGCACTTTTGCTGTTGTTTTTGTTTCTGTATTGCTGTGCTCCTGAGTTGTTGGTTGGCATGAAAAAGAAGTTGCGCTCGTCTTTTCTTCCCTATTGTGCCGTATATCTGAGTGAAACGCTTCTCAAACAAGAACAAATGTAGGGCGGGGCTTGATTTTGTCCGTGGGGAATTGATTGGATGGTTGTGGTTTGCTATTGGTGGATCTCATGTGAGTGACAGGTTGCCCCGCCCTCGTCATCAGAGAAGAGCTGCAAGAGGGAGGGGAAGTCATTTTAAAACAAGATTCATTTGAATTTTAAAAAAATACTTATGTTATGTTAACATTGTCTTTAATTTTGTAATTTAATCTAATTTTGTTTTGGTTTTCCCTGTTCCTGTTTGCCTGTATTGTTAGTTCCCCTTCAGTCGGTCACGTTCGACGTACGTCGGACGTCACCGACGAATTGGGATCACTTCTGGGAGCCCCTATCAGCTTCGAGTGTATAGAGAACGGGCCAATGGCCATTGGCGTGCGAGATTTGCATCTCGCGCTCCGCCCCGCATCGCGGGTATAAAGCGGAAGCGGATGCAGCGCACATTTGTCATTCACTTCGGAGCCAAACAAGCTTCATGGAAGACTGTTCCTGCGTCAGCAGAGAGAGAGAGAGAGAGCAGAGAAGAGGCTTTTGTGCTGGGAGAGAAGGCACGTGCAGCGACAACCGCGAGCTCACCGAAATCGGTGAAACAAACTGCTGTTTTTACAGCATCCCGGTTGGTTCGGTGGGGGCGTTCCACGGTGAGTGCAAACACAGGCTGCACTATCCCCTGTGTTTGCCGCGGTTGTTCCTGGGTGCTTCGGCACGTTAAGAGCTTCTTCTAAAAGAGCAACACGGGTGTGAAATTGCGTCTTTTTCAAGATGTCATTCCACCCGTGCGTTTCTGGATGCGGTCGTTCCCTGTCACCAGCTGACGGTCACAATCGCTGCCTGACATGTCTGGGTATTCAACATGCCGAGGCAGCGTTTGTGGATAGTTCGTGTTCCCATTGCGGGAACATGACTATCTCGGCGCTAAGGTCGAGACTCGCCTACCTTCGGGAGGGTGGAGTCCCCTTACCTATGCCCCGATCTAGTGCTATCCCTGCCCAGCAGGATAGACCTACTTCGGCGAATAGCCAGGGTGACCTGAGGATCACGTTTAGGGCACACCCGCCGAGCCAGCCTCCGTGGGCCCCTAAACCCTCTGTAGTGCCGCAGCCGGTTGAGCTTTCGGAGGAAGTCGCTGGCCCCTCTCGAGGTGGTCCAACGGTGACCTTTGGAGCTCCAGCAGAGGATAGGATGTCGATCGCTGCATCGGAGGGGGAGTTTCAGTCCTCGGGGGATGAAGACCCGGCTGCGTTGCCTCCCTCTGGGAGAGTGGCGTTGTCCGAGACGGACCCCGAGCTGACGGCTATGCTTTCCCGGGCCGCCGAAAAGGTCGGGCTCGTGTGGAACCCTCCACCGTGTCCCGAGCCTTCTAGGCTGGATGATTGGTTTCTCGGGGCGGCTCGCGCTGGTTCTCAGCGTCCCGCCCCGGTGCCCTTCTTCCCGGAAGTGCATGAGGAGCTCACGAGGTCGTGGACGGCACCTTTTTCTGCCAGAAACCGGCCGAGTAGCTCCTCCCTCCTCACTACTCTCGACGGCGGGCCAGCCAAGGGGTACGTGGGGATCCCGCCGGTGGAACGGGCGGTCGCGATGCAACTGTGTCCGGCGTCCGCTTCCACCTGGCGCGGAGACCCACGCCACCCATCCAAGGCCTGTAAGTTCTCCTCCAGTCTAACTGGGAAGGCTTACAAGGCTTGTGGACAGGCTGCGTCCGCCTTGCATGCCATGGCGTTGCTCCAGGTGCACCAGGCCCAGGCACTCATGGACATGCACGAGGGTAGACCTGACCCAGAGCTCCTCCGGGAGCTCCGGACGGCGACGGACCTCGCCCTCCGGGCGACGAAAGTCACCGCCCGTTCCATTGGTCAGGCGATGTCCACTCTTGTGGTCCAGGAGCGACATCTCTGGCTCAACCTGGCCGATATGAGGGAGACTGATAAGTATCGGTTCCTGGACTCCCCCATTTCCCAGGTTGGGCTGTTCGGCGACGCGGTCGAGAGCTTTGCCCAGCAGTTCTCGACTGTCCAGAAGCAGACGGAGGCCATCAAACACATCCTGCCCCGGCGGTCAGCTGCTGCCCAGCCGCCGGCCGCAGCTCCTCCGCCTGCTCGTCGCCGAGGGCGGCCGCCCGCCGCCGCCCCCGCTCCCGCCCCAGCCCAGCAGCAGCCTCCACCAGGGCAACGGCGTGGAGCCGGCCGCGGGAAGGCCGTCCAGCCCGCTCAGGCCGCTGCCAAACCAGGTGGCAAGCGTCGTCGTAAGAGACCCTGAGACGGGCCACCCAGAGATGGAGGAGACAGCTCTTCAGGAGGTGGTGACAGCACCGCTCCTTCTCCCGCTGGAGGGCCGGGAGAGAATTTTATGTTCTTGTTTGGTTTCTGTTCCGCCACTGGCCTTCGGGCCAGTGGTACCCAAAACTTCAAAAAAAGAGCTGTTTCTAAAATCTCTGGGTGCCAAGAGAGCGCGCTTGGCGGTGTACGACGCTCCCATGCCTTGTCACCCTCCGGTGCCTCTCTTATCGCCAGCAGGGGGTGCTGGCTGTGTCCAGGACGCACACAAGAGGCCTCCGCACACTCGTGCACCCCCTCAGCGGAAGCAGGTAAGTGTTGCATTGCGCACTCAGACCCCACTTCGGGCCGCGATGCCGTCCGAGTCGGGTCCCTGCACTCCGCTGCGCTGCCCCGCTGCGGGTACGTCTGTGGTGCCGTTGGTCCCGCTGGTTCGGTCGCTGGGAGCCTGGTTAGCGCTCCCCAGCCCGTCCCGCTGGCTCATCCGTACTATCAGACTCGGCTATGCGATTCAGTTCGCTCGGCGGCCCCCCAAGTTCAGGGGCGTTCACTTCACCTCCGTGTCGAAGGAGGACGCCCCCGTGCTACGGGCGGAGATCGCAGTCCTACTGGCGAAGGACGCGATAGAGCCGGTCCCTCCAGCCGATATGAAGACAGGCTTCTACAGCCCGTACTTCATTGTACCCAAGAAAGGCGGCGGGTTACGGCCAATCTTGGACCTGCGGTTCTTGAATCGGTCCCTTCACAGGCTGCCGTTCAGAATGCTAACGCAGAAACGCATCTTCAGGTGCATCCGTCCCCAAGATTGGTTTGCAGCGATCGACCTGAAGGACGCGTACTTTCATGTCTCGATTCTCCCCCGACACAGACCGTTCCTACGCTTTGCGTTCGAGGGACGGGCATATCAGTACAGAGTCCTACCCTTCGGGCTGTCCCTGTCGCCCCGCGTCTTCACGAAGGTCGCGGAGGCGGCCATTGCTCCCATGAGAGAGCGTGGTGTTCGCATTCTCAACTACCTCGACGACTGGCTGATTCTGGCTCAGTCGAAGGCACAGTTGTGCGAACACAGGGACATGGTGCTCAGTCACCTCAGCCTGTTGGGACTTCAGGTCAACTGGGAAAAGAGCAAACTCTGCCCCGTGCAGAGGATCTCTTTTCTCGGTATGGAGTTGGACTCGGTCAATCTGACAGCGCGACTCACAGAGCAGCGCGTCCAGTCGGTGTTGAACTGCTTGAATTCGTTCAAATGCAGGACAGCGGTACCACTGAAACATTTTCAGAGGCTCCTGGGGCATATGGCATCCGCAGCCGCAGTGACGCCGCTCGGATTGCTTCATATGAGGCCGCTTCAACACTGGCTACACGACCGAGTCCCGAGATGGGCGTGGCAGAGCGGCTCATTCCGTGTCTCAGTAACACCGAAGTGTCGCCAAACCTTCAGTCCGTGGTTGGACCCTTCGTTCCTACGGGCAGGAGTTCCCCTAGAACAAGTGTCCAGGCATGCTGTGGTCTCCACGGATGCCTCATCCACCGGCTGGGGGGCCACGTACAACGGGCTTGCAGTTTCGGGTCTGTGGACGGGGCCTCAACTGCAATGGCATATCAATTGCCTCGAGTTGTTAGCAGTTCGTCTTGCGCTGGGCCGCCTCAAAGGGCCGCTACGAGGCAAGCACGTTCTGGTCCGTACGGACAACACTGCGGCCGTTGCGTACATCAACAAACAGGGTGGTCTACGCTCCCGCCGCATGTCACAACTCGCCCGCCATCTCCTCCTCTGGAGTCAGAAGCATCTGAGGTCGCTTCGTGCCATTCATATCCCGGGCCTGCTCAATCGTGCAGCCGACGAGCTCTCACGACAGCAAGTGCTCCCAGGAGAGTGGAGACTCCATCCCCAGGTGGTCCAGCTGATCTGGAGTCGCTTCGGGACCGCACAGGTAGACCTGTTTGCCGCCCCGGACACGTCTCACTGCCAGTTGTTCTATTCCCTGACCGGGGGGACCCTCGGCTCGGATGCGCTGGCACACAGCTGGCCCCGGGGCCTACGCAAATATGCGTTTCCCCCAGTGAGCCTTCTTGCGCAGACACTGTGCAAGGTCAGGGAGGACGAGGAGCAGGTCTTGCTAGTTGCGCCATACTGGCCCAACCGGACCTGGTTCCCGGAACTAGTGCTCCTCGCGACAGCACCTCCTTGGCCCATTCCTCTGAGGAAGGACCTCCTGACTCAGAGACGGGGCACCCTGTGGCACCCGCGTCCGGACCTCTGGAAACTCCATGTCTGGTCCCTGGACGGGACGCGGAGGTTCTAGGTGGCCTACCACAGGCTGTGGTAGACACCATCACTTCCGCCAGAGCCCCCTCTACGAGGCACCTCTACGCGTTGAAGTGGAACCTGTTCGTCGAGTGGTGTTCTTCTCGTCGAGAAGACCCCCGAAGATGTTCGATCGGCTCTGTGCTTTCCTTCCTGCAAGAAGGGTTGGAGCGAAGGCTGTCTCCCTCCACCCTCAAAGTGTATGTTGCCGCTATCGCCGCAAATCACAGCATGGTCGAAGGTAAGTCCCTAGGAAAGCACGATCTGGTCGTCAGGTTCCTGAGGGGGGCGAGGAGATTAAATCCGCCTCGCCCTCACTCTATACCCTCTTGGGACTTGCCCCTGGTGCTAACCGCATTACAGAGGGCTCCCTTTGAGCCTTTGCAGTCAGTAGAGTTAAAAATCCTGTCCTGGAAGACAGTACTCCTGACTGCATTGGCTTCCATCAAGAGGGTAGGGGACCTGCAGGCATTTTCGGTCGACGAATCGTGCCTGGAATTCGGGGCGGGTAACTCTCAGGTAATCCTGAGACCCCGGCCCGGATATGTGCCCAAGGTTCCCACCACTCCCTTTCGGGACCAGGTGGTGAACCTGCAAGCGCTGCCTTCGGAGGAGGCAGACCCAGCCCTGGCTTTTCTCTGTCCCGTTCGCGCTCTGCGGACTTACGTGGACAGAACGCAAAGCTTCAGGACCTCAGAACAGCTCTTCATCTGTTACGGAGGCCAGCAGAAGGGAAAGGCTGTCTCCAAGCAGAGGATGGCTCACTGGATAGTGGATGCCATCGCCTTGGCGTATGAAACCCAAGGCGTGCCCTGCCCGCTTGGGTTGAGGGCCCACTCCACTAGGAGTGTGGCCTCTTCCTGGGCGCTGGCACACGGCGCCTCGCTGACAGATATATGTAGAGCTGCGGGCTGGGCGACACCTAACACGTTCGCTAGATTCTATAGCCTCCGTGTAGAGCCGGTTTCTTCCCGTGTGCTCGCTTCAAATAGCCGGTAACACCGAAGTGCCCGTTCTAGTGTCGGCTTGCTGCGCCATTCCCCTCCTCATGGACCGGATACGTGCGCTGATATGCTCCAGTCGAGTTCCCCAGCACGGCGAACCCTGTTGAGTCCTCCGCAACCCGTGGCAGTCAGACGTGGCGGAGCGTCCGACGCCAGGTCTAACACTCGTATGCATTGGTGGAACTTGTGTTAGGCTGGGTATCCATATGTTGTGACCCCTACGGCGGTCCCATATGTGTATTCTTCCACGGTACGGCTCCCTACGGCGAGCCCGTGTCTTTCCCTTGGCAGAGCTCGCTCTGCCGTCTCTGTGCGGTGTAGTCTCCCGCCTGCATTGGCCGGGGCCACCCCTGGGACTTCCGTATGTTGTACTGCCCACGGCCAGTCCATACATGTATATTCCACATGATACCTCCCTACGTGTAGGATGTGGCTTCCGCAGCGGCCCCCCGGGGCACGCTTTCCCAGCGTTATCCAATACTCTGCTGAGTGGGTCTTGCGGAACAGCAGCAGTGACTCTCCCTGCGTAGGTTCCCCGCCCCGAACAGACGGGGGTCTGAGGGGCTTTCGCTGGGCGCTGGAAGTGGTAGTAACTGTGGCGTTTTCCATAGGGATCCCAATTCGTCGGTGACGTCCGACGTACGTCGAACGTGACCGACTGAAGGGGAACGTCTCGGTTACGTATGTAACCCTCGTTCCCTGAAGGAGGGAACGGAGACGTACGTCCCGTCGCCACAGTTGCTGTACCATCACTGCAGCGGCCGAGTCACTAGTTCGGCTCCTCAGTGAAAAACAAATGTGCGCTGCATCCGCTTCCGCTTTATACCCGCGATGCGGGGCGGAGCGCGAGATGCAAATCTCGCACGCCAATGGCCATTGGCCCGTTCTCTATACACTCGAAGCTGATAGGGGCTCCCAGAAGTGATCCCAATTCGTCGGTGACGTCCGACGTACGTCTCCGTTCCCTCCTTCAGGGAACGAGGGTTACATACGTAACCGAGACGTTTCCTTGGTTACTGATCATGTCCTAATTTGTTTCCATGGTTTCTAATTAAGTACACAGCTGTTCTGTTTCAGGTAATTAGCTTCCTCTGTGTATGTATACCAGAGATTGTCTTATTATAGGGAGATAGGAGGGTCTGCATCTCTTTGGAGAAAGCGTAACGGCTAACTTAGATCACGTGATGCACCTCTCAGCCTATCGTGTAATGGCAGTGATGTCAGTGCCCGCCGTTCAAAGTTTTATGACAGTCAGGTACAGTTTACGTTAATCAGTTTCTTGTGGATTAGCACGTTGGTCTTGTGAATAATGTTGTATATTTGGTGTTATATGGCTAGTAAAGGTACAGTAGGTCGGCATTGTTTGTGGAATGTATTGCTTTACTGAGCGGAAAGAAGAGAGCAAATATCTCTTTTAGCTGCAAAGTTCACTGCAGGGTGCATTAAACTACATTTAAGAGTACACTAAAAACTTAATTGTTATTTAATTCATTAATTATGTCTTGTTTTACCTTCATTCATTAAAAAGCGTTATCCTCATCATTAGCCACACAGCAGAGTCATAAATCATCACAACACAAGACTAACCGGGCAGCGATAGAAAGAATACTTAATTTTTTATTTTCAATAAACAATGTACAATATAACACAATAATTAAATTTTTCATTTATTCATTAAAATGCATAATATCAGCGTCATGTGCATACATGCAGTTATAATTGCATTCAAGTCTTATCATAACTGGTAAAATCCAAAGAAAGAAAACATCTGTATTTTCTACTTTCTTTAGACAGTATACAATATCACTCAGTATTACCAATAAATACTATGGTAATGCCATAAATGAGTCCGACCTGTCACGACATTCCCTTCTCTGCCTTCTCTTATAAAATAACCTTTTTATCATAGTAAAATCTACATATCGTTCCCAACAAACATATTGTTTAGCGTAAAACATGTTGAAGATTAGCAGACAGGCAGTCGATTCATTAAATGATAAACTGTTTCCTCACAAAAGCTGTTTATTCAGTGTAGTGAAGCCTCCCATTGACTTCCATTAAAAAAAACAGCCTCTGGTCTCCTTTCCTGCGAACCAGCGTTAGCATTAGCCGTTACGCTTTTTTGGCTAATGGTTGCCGGCTTGTCATCTAGTGGCTTTGTTTATACCCTGAGTTCTCGGCTGCGTTCGAAATGGCACACTACCTTACTACTTACCCCCGTACACAGTGCATAGGCCTACTGCCTACTATTTTTTAAGAATAGTGTGTGAAATATTATAGAATATGCAGCAAATAATGTTTCAGAGTATGCTACGGTGTTGTCACATGACAAACATTGAACAATAATTCAGCACAGCTGTCCAGCTTGTTGCCTTACAAATAAATATGCTTTTTTTTTTTACACAAACCGTGAAAATGTCCTACCTTTCGACTTGATCTAACCCATACAAATTCAGTTTGTTGGTGTAAAGTTGATTTAGTGAAATTAAATCATGTTTTTCACTTAAAATCAGTTGATTAGATTTTATTTTGCTCTACAAAAAATATACACTGAAAAAATGTTAACATAAAAATGTGCTTAATGTGGGAACGTAAATTAACTGGTTTGATTCAAGTCAAAAATATGTTTGAATCAAATTGACTATATTAGGTTAGCTCATTTTCAGGGTTCAGGTAACAATAAAGCTCCTCACAGGAACACCTGCCACTGTTTACTGTGTAGAATACTTACATTATACATTGGTAAAAATAACTGATAGCTGGGTTTTCCAAAACATCACAAAAACATCACAAAGATTTATGGTATTATGCCATTAGGTAAATAGGCTATGTTTTGTCAGCATAAAGTTAATATGATATGCTAATATGTGGTTTTATTTGTCAATACATCATTATCCCTGGATAACTCTTGATTCTCTATGCGTTGGTGTTGTTCACATTATATGCACTTACACGTTGATTGCCAACAAAACACACACATTTGATGCAGTTTCACTCACCACCTGCAGTTTCCACTCATGACCGGGAACAAACACACACACTTGCACAACTCCAGGAAAAACAAACTGCATCCACTGTTCCCTTAACGCTGGGTTATTTGGGAAGCTGAACAAGGTGATCTTTCCCTCACACCAGAAACACACTTCTTTAGTGACATTGTTGATTTCGTGGTCTAAAAACACAACGCCAGCGCCGCCGACAAGGATTTCCACCCATTATGACATCATACAGGGCCATAAAAAAAAACGTTCAGAAACTTTTTTGGATCCTGAAGGAGTGTATTTGGCACAGAAATACTCGTTTTTTCAACTCGTTTTTTTTAATTTTGGCAATTGTTTAGCATGAGAATCAACTCTTTATCAGTGTAAATAAGTCAGAATGCATGAAATAGCATTAGACACCCCCTTTAAGATATCATTGTGTTGTGCACTATCAGACTCTATCAAACGCTGGGCAAATCAAACTTCAGGACCGGTCATAAGTGTCGTATAAACCTCACTGATGTATAGGTGCACAATACTGTATGTGTCCGGCAAAAACATGAATGTAATGTGGATAATGAACTTTCCACCCACCCACTCTTATATAACACACTCCATTTTCTGCTTATCTGCTCGTGTCTGTCGAGAGAAATGAGAGGAAAAGACTAAACCATAAGTCAGAAACAGAAGAGCATGATGCTAAAGTCAGTGGTCCAGATTGAATCAGTCCGGGGCAAGATGCCGCCAGTGTATTTTGGCAGTAGCCTACTTTATTTTGATGGCATTAAGATGCTGTATCCTCGGATATAATCTATAATCGATTTATTCTGCTGATGTGGCTAATAGGACATTTAACACACATTCAGCTTACCAGCAGCGGCTGTAAACGGCATCATCTTCAATCCAGAGACTATACAGCCAATCGGCCTCGGCATTGGACTGCTATTTCTGACTCCGGTTACCATGGCAACAGCTGTAATGAAGAGGAGATGATGATAAGCAGGATAACGTTAATTTTACATGTTTTGGTAATCTTACTGTACTGAATGAATAAATGTATAGATATATGAAGACCTGTACTATATTAATTAGTACAGCCATGGTCAGAAGTACTGGAATATGCTTCTGCATCATGAAATCAGAAGATTAGCCAGACATCAATTATGCAGCTCGACGTTGAACCTACCATCAGCAATTTGTGTCAGTCAAATTTAATTGGCCGTCTAATAGGAAGGTCAAAATAGACAAGCCTTTTGGACCCTATAAAGCCTACTGTATCATATTTGATACATTTCTAAGGCCTCTAAATGATCAACATGATCTGATAAACCTGTCACACTCAATCTCCTTCAGTCCTTCTGTCTCTGATTGATCGTTTAGACTCTTTAGCTAGTAAAATCTTTTAGTATAACTGTACAAACGTCCTTCAGCTCATGCTTAAGTGTCCTTCTGCTGTGAAATCTGCACTGATTTTAATAACATAAACATAAGAATAACTTATGTTTCAATATTTCAAGTTGAACACTTACTGGACTGAAGCGACTGAGGTTTACTTGATTATCCATACATCATTTATTTGATAAAAATCATGTTCAAATGTGAGAATCAAATATGATACATAAGGCTTTTGAGGAACATATTTGTAGATCAGGTCAAGTCACCTTTATTTCTATAGCGCTTAATACAATACAGAGTTTTAAAGAAGCTTTACAGTGATAACAGGAAAATATTGACCAGTAATGCAAACAGAAGATCACACTTTATTTCAATAGTCCACATTAACATTCTACTGACTATAACTAACTAACTTTCATTAGAGTAGCGACTGTTAGGTTAGGGTTAGTAGAATAAGTTGACATATAGTCAGCTGAATGTCTAAAGTGACTATCGAAATAAAGTTTTACCAAACAGAATTCAATTTTGCTTCAAAGCAGAAAACAGTGATGTCATCATCCATCTTAATTCACTTCAAGTTTTGTTCTCATCCAATAATAACTTAAAATCAGCCAATTAGACTATTTTATTTATTCTAGCTTGTCATTGTTTTATCAAATGTTTTCATTTGTCACACTTCTGACTTGGCTAGATCAGATATTTGAATATGAATATGCAAGGTCCAAGATCCCAAGCTAATAAAACACTGATCACCATCATGGTGACTTCAAAACAAATAGTATTGTTTTTGAAGTTTGTAGTTTTTGTAGTTGTTTTGTATTTAGTATTGTAACAACAAGTACTGAACAATATAATTTCTTAAAGTTGCATAAAGACAACTTTATAATGTGAATTCACAGTAAAACAAGAGCAGTAAATTACTGTGATGTCAGCATCATTCTGCTGTTGATTCACAGTCATTCAGTAATTCGTAAGAAAATGACCCAGCATGCATTGATTTCACTGTATATTCTGACTACAAAAATTCATTGTACAATAAAACTCTTTAATCCTGTAAATTCCTGGCAATTTTGTTTACAGTGTATGTTGAACTAGCTTGAATTTCGTTGTATAAACTGAAGTTCAATACCATAAACAGCGACAGTCTGCTCGCATCCTCGCGCCAGTAACCAGAGATTAAGCGAACTGTGGCTTGAGCACGCGCGTGCAGTAACCAGTGCGCGAGCCAAACATCTTCACACACACCAGGGTATGAGCACGTCCTGTGTGTGTGTGTGTGACTGACTGACTGCGCGTGCAGATGGAGTTCAGAGATTTTATTGGTCGCCAGGCATGACAGATTCAGCTTCGAAACCTCCTTCGCACGATTTGCGCATATCAGGAAGACTGTAGTTTGATCTCTGATTTACCTGCAACAATTGACGAAGACATGAAAACGGTACGCTATGTTCTTCCTCACACACGCGTCTGACAGAATACCTGGATTCTCTATTCCTCAATGTCACATAAACCCATAAACCCCATAGCCTGAGCGTTAATACCGATGCACTGAACCGCTCTCCCTCATCTGAAGATGAAGAAGCAGAACGTGCGCACGCTCTCGCTCATCCTCTGCATGCTCTCGTACCTGCTGGTGGGCGCCGCGGTGTTCGACGCGCTGGAGTCCGAGACGGAGAGCGCGCGGAAACGCTTCCTGGAGCAGAAGCGCAGCGACATGAAGAGGAAGTATCGCTTCACCGAGGACGACTATCGGGAGATCGAGCGGGTCGTGCTACAGGCAGAGCCACATCGCGCCGGCAGACAGTGGAAATTCGCCGGATCTTTTTACTTTGCCATAACTGTCATCACCACGATAGGTGGGTGAGTTTCAGTGTTTCACCCTTTGCAGGCGAAATATCTTAGTAGAGATCTTATAGCCTACTAAAAAGCATTAAGAATATAGGAATTAGTAACTGTCGCATGACTAATCATACATTCTCTTTATTGGCATCTATGGTCCATGAAGAACATTTAACATCTTTCCATTGCACAAAAGGTTCTTTATAGATTATTCAAATGTTCTTCACTCTAGAAGAAAATGGTTCTTTTAAGAACTAAAAATGGTTCTTCTCTATGGCATCACTGCAAAAAAAATAAAAATAATAATAATTAAGAATTATTTTTAAGAATGTAACCTACAAACTTCAAGCTGTTATAAAACTTTCGCTAACACTATTATAGTGTCCTTGTTACATTTGTTACATGTACTTACTATAGTAAAATAATCTTCCTCATCAGTTTCATCTCCTCAGCATCCCAGATAGCCTAGAGGAACTCGATGTTGCAACAGAAACTATTGACTCTCTCTTTTCCAGCACTTTAGACACAGTTGCTCCCCGGCGCTTAAAGAAGATTAAAGAAAATAGTCCAACGCCGTGGTACAACGAGCACACCCGGGCCCTTAAAACAGCAGCCAGAAAAATGGAGCGCAGCTGGAAGAAAACAAAACTAGAAGTTTTTCGCATTTCTTGGAAAGAGAGCATGATTGCATACAGAAAGGCCCTAAAAACTGCTAGATCTGCTTATTTCTCGAGAAGAAAACAAACACAACCCTAGGTATTTATTTGATACAGTGGCTAAATTAACAAGAAATAAAGCCTCAACTTCTGACGTTTGCACAGCAGTAATGACTTTATGAACTTCTTTACGTGCAAGATAAGGGAGCCCACTGCATTGGCTCCCTATTAAACATCGTATACATTTTAAAATCTTGCTAATTACTTACAAAACACTAAATGGTTTAGCTCCCCAGTACTTGAGCGAGCTCTTAACGCATTATACTCCATCACGTCTATTGCGGTCTCAAAATCAACTGCAGGCGGTCGATCCTTTTCCTATTTAGCACCTAAACTCTGGAACAGTCTTCCTAGCATTGTTCGGGAAGCAGAAACACTCTGTCAGTTTAAATCTAGACTAAAAACACATCTCTTTACTATGGCATACACATAGAACATTATCAATTTCTATTACTCAAATCAGTTAAATGATTGTTTTAGGCTGCATTAACTAGAATCATAATCATACACTATTTGTTTGTCGGCCAGAGGAGAACTGGCACCCCGACTGAGCCTGGTTTCTCCCAAGGTTTTTTTCTCCATTCTGGCCCTGAAGGAGTTTTGGTTCCTTGCCACCGTCGCTTTTGGCTTTTGGCTTACTCAGTTGGGGACACTTAAATTTCAACTATATTACTGATCTGCCCGCATTGACACTATATGATAATTGAAATGAGCTGGATGACATCACCGTTTTCACCAGAGCGGCTGTACAGCCGAATCAAATTCTGTTGCATCATTTTCCTGTTACCACTGTGAAGCTGCTTTGAAACAATCGGCATTGTAAAAAGCGCTATATATATATAAAGGTGACTAATAACAGTAAATTCTGCATAATTACAAGCAACTAACCCTAAGCCAAACCCTATATTAATGATGTTAATTAATATTAATCACACTCTAAGAAATTTACTGTAAAATTTACAGTGCTTTACTTGCAATTTTTGTTGCCACTATAAATAAACAAAATGTAAAATTATAAAACACACTCTAACACACACACACACACACGCACACACACTAACCCTACCCATCACACACACACACACACACACACTAACCCTACCCCTAAATCTACCCATCACACACACACACACACACACACACACACACACGCACGCGCACACACACACACACACACACACACACACACACACACACACTAACCCTACCCCTAAACATACCCATCTCACATGCACACACACACACGCACGCGCACACACACACACACACACACACTAACCCTACCCCTAAACATACCCATCTCACATGCACACACACACACGCGCGCACTAACCCTACCCCTAACCCTAAACATACCCATCTCACATGCACATACACACACACACACGCACACACACACACACACACACACTAACCCTACCCCTAAATCTACCCATCACACACACACATGCACACACACTAACCCTACCCCTAAACCTACCCATCACACACACACACACACACACACACACACACACACACTAACCCTACCCCTAAACCTACCCATCACAAACAAACACACACACACACACACACACTAACCCTACCCCTAAACATACCCATCTCACATGCACACACACACACGCACACACACACACACACACACACACACACACACACACACACACACGCACACTAACCCTACCCCTAAACCTACCCATCACACACACATGCACACACACTAACCCTACCCCTAAACCTACCCATCACACACACATGCACACACACTAACCCTACCCCTAAACCTACCCATCACACACACATGCACACACACTAACCCTACCCCTAAACCTACCCATCACACACACACACACACACACACACTAACCCTACCCCTAAACTTACCCATCAAAAACACACACACACACACAAACTGTTACTGTCTCCCCAGTATTGTCTGAGGAACCCCATGTTGAGTGTTGGCCATCCAATAAGTCAGTGCATATGTTTTTCCAAGACCTTGTTGTAAATTCTACAGTAAAAGACCAGACAGGGCCGGTTGTTACAAGTTAGCAATTTTTTTCTTCAAGACTTATAAATTTTTTAAGTCAGTTACATGAAAAGTGTAACTGTTGTAATTTTTTACCCCCCTCCCCCCAAGCAATTGCTACTTATTTATCTAATTACACGGTAACAAGGACACCATAAAATAACGTGTAACCAGTCAGTCTAACTAACACTGACAAGCTCCTCTCTGAAGCATGTGTTTTGGCACTGATGTCAGCCTCAATCCTCCGATCTGACTGAGATGTGTCCTTGGCTCTGATTTCTGCAGGTTACGGCCACGCAGCCCCCGGCACAGATGCAGGGAAGGTCTTCTGCATGTTCTACGCCGTTCTGGGCATCCCTCTCACACTGGTGATGTTCCAGAGTCTGGGTGAGAGGATGAACACGTTCGTCCGCTACCTCCTCAGCCGCGTCAAGAGATGCCTCGGGCTTCATCGCACAGAGATTTCCATGGAAAACATGGTCTTGGTGGGTTTCTTGTCCTGCCTGGGAACTCTGTGCGTGGGGGCCGCGGCCTTCTCGCACTTCGAGGGCTGGACGTTCTTCCACGCGTACTACTACTGTTTCATCACCCTCACCACCATCGGCTTCGGGGACTTCGTGGCTCTGCAGAAGAAGGAGGACCTTCAAGAAAAGACACCTTATGTCGTCTTTAGTTTCATGTACATCCTTGTGGGGTTGACAGTGATCGGAGCGTTCCTTAACTTGGTGGTGTTGAGGTTCCTCACTATGAACAGCGAGGATGAGAAGCGGGACGCTCAGGAACGGGCCTCACTGAAGAGGGGTCGTAACCTCACAGCCATGAATTCAGGGCGGGATAATCACTGCCATAGCAACCTGTTCTTGCCCATAGAGGAGGGCACCAGCTGCACCAACCTCATCCTGTCCCCGGCAGAGGAGCGCGATCTGTACTCGCCTCTGCCCCTGCCGTTACACGCAAACCCGTGCCGGTCTCAGTCCCAACTGAGCCTGCTGTGCACCTGCATTTGCTATCACATGGGCCTCTGCCAAAGCCCAACCCCGTCCCAAAACAAGTGCCCTGAGTGCAATATTAACTCGGTGTACTACAACTCTGTTTCCTACAAGATACAAGGTAGCTCCTCAACCAGGAACAATACAGCCCTGTCCTCTCCAGGTAGCACACTTTCCCCTGGGCTCAGCTTCAGAGAGCTGCCAGGCTTACGGAGGAAGTCACTGTAACAGCCGTGCTGGAAAGAACTAGTGTGCTGTTGTCTGGTTTAGATAGTGAATATACTGAGGGAGCACATGTTTTAGCGCAAGACAAAATACAGAAGTTTGAAGTATTTTTAAACCTGTTAAAGATGAATAAACATGTCTTTTTAAAGGACAGCAATTGCGTACTTTGAGTTGTGTTAAAGGGATAGTTCACCCAAAAATGAAAATTAGCCCATTACCCCATGATTTACTCCCCCTCAAGTCATCCTAGGTGTATATGACATTCTTCTTTCTGATGAATACAATCGGAGTTATATTAAAAAATGTCCTGGCTAATCCAAGCTTTATAATGGCAGTGAATGGCTGCCCAAAATTTGAGCATGGATGTCCCATAAAAGTGCATCTATCCATCATATAACTGCTCCACACGGCTCTAGGGGGTTAATAAAGGCCTTCTGAAGCGACGCGATGCGTTCGTGTAATAAAAATATCCATATTTAACACGTTATAAAGTAAAATATCTAGCTTCCGGTGGACTGCCTTCCGTATTCAACTTATGAAAAAAGCGTAACTTACGTATGACGTCAGACGTAGCGTAAGCGTTTTGAACTGCGAGAGGCGTTACACTTTCTGCATAAGTTGAATACGGAAGGTGGTCCGCCGGAAGCTAGATATTTTACTTTATAAAGTTTTAAATATGGATATTTTTCTTACACAAACCCATCGATTCACTTCAGAAGGCCTTTATTAACCCCCTAGAGCCGTGTGGAGCAGTTATATGATGGATATAGATGCACTTTTATGATGGATAGATGCACTTTTATGGACTTAAAAACAGAAACAGCCATTCACTGCCATTATAAAGCTGGGAAGAGCCAGGACATTTTTAATATAACTCTGATTGTATTCATCTGAAAGAAGAAAGTCATATACACCTAGGATGACTTGAGGGTGAGTAAATCATGGGATAATTTTCATTTTTGGGTGAACTATCCCTTTAAAGGAGCTACATGTGATAACTGTAACAACCTCTTAAAATACTACGAAATATTGGGCATTTAAAACATCTGTCATCCGAATACCTGTTACAACACTTACTTCGCTCTGATCTGATGCCATATTTTAGGGTGACTGGCACAGTAAGCCCCAAACGAACATTACAAACACTGATAAATGTCCATATCATCTGGAAGTTATGTGGCTTGTTTTAGGGGCACAATGAAAGTGTAAAGATACTTTGATTATCTCAAACCTTTAGATTTCCGCTGTATAGGAACTGCACTAGCGCACACAATGATAGACCAGCCTCAAGCTAGAAACTGCCTTTTAGTGTTTTTACATGATCATCAGAATGTGGAAAGTGAAAGTCAGGTGGTGTGATTTACTGAGACACAAATCTTCTCACCATAGTGCCTTTGAGCAAGACACTGAACCCCTGCTCACATCGAGGGGGCTGACCGAGCAGTTACTGTATGGTGATTCACGGTATGCATTTTAGTAGACAACTACATTTAAAACCTGTGGTCAGAAACAGATATCAGTTCAATCAGTGTCGATGTACACAATTGGGAAAATCATCTTTGATTTCAGTATTCCAGTATGTGCATGTAATGGTTGTTTTGCAATGCTTGCACAATATATAATGAATGCCTTTGGCTATGCTTATTAAGTTACTGTAGTTTTTTATTGTTATTTGTTTCTTTTTCAGTTGTTTAGCTTGTAGCTAGAATAAGAAAGTATGACAAAATGAATGCAGAGACAGAAAATCTGATCTGCAGGGGACTTTCATTGTGAAAGTCTAAAATTGAATTTTGAATTCAAGCTCATGGAAATAACTGTGTGAATGAGTCTAGTTATTCATATACCCTTTTACAAGTAAGGTAATAACAAGAACTCATAAAACTTAGAAAGAGTCACCTTCAGCAACATTGATCTTTTCATCACTATCTGACAATCTCTAGGACACATTTCTCAATACTTAGGTCACTTTTTCTACACTCTTCACACAGTGAGCAGAACATCAGTCTATGTGAGCTAAACTGAGGATCGTTTATTATTGCTTTGGCACAAAATGCATTCAATAACGATATCTTTCGAATTACGTACATTTTTCACTCAAACACAAACACCACTAAAACTCTATGAGTATGTATGAGTTTACATTCTCTTTTCAAAACTGTTAAACTTAAGTTCAAAACTTAACATAAAACTGAATAAGACAGAAATGTGCTACTCTTATTTTGAAGTTATTTCTGTACCCATTGTCCCTATGTTCTCTTCCTGTGTTTAGTTCCTGTTTGCCTTGTAACCCTCATTATTTTCCATAGTAACTTATCATCTACACCTGTTCATCATTAGCGCTTGTGTTCCCTGTGTATTTATACCCCGTGTGTTTCAGTCGTCTTTTGACGGTTGTTGTTCTTGCATGTCTCTCTTTGTCAACTGTTGCGCTCCTGGTTTTCCCTGTCTGGATTATGTTCCTGTCTCTGTTTTGGTTTATCTTGGTTTGTGTTTTTTTTTTTAATAAATTGTTGCTGCACTTGGATTCTCATCCCTGCTTAAAATGTAACAAATGCCATATTGAAATATATTCCTCATCTAAAAAATGAAATGTCAAAACTATTAGATGTAGCTGAACCTACACAAGTGTTAGTCTTTCAGTTTACAGGGTTTTTTTTCCATTTGCTAACACTGGTCAATACAGAAGCCACTTTTTCAAAACTCTCCATACAGCGTTACCAAGATGAATCTTGGCCAAACAGTTCATCTCACCTCAAAAACTCACTCAGACCAACAAAACACTTTATATATGTCTCAAAATAAGCTCGTTCCTCCATAACACTGGCAACAATTCTTATTCAGAAAACATACACTGATCAGGCATAACATTATGACCACTGACAGGTGAAGTGAATAACACTGATTACCTCTTCATCACGGCACCTGTTAGTGGGTGGGATATATTAGGCAGCAAGTGAACATTTTGTCCTCAAAGTTGATGTGTTAGAAGCAGGAAAAATGGGCATATGTAAGTGTAATGAAGTATGTTGTTATGGGAAGAAGGAGGTGGGAACCGGCAAACGTTTAAACACTTTAATCCAAACTAAACAAAATGAAAGTAAAAACGGCATCCTCTTCACGGACGACTGCCGCGCACACACATAATAAAACATAAACAAAACATAACGTAAAGTCCAGGCCTGGTCCTCTCTCATCCTTCACTGTTGCCGCTCCTCCTTTTATGCTTCCGAGCTCCTCCGTGAGAAGATTCGAGACTGGTGTGACGCGCAGGTGACGCTCATCTGCAATCACGCCACCGGCCTCGCGCTGCTCTCTCACGGCTCTCGCCCGCGCTGCTTGTCACAGTAAGGATTTGAGCAAGTTTGACAAGGGCCAAATTGTGATGGCTAGACGACTGAGTCAGAGCATCTCCAAAACTGCAGCTCTTGTGGGGTGTTCCCGGTCTGCAGTGGTCAGTATCTATCAAAAGTGGTCCAAGGAAGGAACAGTGGTGAACCGGTGACAGGTTCATGGGTCTAGTGGAGTCCATGCCTCGACGGGTCAGGGCTGTTTTGGCAGCAAAAGGGGAACCAACACAATATATTAGGAAGGTGGTCATAATGTTATGCCTGATCAGTGTACATTGTCATTCATAACACCCTAACTTAAAAAACACTCACAACAGGGAGCATTACATACATTATGAACTTTGATCTTTAAAGTTTGAATGATTTTTCACATAAATCCGTATTTCATTATAGGATAAGAATGAGATCTTTTCATTTTACTGACTGTATTACAGCACAAAGAATGAATGAGAAATGCATTTTGTTTTTCTCCTATATCTTTACACATAGTAATTTACTTAAGAAAAATAAGAAGTTGAAACAACAACCAAAAAAATCTTGAACCAATAATAATTACAAAAAACCCAACAACAAACAAACAAACAAACAAAAACATGTCACACTCTCACTTAGTTTGGACTTTGTTTTCAGTGTGCAATGTGTTTGTTGTCATGGTTTCAGATTAGTTGTCATTTCGTTCAGTTGTGTGTCATTAATTATCCTTGTTTGCACGTATGCTTAAGTTCCCTTTCAGTCAGTCACTACGAGTTACGTCAGTGACTGACGGAATGGGGGTTTCGCTTAGAAGCCAATCGCCTTCCAGTTCTACAAAACGAGCCAATGGCATGGGTCTGCGGAATTTGCATAGCGCAACTCCGCCCCATCTTGTGGGTATATAAAGAGCTGCGTGTGCACTCTCGCATTATGTTTTTGCTTCGGAGCTGAGTATTCCTGAGCTTTCTTCTCTTCAAGACGAGCAACTCACCAGAGTGTCGGTGCTACGACGCGTTCCAACGAGTTCCGCATTCCTGTCTGATCTGTGCAGTGATCCAGCACAGCGTGTGTGTTCTCCCTAGGCGCTTCGGCATTTCTGCAGAGTAAAACTCCTCTCTAAAAGAGCTACACGTGGCACGTCTTTTTCAAGATGTCTCGCCCGTGTGTTTCTGGGTGCAGTCGGCTGGTTAGTCCGTCTGACGGGCATGATCGCTGTCTTGCGTGCTTGGGTCTCGTGCACGCTAAGAGAGCGTTCATGGATGAGTCATGTTCTCACTGCGGGAACATGACCATCGCAGTGTTGCGATCGAGACTCCATGACCTCCGTCTAGGAGGTAGAGTCCCCTCTACCACACCCCAATCTCCTCCACGAGAGGGGATATTTTGGCTGGTGGTCAGGGTGATCTGAGGGTCACGGTGTGGAATAATCCGACGAATCTTCCTCGGTCCACACCCCCCTCTAGCACACTGCAACCCGTGGTGTTGCCGGGTGAGGTCGCTGGTTCGACCCATGGAGGGCCAAGCATCTCATTCGGAGTGCCGGTGGTTGTTTAAACTGCTAAATATAATTTACCCATCGCCATATATTGTCTAATATTGCCTACCACATTAAATCTGACACCGCTAGCTTTTAATCTAAATCACTATCACGCGTTAGCATTTCGCTAGCCTGTTAGCTTGCCATCTCTGCACTCGGGTCTCTTGTTTTCTGAGTTCATTAAACAACAGTGGTGAGTTGGATTAGTAAATAGACTCCATCAAACAACTGTGGTAAGTTGGATTAATCAACAAATACGGTAAGCCATGTCTTCTTCTCCTGTCATTGTCACTTGCACTGCATGTTTCATGTTTAGTATATCTTTCTCCGTTGGCGAACAGGGCTTCACATGTGATAAATGTAAGGAGATAGTCAGGCTGATGGAAAAGATTTCAGAATTAGAGACGCATCCAGACTTTATTTGAGAGTAGTGAGAATGTAACAGCTTTAGACACTGCTTTGGATGCGAATAGCTTAGTGAACTCTGTACATTGTTCGGTTCCGGCTGTAGAGCCCGTGCAGCAGGGCAACTGGGTGACGGTGAGACGGCATAGTCGCGGATCAAAAAACCACTATTCCGTTCCGATTAGAACATCAAACAGGTTCTCCCCACTCAGTGACGCACCCACTGAGAATCCTGTTGAAAGTGCCCTAGTTATTGGCGATTCTATTACACGGAACGTGAAAATAGAGACACCAGCCACCATAGTCACATGTTTACCGGGAGCCAGAGCGCCTGACATCAAAGCAAATTTAAAAGTGCTGACTAACGCTAATCGTAAATTCTCTAAGATTATTATTCACGTCGGCACAAATGATGTTCGACTTCGCCAGTCGGAGATCACCACAATTAACATTAAAGAGGTGTGTAAACTCGCAAGTACGATGGCAGATGACGTTTTTTGCTCTGGTCCCCTCCCCGTTAAAAGGAGTGATGAGATACTTGGCAGACTATCATCACTCAATGGCTGGTTGTCTATGTGGTGTCCGCAAAATAACATAGGGTTCATAGACAATTGGAAAAGCTTTTGGGGCAGACCTGACCTGTTGAAAAAAGATGGTATTCATCCTTCCTGGGATGGTGCCGCTCTTCTCTCTAGTAATTTGGCACATAGTCTTAGAGCTAAACATTGACTAACTGGGGCCCAGGTCAGAAAGCAGACGGACTGGCTTACCCGTCCGCCTGCTAGCTGTCTCACGTCACAGAAGTCAGATAAATCCCAGCACATAGAGACTCTTTCACCTAGATATTATCACATAGAGACTGTTTCTGTTCCACGAATTAGTAAATACAAAAAACCATCAAAACCATTCAACGGTAAAAATTGAATTGATGTCCAACAAATAAACAACAGATATAATGCAGATGATCAAATGATAAAGCTCGGGCTGCTGAATATTCGATCCCTTTCCTCAAAAGCGCTTATTGTTAATGATATGATTACAGATCATAACCTAGATGTGCTGTGTTTGACAGAAACCTGGCTAAAACCTGATGATTACATTACTTTAAATGAGTCCACCCCCCAAGATTATTGTTATAAACACGAGCCGCGTCTGAAAGGTAAAGGGGGAGGTGTTGCTGTAATTTATAATAATATCTTCGGTATTACTCAGAAGTCTAGTTTCAAATATAATTCCTTTTGAAGTTTTGGTGCTTTATGTAACGTTATGTAGTGAAATTGATAAATCCCGTTTGACATTTGTGCTGGCTACTGTATACAGGCCACCAGGGCACCATACAGACTTTACCAGAGAATTTGCTGATTTTCTATCAGAGTTAGTACTGGCTGCAGATAAAGTCCTAATTGTTGGTGATTTTAATATCCATGTAGACAATGAAAAAGACGCATTGGGATTGGCATTTAGAGACATTCTAAACTCTACTGGAGTAAGGCAACACGTGTCAGGACCCACTCATCGCCGTAATCATACGTTAGACCAAATACTGTCACATGGAATAAATGTTGATACCATTGAAATTCTGCAGCAGAGCGATGACATCTCAGATTATTACCTAGTATCATGTACACTTAATTTAGCAAAGGCTGCAAAGCCGTCCCCTCGCTTCAAATATGGCAGGACTATCACTGCTGCGACTAAAGATTTCTTTGTAAATAATCTTCCTCATCAGTTTCATCTCCTCAGCATCCCAGATAGCCTAGAGGAACTCGATGTTGCAACAGAAACTATTGACTCTTTCTTTTCCAGCACTTTAGACACAGTTGCTCCCAGGCGCTTAAAGAAGATTAAAGAAAATAGTCCAACGCCGTGGTACAACGAGCACACCCGGGCCCTTAAAACAGCAGCCAGAAAAATGGAGCGCAGCTGGAAGAAAACTAGAAGTTTTTCGCATTTCGTGGAAAGAGAGCATGATTGCATACAGAAAGGCCCTAAAAACTGCTAGATCTGCTTATTTCTCGACTCTCTTAGAAGAAAACAAACACAACCATAGGTATTTATTCGATACAGTGGCTAAATTAACCAAAGATAAAGCTTCACCTTCTGATGTTTGTAAACAGCACAGCAGTAATGACTTTATGAACTTCTTTACTTGTAAGATTGATAATATTAGGAAAAAAATTATAACCATGCAGCCGTCTACTACAGTATCACATCAGACAGTGCACTGTAGTGTCACTGAGGAAAAATTACATTCATTCACTGCTATAGGAGAAGAAGAATTGGCTAAACTCGTTAAATCATCAAAATCAACAACATGTATGCTCGACCCCATACCGACTAAACTACTAAAAGAGATGCTTCCAGAGGTCATAGATCCTCTTCTTGATATCATTAATTCATTCTTGACATTAGAATATGTACCGAAAACTTTTAAGTTGGCTATTATTAAACCACTTATTAAAAAAATGCAACTTGATCCTACAAAATTAGTCAATTACAGGCCAATCTCAAATCTACCCTTTCTGTCAAAAATACTAGAAAAGGCAGTGTCCTCACAATTATGCTCCTTTTTAGAAAGAAATGGTATCTGTGAGGATTTCCAGTCAGGATTTAGACCGTATCATAGTACTGAGACTGCTCTCATCAGAGTTACAAATGATTTACTCTTATCATCCGATCGTGGTTGTATCTCTCTGTTAGTGTTACTCGATCTTAGCGCTGCATTCGATACTATCGACCACAACATTCTTTTGAATAGACTCGAAAATTATGTTGGCATTAGTGGAATTGCATTGGCATGGTTTAAATCATACTTATCTGACCGTTATCAGTTTGTAGCAGTAAATGAAGAGATGTCACACCGAACACAAGTTCAGTATGGAGTACCGCAGGGCTCAGTGCTAGGACGGTTGCTTTTCACCCTGTACATGCTACCACTGGGAGATATTATTAGGAAGCATGGCGTTAATTTTCATTGTTATGCTGACGATACTCAGCTCTATATTTCTTCACGCCCTGACGAAACTTACCAATTCACAAGATTAACAGAATGCATAGCTGATATAAAAAATTGGATGACTAGTAATTTCCTGCAACTTAATTCAGAAAAAAACTGAATTTTTAATCATTGGACAAAAAAACTCCACAAGTAGTAACCTAGAATACTGTCTAACACTCGATGGCTGCTCTGTCAAGTCCTCGTCGTCAGTTAGGAACCTGGGTGTGCTCTTTGATACCAATCTCTCATTTGAAAGCCACGTTTCTAGCATCTGTAAAACTGCATTCTACCATCTTAAAAATATATCTAAATTACGGCACATGCTTTCAATGCAAAATGCTGAACAGTTAGTTCATGCGTTCATGACCTCAAGGCTAGATTATTGTAATGCTCTACTGGGTGGTTGCCCTGCTCGCTTAATAAATAAACTGCAGCTTGTCCAAAACGCAGCAGCTAGAGTTCTTACTAGAACCAGGAAGTATGACCATATTAGCCCGGTTCTGGCAACACTGCATTGGTTCTCTATTAAACATTGTATACATTTTAAAATCTTGCTGATTACTTACAAAGCACTAAATGGTTTAGCTCCCCAGTACTTGAGCGAGCTCTTAACGCATTATACTCCATCACGTCTATTACGGTCTCAAAATTCTGGCCAGTTGATAATACCAAGAATATCAAAATCAACTGCAGGCGGTCGATCCTTTTCCTATTTAGCACCTAAACTCTGGAACAGTCTTCCTAGCATTGTTCGGGAAGCAGACACACTCTGTCAGTTTAAATCTAGACTAAAAACACATCTCTTTACTATGGCATACACATAAAACATTTTTAATTTCTATTATTCAAATCAGTTAAATGATTGTTTTAGGCTGCATTAACTAGGTCAGCCGGAACCGGGAACACTTCCCATAACACCTGATGTACTCGTTACATCATTAGAAGAATGGCATCTACGCTAATGTTAGCCTCTCTGTTTGTCCCGAGGTTTACTGCAGTCGGCCGGATCCGGGCCGTATCCAGACCAGATGGTGGCCCTTAGCCTGGACATGATGACCATATCCCTGAAGTGTCTGTAGAGACCGTGTCAATTAAACTCCCCCTTGTAAATGCCACATCGACACGACATCCTCATTAAACCCGTCCCCGGCGTGACGACTCCAATCTTTCGAATAATCCTACGAATATCTATTGATCTAATATGACTTCTGACCTGTAATGTTGCCAGAATCATAATCATACACTATTTGTTCGTCGGCCAGAGGAGAACTGGCACCCCGACTGAGCCTGGTTTCTCCCAAGGTTTTTTTCTCCATTCTGACCCTGAAGGAGTTTTGGTTCCTTGCCACCGTCGCCTTTGGCTTTTGGCTTGCTCAGTTGGGGACACTTAAATTTCAACTATATTACTGATCTGCCCGCATTGACACTATATGATAATTGAAATGAGCTGGATGACATCACCGTTTTCACCAGAGCCGAATCAAATTCCGTTGCATTATTTTCCTGTTACCACTGTGAAGCTGCTTTGAAACAATTGCCATTGTAAAAAGCGCTATATAAATAAAGGTGATTTGATTTTGATTTGATGACACTATGGCGATCGGCGCATCACAGGGTGGGCTGGATTCCTCCGGAGATGAGGATTCAGCTGTGCTGCCTCCCTTGGGAGTCCCAGCATTGCCCGAGTCTGATCCGGAGCTCACGGCCATGCTTTCCTGGGCAGCTGAGAGCATCATGCTTGAGTGGAACCCTCCGCCATGTCCCAAGCGCTCAAGGCTGGACGATTGGTTCTTGGGGGCGGCCCGTGCTCACACCTGTCAGCGCCCGCCCCCAGTGCCGAGGAACCCTCGGCACAGATGCGCTGGCTGCGGGGCCTATGCAAGTATGCATTTCCCCCAGTGAGCCTTCTCGCACAGGTCCTGTGCAAGATCAGGGAGGACGAGGAGCAGGTCCTTTTGGTCGCCCCATATTGGCCCAAACTCGTACTCCTCGCGACAGCCCCTCCCTGGCCTATCCCTCTGAGGAAGGACCTCCTTTCTCAGAGACGGGGCACCCTCTGGCACTCGCGTCCCGACCTGTGGAATCTGCGAGTGAGGGTCCTGGACGAGGAAGGTTTGAGTACCCTACCACCACAGGTGGCTACCATCACTTCCGCTAGGGCCTTGTCCACGAGACAGGCCTACGTGTTGAAGTGGAACCTCTTCGTCACCTGGTGCTCTTCTCGCCGAGAAGACCCCAGAAAATGCCCGATCGGGTCTGTGCTCTCCTTCCTCCAAGAAGAGTTGGATCGAAGGCTGTCTCCTTCCACCCTTAAGGTTTACGTGGCCGCGGTATCTGCGCACCACAACCTTGTGGACTCAAAAACGGTAGCACAGCATGACCTGGTCAGCAGGTTCCTTAGAGGAGCGAGGAGGATAAACCCACCTCGTCCTCTACAGATGCCCTCTTGGGACCTTGCAGTGGTTCTATCTGCCCTGCAGAGATCTCCTTTTGAGCCACTGCAGTCCATTGAGCTTAAGTTCCTTTCCATGAAGGCGGCGCTCTTGATTGCTTTGGCTTCCATTAAGAGGGTAGGGGACCTGCAGGCATTTTCGGTTGACCAAGCGTGCCTGGAATTCAGGCCGGCTAACTCTTACATGATCCTGAGACCCCTGGATACGTGCACAAGGTTCCCACCACTCCTTTCAGAGATCAGGTGGTGAACCTGCAAGCGCTGCCCCTGGAGGAGGCAGACCCAGCCTTGGCACTGCTCTGTCCAGTACGCGCCCTTCGTGCTTACGTAGACAGGACGCAGTGTTTCAGGACATCAGACCAGCTCTTTGTCTGATACAGAGGGCAGCAGAAAGGGAAGGCTCTTTCCAAGCAGAGGTTGCCTCACTGGATAGTGGACACCATTGTCCTGGCATATCAGGTTCAGGGCCTGCCATGCCCCCTAGCCTCCTTTTGGGCTTTAGCGCATGACGCCTCGCTAACCGATATCTGCAGAGCTGCAGGCTGGGCGGCACCCAACACTTTTGCGAGATTCTATAATCGCCGTGTAGAGCCAGTGTCCTCTCGTGTACTCGCTCCAAATGGCCAGTAACTGGACAGGCTCAGGTGTCATCGCTTGCTGCGCCATTCCACTCCACGGACTGGATACGTGTGCTATTTCACTGAGGTGAGTTTTTCAGTAAACCCTGAGTTCCTCCAGCACTGTTGACGCTGACACCAGAGTGCATGCCAGTTTGGTCAGCCCTCGTGTTAGGATAGGTGCCTCCATGTGCATGGTTTCCCCGTTAGGCAACCCCCACATGCGTATTCCAAGGTAAGTCTCTTCGAGCACGTGTCTTCCCTTGGCAAGACACCTTGCCACCCCTGGGGTTGAAACATTCCACCCTGCGGGCTGGATACCTCAGTGTGCTCCATATGCAGCCCGTACTCGGGTCATATGTGTATTCTGTAAGTCCTCCCTGCGGGCAGGCATTGTGTTGCATATTTCCATGTGGGATATGCTTCCCAGTGTGCCTTGGTATTAGCGTTGATTCTAGCCCCTCGTTCGTCCTAATCTCACGGCAGGGAGCTCAGGTCAGCGCAGGACGCTGGAAGACAGCTGTTGTGGTGAGATTAGATTGGGACCCCCATTCCGTCAGTCACTGACATAACTCGGAGTGACTGACTGAAAGGGAATGTCTCGGTTATGTATGTAACCCTCATTCCCTGAAGGAGGGAACGAAGATGTTACGTCCTCCTGCCACAACCGCTGTACCGCTGGTACGGCCGGGGTGCTCAGCCTCGGCTCCTCAGCAGGTAACAATGCGAGAGTGCACGCGCAGCTCCTTATATACTCACGAGGTGGGGCGGAGTTGCGCTATGCAAATTCATCAGACCCATGGCATTGTCATGCCATTGACTCGTTTTGTAGAACTCGAAGGCGATTGGCTTCTAAGCGAAACCCCCATTCCGTCAGTCACTGACGTAACGTCTCTGTTCACTCCTTCAGGGAACGAGGGTTACATACGTAACCGAGACGTTCCTCTGTTTCTGTTCATTGCTGTCGGGTCTCGTCTGTGTCTAGATGTGTTGTATGCTGCTCTCTTTGTGTGGATTACTTACGTGTGGATTTATTAAAGACTGCCTTTCATCATCGTGTTCGTGTACTTTCTACAACACAGCGGTGTGACATGTCTAGTATAATGGCGTATGGGCAGTACTGGAGTCCAGCTGTGTCAGGAGGCTGTTCTGTGTGGAGTTTGTGCGTTCTCTCCGTTTTGACGTTGGTTTCCTCTAGGTTTACCCCACAATCCAAAGACATACAGGACAGGTGAACTGGAGAGCGTAAGTTTGCCTGTTTGTGCGAGTGTGTCATCCCTGTGATGGGCCGGCCATCTGTCCAGGGTCTTTTCCTGCCTACGACCTGAGACGCTGGGAAAGGCTCGAGCCTCCCCACGACCCTACATAGGACAAACGCTTTAGAAAATGTATGGAATAGATGGATGGATGGATGGATTGATGGATGTACAGTACTGTGAGGGCTCTAGTCCTCCCTCTCTCTGCCACTCTTCTTTCCCCACTGATGTGTCTTCCTTGATCCATGTTTCCAAACAAAATAATTCTGAAGCCACCCTTATTTACCAAAAGATGACTGAAAAAAAAATGACTACTGTAATAGAGACTAAAAATAGGACACCTGGGTCAGATTTCAGCTGAAATTATAATTGTGTTTTTAATAAATGTTATTTAATTTTATTGTAACTATTCTGCTAAGATTTTATATTTCAATATAATTCCTGCAGAAATGCTCAGAGTTTGCAATAATTCTGATTTGAATGTGCTTTTATGAGTTTTATCAGTGTCTTAGCATTCAAAAAATCTACTGCAAATATATAGTGTTTTGCAGATGGTGAAGTGTGGATGACAAAAGTGTTTATGAATTTTGGAAAATGTGGTCATTGAATGCATTTTGTGTGAAAGCAATGAAAAATGATTCACAGTTTGGTCCATATATACTTCTGTTTCGCTGAATGTGTGAAGAGTTTTGAAAATGTGGCTACAGTATCGACCAATGCTTGTTAGGAATTGAAAAAAAAAATACTGTAACTGCCATCTATACAAAAGGGTGAAAACTTAGGAATAATTTTGTACTGTAATGTAAACATGGATCATGTAACCTACACTGAATTCTTAACAGTGAGAGAGTAAGAGAGTGTCATTCCTGTTTTGCAAATAAACTTTACAAAAGAAATCGTATAATGCTCCTGTTGTTAGTGTTTTTTAGGTCTGTGTTTTATGTGTAACAAAGTGTGTTTTGTTGGGTGAAACCTTTGCTAGTGTTCTGGAAGAATGAGTCGAACTGAGACATGAATGAAGTGGTTTGGTAGTTTTAGTGCTTTTTTTTTAATGTGATCTTAACTGCTGTGACATGTTGAGAGTTGGTTATGAGAACTGTGTGAGCAAATGATGTTAGTTTTGAGCAGTGTTGGGAAGGTTACTTTGGGAATGTAATAGGTTACAGATTACAAGTTACTCTTTTTAAAATGTAATAAGTGGTGTAACTATTTCAATTACTGTATTAAAGTAATGTAACTAATTACATTAGATTACTTTTCTACATTTCTAATGAATGTTTTCAACTGTTAATCATTTTCAAACATTTAAACCAGGCAGGGTTAACCTTACAGTAGTACTCAACACTGATTACTGTCAGACTTTCAAAATCCTTTATCACTTGAATTAAGATTATAATAATTTAATTTTGAAACACAGCCACCACAAAATCAGACTTTAACACCTTTTTACTTTGAGATCGTTCTGAGGTCTAATACAGATTTCTGGATGAAATCATTTTTACATTTCCAGCACTGGAACGCATTTTTATCACTCGCCATGGTGGCAACACTGAGACAGCTTGTAGCCTAAAGCTTTCAGCAGCGATGTGGACTGATGTCATTTGTTGGATTACTTTCCCAATTCTAACTTCAAGTGTCTGAGCATTTTTACAATGACTTTTATGCAACTGTTTTCAAAGTGGTTTCATTTAATATATAAATTGCCTTTCAAAAATGTTCTGAGTTCAGAAAGGAAATCTAGTCAACCAGTGAAATCAACACACACTGTAAACTTTTTTGCTTTTAATTAGCATAATTAATGAGACAACAGGTGGGAATAATGAACTAATCAGAACACAGCAAAACTAGATCACAGGGGAAACACAAAGGAACTCAAGATGACCAAACATGTAACAGATCTATGTGTATGCCAGATTAAAGAATTTTTAGTCTATATTTAAACTGACAGAGTGTGTCTGCTTCCCGAACAATGCTAGGAAGACTGTTCCAGAGTTTAGGTGCTAAATAGGAAAAGGATTGACCGCCTGCAGTTGATTTTGATATTCTAGGTATTATCAACTGACCAGAATTTTGAGACCGCAATAGACGTGATGGAGTATAATGCGTTAAGAGCTCGCTCAAGTACTGGGGCGCTAAACCATTTAGTGCTTTGTAAGTAATCAGCAAGATTTTAAAATGTATACAATGTTTAATAGAGAGCCAATGCAGTGTTGCCAGAACCGGACTAATATGGTCATACTTCCTGGTTCTAGTAAGAACTCGAGCTGCTGTGTTTTGGACCAGCTGGAGTTTGTTTATTAAGCGTGCAGGGCAACCACCCAGTAGAGCATTACAATAATCTAGCCTTGAGTTCATGAACACGTGTGAACTAACTGTTCAGCATTTTGCATTGAGAGCATAATTTGTAATTTAGATATATTTTTAAGATGGAAGAATGTGGTTTTACAGATGCTAGAAATGTGGCTTTCAAATGAAAGATTGGTATCAAAGAGCACACCCAGGTTCCTAACTGACGACGAGGACTTGACAGAGCAGCCATCGAGTGTTAGACAGTATTCTAGGTTACTACTTGTGGAGTTTTTTTGTCCAATAATTAGAAACTCTGTTTTTTCAGTATTAAGTAGTAGGAAGTTACTAGTCTAGTCTATATCAGCTATGCAATCTGTTAATTTTGTGAATTGGTAAGTTTCATCAGGGCGTGAAGAAATATAGAGCTGAGTATCGTCAGCATAACAATGAAAATTAACGCCATGCTTCCTAATGATATCTCCCAGTGGTAGCATGTACAGGGTGAAAAGCAACGGTCCTAGCACTGAGCCCTGCGGTACTCCATACTGAACTTGTGATCGGTATGACATCTCTTCATTTACTGCTACAAACTGATAACGGTCAGATAAGTATGATTTAAACTATGCCAATGAAATTCCACTAATGCCAACAGTCCATTTAAAAGAATGTTGTGGTCGATGGTATCAAATGCAGCACTAAGATCCAGTAACACTAATAGAGATACAAGGGTAGATTTGAGATGATAGATTTTAAATATTATATGGATATTAAATATTACATGGATATGAAAATCACCAACAATTAGGACTTTATCTGCAGCCAGTACTAACTCTGATAGAAAATCAGCAAATTCTTTGATAAAGTCTGTATTGTGCCCTGGTGGCCTGTATACAGTAGCCAGCACAAATGTCAAACTGGATTTATCATTTACACTAGATAGTGTTACATTAAGCACCAACACTTCAAAAGAATTATATTTGAAACTAGACTTCTCAGTAATACTGAAGATATTACTATAAATTACAGCAACACCTCCCCCTTTGCGAATGTTCAGCAACCCGAGCTTTACCATTTGTTCATCTGTATTATATCTGTTTTTCTTTTGTTGAACATCAAATAATTTTTTAGGGAAGGATGAATACCATCTCTTTTTACGCAGACTCCCTAGATTTCAATGAGAAGGGATTGCTAACAGGCAATAACCATTTCACACTGGACTCTAGAGACAGGATATCTAAATGGAGCGGAGGCCTCAGCATGACGACTCTCTAGAGCGAGAGGAGGCCTATCTAAGCTCTTCCCTAAAGACAGGCAAGAAAGCTCACAGAGAGCCATACAACCCAATATCACTGTCTAGACAGAGCTCAGGCCTTAGCATGATGACTCTCTGGAGCGAGGGATCTCTGGGATCTAACCCTAAAGACAGCCAAGGAGGCTCACAGAGAGCCATACCACTTGATGTCACTGCCTAAACGTGGTAATCCCTGGAATCAGAACGAGCTCCGTCCAGGGAGTGGAGGACCCTCAACAGTAGAGGAGGGTTCCAATCTAAACTCAACCCTAAAGACACGCTTATCAAGGGGAGCTGGCAGAGACAATCACTCGAACCTGCTGTCTTCTGCTCTTGTGCAGCCAGCAGAGGGGGCAGATCAAACAATAACACCTGCCTGCATGCTCTCTGCATCTAATTCCTCAGAATTAGAAAGAGCACAAAGAGCACAGGCTCTGCTCAAACGCCAGATTATTTAATCAAGAATCACGCGAGAACAGTGTTAAGACCCTGAGAGATTTTGTGTGTTTATATCAACTGTCCTTGTGTGTATACGATCTCGCTTTGTGTGTGTATACATGTTTGTGTTCCAGATAGGCGTTACCTCTGTTAACCTGTTTAAGACTGATTGGTCCTGCCAAGCACCTGAGCCGAACGAGCTCATGCAACTGCTAGCTACTATCCATCAGGTGAGATCAAAGAAGAAAAAACCTTCTTACCTGTATCTTTCAGTCAGTCTCGGGAATTCATCACAAAGAGCGCCTCACAATGGCGTCCTCAGTGTCCTCAGGTGCCGATATCTCTGATATGGAGGCACACACTTCCTGAAATGCTTGGCTGGGTGTTATCCATAATCGCCTTCACACATATGTGCAATTTGCACATTATATAACTAAATACACATTAATGACTTATTAGTTTTATTATTAGTAATTAAACGCACATTAATAACTAAATGCACATGGATCAAAACTAATGAGTTGATTCTCAGTAAAATTGTCATTCTTTACAACTTCTAAACATTCTTTCATCGTGTGAGCCATCACATGCGAAATGATCCATTCAGTTATCAAAATCAGTCAGACATGCATGTACAGTATATTCTATAAATATCTGACATGGAATGTTTGTAATGTTTGCTAAATTGGCAAATGGAAATGGCCTGCCATTGTAATGAAATAGGAATCGCAATCTTACCAATCAAATTTAGAAGCATATATATAGAGTTTGGCCAGCACAATCACTACCATTTTTGAACATGTAGGAACTCACAACACTAAACAGCAGCAGCTACAGCAGCACTATATAAATACATTTGTATTTATACAGTACATTTATTTTTTCAAAATAAATTTGGATACCTCGGTTCTTGCTAATTTCAGACCTATTGCAAAACTTCTGTTCCTTTGTAAAATATTGGAGAAAGTTGTATTTAAAAAATTGCAATCTTTTTTAGATCTACATGGTTTTCAAGAAGTGTTTAAATCCCTTCATAGCACAGAAACAGTCCTGTTACAGGTTTTCCTCAATCACTTTGGCACATTTTTCGAAACAGTCTTAACATTCTCTAAACTGTAAGTGCCATCAGAACTCTATTGCATGTCTGCAAAATGTAGTAATACTAGTTATTGTGTCAGTAAATTGGCCAATGCCGTCAAAATAAAAAGTCATGGTGTGAGCCACACTGGTCAAAATGTTTAGATGTTTTTTCACCATGACAGTCAACCGTGAAAATTATTGTTATATAAAAATGTCATGTTTGTTGGGAAGAGTCAATGCTGTAGTACACAGAAAAAGAATATGAACATTTATATTTGTACAGTACATTTATTTTTGTACAAATGTTACATTTACATGTTATCATGAATACTGAACAGAAAATTGCCACAAAGTGACATCCATGGAAAAAAAAAGTTTTATCTCATCTGATGTTTTCCCTTGCAATGCACCAGGGGGGAAAAATCTCCTTTAGTGGTGCAGCCTTCCCCATACAATGATCACCTGTGATGTCCTCACAAGCAGCATTCATGGCATCTACATCTGATCTACATGAGACATCTGATCTTGTTATTGTTGGTCATATACTTTCCATATGAGGAGTATGGTGGAAGGAACTCCATTGTTATCCTTTCATGTGCAGCAAACCATTGGTTCGGTGGAAGCTGACGTTATCCCAGACAAATTGGCAAATCTGGTCTAACTATACCTCTTTCTTGTTCTGGTATTAGGTGTAAAACGTGTTTAGGAAGGCTAGGAGAAGTTGGGTGTTATAGGGCCCAATGTGTGAAATATGTGTGCTCACACCGTTGGCCTGGTGTGCCAATTGTGGCTCGGTGTCCAATTAGATTGTGGCCACTTCTCTGGCCTTTGGCCAGATTGAACCCTGCCTCGTCCACAAAAACAAGAATGTGGGTCGTTTCATGTCCTTCTAACTCCATTATTCTGAATAAAGTAACACAGAAACAATAAAGTAATTTTACACAGCTCATTCTAGAATGTTTAGTCAGTGTTTCTTTCTTCTTATGGGTATCTAAAACTTAAAGAAGTATAAACAAGCATCTTAGAAGTACAGTAAAACTCCTTGTACAATATGCTAAATGCCTCATACCTCTATTCTCAAAAATGGTAGTGATTGTGCTGGCAAACTCCATATACTGTATATGCTTCCAGACTTGATTGGTCGATTGTGATTCTTATTTTATTGCAAATTTAGCAAACATTACATTCCATGACAGATACACTATATTGCCAAAAGTATTGGGACACCCCTCCAAATCATTGAATTCAGGTGTTCAAGCACTAGGCATGCAGACGCTTCTACAAACATTTGTGAAAGAATGGGTCACTCTCAGGTGCTCAGTGAATTCAAGCGTGGTACCGTGATAGGTTGACACCTGTGCATTAAAGTCCATTCATGAAATTTCCTCACTACTAAATATTCCACGCTCAACTGTTAGTGGTATTATAACAAAGTGAAAGCAATCGGGAACAACAGCAACTCAGCCACGAAGTGATAGGCCATGTAAAATCACAGAGCGGGGTCAGCGCACGCTGAGGGTCACAGTGCGCAGAAGTCGCCAACTTTCTGCAGAGTCAATACCTACAGACCTCCAAACTTCGTGTGGCCTTCAGATTAGCTCAAGAACAATGTGTAGAGAGCTTCATGGAATGGGTTTCCATGGCCGAGCAGCTCATCCAAGCCTTACATCTCCAAGTGCAATGCAAAGCGTGGGATGCAGTGGTGTAAAGCACGCCGCCACTGGACTCTAGAGCAGTGGAGACGTGTTCTCTGGAGTGACCAATCACGCTTCTCTGTCTGGCAATCCCATGGACGAGTCTGGGTTTGCCAGGAGAAGTTCCAGTGGCCCCTTAGTTCCAGTGAAAGGAACTCTTAATGCTTCAGCATACCAAGACATTTTGGACAATTTCATGCTCCCAACTTTGTGGGAACAGTTTGGGGATGGCCCCTTCCTGTTCCAACATGACTGCGCACCAGTGCACAAAGCAAGGTCCATAAAGACATGGATGAGCGAGTTTGGTGTGGAGGAACTTGACTGGCCTGCACAGAGTCCTGACCTCAACCCAATAGAACACCTTTGGGATGAATTAGAGCGGAGACTGCGAGCCAGGCCTTCTCGTCCAACATCAGTGCCTGACCTCACAAATGCGCTTCTAGAAGAATGGTTAAAAATTCCCATAAACACACTCCTAAACCTTGTGGAAAGCCTTCCCAGAAGAGTTGAAGCTGTTATAGCTGCAAAGGGTGGGCCAACTCCATATTAAACCCTACGGATTAAGAATGGGATGTCATTAAAGTTCATGTGCATGTAAAGGCAGACGTCCCAAAACTTTTGGCAATATAGTATATCTATGAAATATACATGCATGTCTGACAGATTTTGATAATTGAATGGATCATTTTGCATGTGATGGCTTACACAATGGAAGAATGAGTTGTGAAGAGTGACAGCTTTACTGAGAATCAACTCATTAGTTTTGAGCCATGTGTATTTTGTGCAAATTGTAGACAATTGCACTTACTCTTTCGCACATGTGTCAAAACACTTGCAATTTGCTTAAATCAATATAAAATTCAAATCTGATGTGAACAAGAAACTAACTGTTCAGAGATCTGAACTTATTGTTTTGAGAAAAAAAAAATCTAATTTGAGAATTGAGCCAAAGTGATTGAGAAAAACTGTAAAAGTTTTAATGACCTGTTACTAGCCACTGACTTTTGGAGCATTGTGTTGGCATTACAGGTACTGCGTTGAAATTGTTTAGATCTGATCTGCCTTGGCTACTGTAATGGCCTTTATTTAGCCAGGCCTCCCTAACACGTTTGCAGATGGTCCAGAATACTGCTGCTCGTCTGTGAACAGACACACGCAAGCCAGAACATATTTCATCAATATTGGCCTCCCTTCACTGGCTTCCTGTTCATTTTAGAATTGATTTTAAGATTTCAGTTTTAATATTTAAGTTGTTAAATGGACTAGCACCAAGATATCTTTCTGATTTACAGTTTTTTTTTCAATTGCTAACAAGCACTGGTCAATACTAAAGCCACTTAAAAAAATCTCTCCATACAGCATTACCAACATGAATCTTTGCCAAACAGTTAATCTCAGCTCCAAAACTCACCCTGACCAACAAAACACTTCATATATATGTCTCAAAATAAGCTCGTTCCACCATAACACTGGCAACAATTCTCCCTCAGAAAGCATAAATTGTCATTCATAACACACTGACTTAAAAAACACTCACAACAGGGAGCATTATAATGAACTTCGATCTTTAAAGTTTGAATGATTTTTCACATAAATATGTATTTCATTATAGGATAAGAATAACATCTTTTCATTTTACTGACTGTATTACAGCATATGTAACAAGAATGAATGAGAAGTGCGGCAATGGTTTTTTTCGATATCTTTACATATAGTAATTTACTTGTGAAAAACAAGTAAAACAAGTGTGTGTGTCATCCCTGTGATGGGCCGGCCATCTGTCCAGGGTGTTTTCCTGCCTACGACCTGAGACGCTGGGAAACACTCCAGCCTCCCCACGACCCTACATAAGACAAGCGCTTTCGAAAATGGATGGAATTTACAACGTACAACAAGTTTAAATAGCAATATATTCTATTCACACTGTGTAAAAATAGCAGTATTTTCTTTGCAATAAGTGTAAATAGTAGTTAAATGCTATTTATACTTATAAATAGTGGCAGATAATATTTGCAGTGTTGAACTGAATTATATCAGTTTAGCAACTTCAGAAATGTGAAAAGTGTCCATTAAATAGTTGTAACTATGTTTCCAAATTCAAAATTGCTTCATGTGGCTTTGGATGAAAGATGAATCACTTGTTCATATCAGTAAGCTAGAGTTGTTGTGTAAGCTTTTTGTTATCATTCTTTGTCAGTTATGAGTACACCTGACCACATCTGAACATATTATTATAAAAAATAAAAGAAAATCATAGTTACAATTATTTAATGGACACTTTTCACATTTCTGAAGTTGCTGAACTGATATAATTGTGGCTGGTTAAACATAGATACTGTTTAGTATTAAAAGTATAGTGGTAATGTAGCGGTGAACTACAGCAAATATAACTATGTGTTCTCATTTTTCCCTAGTAGCTACAGCTCCATAAAAATAATATAAGTTAATATAGTATCTGGTTAGGACATATTATATTAATAATGCAATCAATCAGTCAGTAAATAAAGTTTAACTCACTTGCATCTGGTCCGTTGATGAAGCCATGTCTAATCGTTTTACAACAGGCGTCCAATCACAACTGACTTCTGGAAAAATGGAATTAACCAATGACATTTCAGGTTACAATGATGTAAGTAAAGTCCCGCCCCACGACTGCCAAAAAGAAAACGTTTTCAAAATAAAATAGAAGATGGAGCGCGAGTGTGGGGAATGATGACGCACGTGCTGCGAGTCGTGTCCAAGCACATAAGGGCTTGATTTGCGCGCAGAGGAGATGTCATGCGCTCGGTTATTAATGGCATTAAAATGCCGCCATAGTTACGGGGTTATTTCATTTATGTTACATGTGCAATGTCTGTGAATGTATTGGCAGTAGCAAGACTCAGTACTTGCTCTGCAGCAGCAGCGTAGCAGATCTATTCCGCCCAGACCAAATACATTAACATTGCCATATCCATTACCATGCCAATCTCTCAGAGAGTTGTCATGACAGAAATATATTTTAAGTTTGGACTTAAAAATAGACAGAGTGGGTGCTGATCTGATGGTTGATAGTGGTAAACTATTCCAAAGATTAGGACTGGCTGCCTCAAACGCGCTATCACACATATGTTTCAGTCTGATTCTTGCACCTTTAGTTGAGTTTGATTCCCTGGCCTAAGCGATCTAGGGGGCTGATGAATTGAAATGAGGTAAGAGAGATATGAAGGAGCAAGATTATAAATATATTTATCAAACTAGTGTGAGTACTTTGTAACACTCCATGTTTTCTGAAAATATTACCCAGCGGGAGCATATAAAGAGAAGTTAGCCTTGTTAGCCTAGATGCCAGCCGAACTTAGCCCCGCCCACAACATTTGAGGTTGGGAAGTTCGGTCTGGACTTGATCCGTTGTGGAGCAACTATGCTCGAACCAGAGCTGTTCGGACCAATCAAATTGTCAGGGCGGGTTTTATACGACGATGGACAGATGATCAACAGTAACGTAATCATCCACGTCACCAAAGAGCGCTTGGGTTGAATTCGTTCTAATCCTAAATGGAGAACTTCTTCGTATATGCATTCACCTTTACTATTTCTCTCAAAAATGACGATCGTGTTGGTAAGTTCTTTTTACAACACCGGCAAAGATCGTTTACACTCATCTTCTACTTCTACTTCTTCCAGCGTGTGTGCAGTTGAGTTCTGTTGACAACTATGCTTCGCTCAACATACGTCACTTACTCCGTTGCTCTGATTGGTTGTAGGTCTATCCAATTGAGTGCAGAGGCATTTTCTTTCCTGGTTCGGTTGAAACACCCCATAATCACAGCCCAATGGAGCAGGAGCAGACTCATATTCTGACTAGAATCTAGAGCCTTGTGGGACTCAACAGGTAAGCTCGGCTACGGAAGAGGTGCAGTTTGCAATATTAACTGTATAACATCTGTTAGACAAATAAGACCATTTAAGGACATTATCCTGTAGGCCTACATAGTGCTCTAAATGAGAAATAAGAGTGGAGTGATTAACTGTATTCAACGTTTCTGTTAGGTCCAAAAGTACTAAGACCACAGAGTTTCCAGAATCTGTAGATACAAATATATAATTACATACTTTAAGAAGAACCATTTCGGTACTATGGTGTTTCCACTGTCGGGCCAAAAGCGGGCGTGCTAGTGTGTGCCAGGGCCAGTCGTGTTTCCACTGTCACTTCTGGTGCTTGATAGGGCCTCGTCGGGGCTTCCTCGGGGCCAATGACCAGGGTTTTTTGGCCTGCCGAATACCTTGGTCCAAAGCGGGCTAGCTCGGGCTTGAGGAGTGGTTACGAACAAAGGCGGAGTTTATCTGAGTCAGGAGATGGCAGCGCCGTGGGCACGGATGATTACATATGCCAGCATTAAAGACTTTTAAAATCATTTTAGCTCAAAACTCACTTGCAGACAGCAGTGAGTGTTTGAATAACTGATCCGATGTGGATTCTGATCACTGTATAAGGCAGAATTTATATGCCATGCAAAAGACTATTTGCGCTAACCATTACCATAGTAAACATGGTAAATACGACTGCTTGAAGAAATCAGACATATCATAGGCTATCACAATCATGTATTTATTTTTATCTGTCAGTACGTCTCGATCGTCTCTTTATCGCCTTATGGACTGATATCCATATTCAGCTCCACATATGTCATAAAATAAAGCGCTTTTCAGGAGCTTCCTCTGTAACTGTCACTGGAGAGAGTGCTAAAGCTCCTCAGGTCGTATATTTGTTGGAAAATATGTAGAAGTGATTGTTCTTTCTAAATGTGATAAACTGTCCCGTGACTACAAATAAACAAAAACGGACGCGGCTGAACAAGTACACGTATCCTCTTTCTTTTGTGAAATAACGATAAATACCACTTTATTTCTGTGTAATCTCAACAAATTAATTTATTATGATAAATGTATCACTTATTATTGTAAAACTGTGGTAAAACATCGATGCTTGGGTTTTAAATCTTTAAGTAAACAACAAAAGTGGCAACAAACGGCCGTTTTATCATGCTCGTTTTGCAATCGCTGGTTTCCAGTGATTTCTCTGATAACTTTTCTGATAAAACATACATGTGTTGGTGAGATGATGGGTTTGTGTGACGTGTTCCAGAGAGGCGTGTTACGGGCGGGTTTTAGTGAAGTGCTGCGGAGCTTCTGGCCCGACGGTTGTGCTCCTTTCTGACCTGGCACATCAACGGTGGCCCTTTTCCCAATTACGTTTCTTGCTCGTCTACGTGTTTTTTGCCAGGTTAAACCCTGCCTCGTCTACATAAATGAAGAATTTGTTGTGTCCTTTAGAGCAGTGGTTCTCAAACTGGGGGCTGCGACCGGGGTGGCGAGATGGTTTGAAAAATAAAGTTTCAGTATTTTCTGATTACAATAAATATTTTTCAATATTAAAAGTGTTCTCACTACTGCACGTGGAAACCGCAACTTAAAAAATGGATAGATTTGTAATGGATAAATTTGTAATTCACAAGTCTAAAAATGTTGAGGAAGTTGTGGACAGTCTGCCTGAGTTGCCTGAACCTTGTACCTCACTAAACACAAGAGCAAAACCCCGTCTGACCAAAGTAGGAAACGTCGGAAATATCAAGAAGAATTCATAAACTATGGATTTACTTGCTCTACTGTCAACGACGTAGACCATCCTCAGTGTGTAATCTGTTCAGAAGTGCTTGCCCATGAAAGTATGAAGCCTGGGAAAATGCAGAGACATTTGGAGGCAAGACACCCTACTTGTGTTGAAAAACCTATAGACATTTTTCGCAGAAAAGAGAAGGAATTACAGATTACTGCTAATGCTCTGAAGGCATTTTATGAGGCGGCATACTTGATAGCGCAGTCCACACACAACCAGGGAAACCTTGATAAAGCCTGCCACTGTGGCTATGTGTCGGGCCATGCATGGAGAGAAAATGGCAAGTAAGCTAAGTGGGCCCTATCAGACGAGTGTTTTCTGGTAGTTTCAGCCCGACGCAGTTATCATTTTCACGTCCAGCACCATGTTGTTTAAATATCAAACGCACTGGCGCATCTGTTCACCTGGTCTGAAAACCAGGTGTGTTTAGGCGCATTGTTGGCGCGTTGCTATTTTGAGGAACTGAAACGACTGCTCCATTGACCAACACAAACCTGCTCTAAAGTCAATAGTGCAGTATTTTTTGTGTTATTTAAAGGGTGTGTTAGTAATATGCGCCTATAGGCGGCATACTTGCTTATTACACCTTGCTTATTACACACACAGGGACACACACATTTTTAAATATGAAAAATAAAAGGATTTCTCTCTGGAGAAGCGTTCAGTCTTTCCACTCGCATGTAAATAGTGAATCCTCCATGGCACGAGCGCAACTGGCTTTTAAAGGGAATGGGAGATGAGACTCTGATTGGTTTATTGCACGTTACGCCCAAAACACACCCATGACTTATTAAGAGACTGTAGGGACAACCCTTTTAGACCATGTGCCTGGTGCGCCGACCATTTTTCCTGTTGTTAAACTAGCAAAAGTGGACTCGCCCTAAGAGCACCTGCGCCGTGAGCTTTAGACCATGTGCTCAGATCAGTAAAATAAGGCCCTATGACTGTCCCATTGTTGAATGACACTATAGCTTGCCGTGCAAAAGAAATTAAGAGTCAATTGATTGATAGGTTAAATGGAAAGAAATATGCGTTACAGGTCTACTGATGTGTCTAATTTTTCTCAGTTGCTGGCATTCATCAGATACACATTTGACGGAAAACTGCATGAGGAAATGCTCTTCTGCTCAGTGATGGGGGGACTTGTACAGGCAGTGACATTTTCACCAAGCTGGACACCAAACTAAAAGAGATGTGACTTTCATGGGATAACTGTGTTGGTGTATGTACTGATGGCACAGGTGCAATGGTAGGTAAAAACAAGGGACTCGAGGCAAAGGTTTTAGAAGTGGCTCCTCATGTTAAGTTTATGCACTGCATCATTACCTTTTCTAAAACTTTAGACAGAAAAGGCAGAAATAGGTCTAAAATTAGATAAGTCAAAGGCTTAATCAAAGGCTGCACTATAGCATGTTTAAAGTAAGCTAGTACGGAACCCGTAGCTAGGCTGCAATTTATTAAGATCAAAATACTAGCGCTGATGTAAAACCTGTTTAAAAATACGAGTTGTAAAAATATCTAAGGGACTAGAAGGCTTTAAGTGTTAACAATCTCTGCCAGGGTCGTAATGGAAACCGGCTCAAACTGATGAAAAATGGCTGAGCATGTCGACGGAGGAACTGATGGATCATGATCAGATGGCTGAATAGAAGATCTAATACCAGCAATCTTGTCCATAAAATATGTACGAAAATTTTCACAATTTTGTACAGAAACATCAATACCATTAGAGGCAGGAGGGTTAATAGCAGCATTCAATGTACTAAATAAGACTCTTGGGGCCAGATTTACTAAACAGGGCAAATTAGTGTGAGAGCGCAATTCCATAAAAGCGGCGATGGGAGTGGAAAGTTCTGCGTGTGACCTACTGACAACACACATTAAAGCACACAGACACAGAGGATCATTCCCATAATGACCAACACAATCTACCTGTTAGCGTCTGGTTTCAGACGTGCTTTTGTTGGGCGGTAAATAATGCCGCAAACACCAGTAAATTGACGAGCGCAAACCTTAGTAAATCACCTCACGTGATTCATTTAAATACTCTCCTCCCATAAATACTGTCTGAAAGGGAAACTCCTACAAATGCATATACAATAAGATCAGCCGCAAAAATAACCCTGGCCACGCCTTTTCAGCGATAATTTATCACTGCGTGTCTTTAGTGAATCAAGACAGTAGTTTTTACTGCCAAAAGAGGGTTTGCGCTGGCGGAGGTGTTAGTAAATCTGGCCCTAGGATTACAACGGTTATTTTCAATGAGATCAGAAAAGTATTTGGCCCTCACAGTTTTGACCATTTTCTGATAATTTGACAACAGACCCTTAAAAATATCGTAACAAAATTTCAAGCTTATCCTTCTTCCATTTGCTCTCTGCACGTCTACACACCCGACGAAGGGCACAGGTGGAGTCGTTTAACCATGCTTATAATTTTGGTTTAACACATCTGAGAGTCTTCAGAGTCTAATATATTGGTGCACGCAGAGGTAAAAGAAGAGAGTAGCTCATCCGCACACAAATGCGAAGGTGGACTTTCATAATACAAGTTGGAAGAGGCAACCTCATTAAACATAATACAAAAATCCTCAATCGTTTCAGAGATCATAGTACGACACCTGCGAGTGATTTCTCCACAGGGTATGAAAGAGAAATTTAAAAAGCAACAGACTTATGATTAGAGAAACCAGTATCACTAATTTCAAGATCTCATACATCTAAACCATGGGATGAAACAAGATCCAAAATGTGTCGGGCCTGTCACAGACTGGACGAGATCTCCGACGTTAAGCCAAGTCTCAGTTAAAAACAGAAAATCTAGACATTGCGAGATGAAAAAGTAATTCAATATAAAAGTCTTATTTACTACCGATCTTGAGTTTACCAAGGCCATCCTGGCCGAGATTGATTCGTAGGCCGACTGTGATGCATGACACAGCGGGCGAAGATTCATTGAATTTACTCCACCACTGTGGAGACGAGAGCAGGCACAACAGGCTGAATCCAGCGGCTCCACGCAGCGCCAGGAGAAACAACGATCCGACTCCAACTCACATCGGCGGACGGACGAATAGGAACGAGGTACAGTTTCCATCTAGTAGAAAAGCCGCCTCGCTTTCCGCGTCTGCGTTGTCATTTCCTCCCGGGAGCGGAGTAAGTCAGCCGGCGTAAACTCTCCGGTGTAGAGAACTCAAACGGAGGGACACGAGTACTTGATTTTCTTGGATCCTGTTTGATCAGCGTTTCAACAGAGTTACGAATACTGAGTAGTGTTTGCTTGTCGTAGACCAATGCGGTTGAGACATGTTGAAAGATCATAGAGAAAGGTAAGCCATACACGTCAGTGCCATCTTTCTCGTTATGTTTTTGTATTTTGTATTTTGTATTTGTTAATTATTATTTATAATAATTTTTCATATACCTTGGCCTGTCAGAATACTCAATTCTGATTGGCTGGAAGGTGTGCATTAAAACCGTGTAATCCAGTCAGCTTAATCACTGTTATATATTAATGTGCTGCTTTCATTGAAGAACACACACACACACACACACACATCACTCGCACACAGTGATCAGAGATGGTGCTGCACACACACAGAAACATTCAGGAGCACAGAAACTGGGGCACGTTCAAGCTCAAACCGGTGCGCAACGTTTTGCTACGGTTTCCGGGTTGAACGTCATGTTTCCTGGAAGCGGTGTGCAACGGGGTTTGAGAAACGTTTTCTCTTGTTTGGTGGGTGTGTCAAAAATGTCAGCCCAATCAGCAGCAACATGTATATAAACCACACGGTATTAAAGAGACAGCTCGCACAATGGGTCCAAGTAAAGTCGTTTACAAATGTGTCCGCTGCAGCCATGGGCGTCAGAAGCAAAAAAAAATGTGGGTGGGTCCAAAAATTTTTACTGGAGTAGATGCCATTTACATTAAGTGCAAATAGCTCGCCTTGTTTACTAAACGCCTGGTTGTGACAGACAAAATTACGGAAGACACCAAATTATTTAAGGTGGCAGTAGTATCAGATCGGAAAGGCATTTATTTTCAATAAAAATGAAAATATTCGAAAAGTGGAAATAAAGCATCTAACGTGTGTTTAATAATAAAGTGTTTATCGATTAGAGACGATAAAAGTGAGTGGGTCCAATATCATTGGTCATAAAAAGTGGGTGGGTCTTGTCCCACCCTCATACAGTGGTTCCGACGCCCGTGGCTGCAGCTCGGTATAAGCGACAACTGAAGATATTAGAAGACATGTTTGTCTTTTCATCCTGAAATGCGAAGCAAATGCTGGATCACAATAATTAGGAACCACAGTTTCCACAAATCCCTTCACTCGATTGGGATGTTCTCTTTTATTCTGGACGGCAAGGGCAGTGACTATAACATCGAGTGTATTTTGCAGTATTAAACACGTATTTATACCGATTTCATCAGGCTCTGAAAATTCTTCAAAAAGAGCACAAAGAATGGCCTTCTCAGCTGCCAGCTGGTGCACGCGCAAATAACGCCTGTCTACAATCATTCTCCTCAGACGCAGGTTGAGACGCAGATAAGTTATAATTATGATGCTTGATCTTCCCACAGCGAAACCCGGTTTCATGTCTGGAAATTTCACAGTTGTACAAATCATGCCTTCCAGCTCTGAAGAAGCTTTCTTTATCAAAGGACTCAACATCCAGCTTAAACATTCACAAGTACGACTAGCACGGACATCACGTTAGCTAAAATTGTGTTTGTTTGTGATTTAAAATTCCATAGTTTGTATGATCGCAGTTGTGTGTAAGTTTCTAGCTGAAAATGAGCTGGAAATTGTACAAATTGTACAAAGGGCACAGGGTCAGTCAGTGAAATTAAGAAATATCACGGCCTTGATCAACATGTATTTTAAAATGGACTAATATGTAGATGGTGTAGAATTTTTTAATATTGTGTATAAACTATAAGTATTTTTTTCCTTGTACATGTTAATTAACATAAAATAATAAAACCATTTGTAATACCATACTGTAGCCACTAGATGTCTGTATAGCCTTTTATATAAATACGGGGGTTGTGTAATCTCTAGTTGGTGAAATAAGACATGATTGCTTGGTTTTAATAGTTTTTATTAGGTTTTATTTTAAATTCATATAAAAGTACTTTGATATTGCTTTTTACTTGACTTTATTTACTTTATGTGACCTTAAAGGAATCCAAAAGTAATCAGATTACATTACTTTCATATTGTGGTACTTGGATTACATTACTAAATACTTTGTTTATAAAGTAATTTGTAACTGTAACGGAATACATTTTAAAAGTAACCCTCCCAACCCTGCATATATATATATTATTTAGAAATATATAAAGAAATAATTCAATAATTTAAAGTAGCAGCACATCAAACATACAACATACACCTACATATTTGTAGGAACCATATTCCAAGCAGCAGAACCTTGATAAAGCTTTTTCATCAAATTTGTTTGTGGACAAAACCTTACTCACTTGAGGCGTTTTATAGTCATGTCTAAAACCCACAAGCTTTTCAAAGAAGAAACAGGGTGTGTGATACTTGATAACCTTATAAAAATATACCATCAGTCGTAGATGTAATTTAGCTTTCACCGACAACCATGATAATTCTATGCATGTCACTAATATTGGCCCAAAATGGAAAATGAAACACTAACCTTGCTGCTCTGTCCTGAACCATCTGAAGGTTTTTTAGATGTTTCTCAGATGCACTTGACCATATCATTGGGCAGCACTCAAGATGTGATAAGACTAATGATTGCACCTAATGATTTAAAACCAAAGACGGAACAAACACAGAACATTTCCCGGCCACAGCTATACCTTTTCCCATAATGCTTACTATATGATCTATACATTCAGCAAATTGTCAAGTTTCACACCCAATAATTTAACCTTGTTACTTGTTCCACTGGAATCCCATCTATAAATACATTCAAATCAGCAACCTTAGTGATATTATTCTTGTTACTGAAAATAATACATTTAGTTTTTTCTGTTTAATTCATTTATTAATTCTAACCCATTTAATAATTGTTTTCAGCTCCTTTCTTAGTTTTTTGGGGGGTTTTTTTGAAGCTCAGTCGATGTATGTGCTAAACATTGTAGAATGATCTGCATACATTCCCATATGTTGTTGATAATGCTAATATAGTTAATCATAAAAATAGAAAATAAAAGTGGACCTAAGTAACTGCCTTGTGGGACACCACATAACCTGGCCGAGTAATATTCTAGTTTACTTTGTCAGTACTGACACTTAGTGGTCACTTTAAGAACTCTGTCAATTTTAGTCATTCATCAGCCATTTTGAATGTCAGACCTCATTGTGCAGAGTGTAGATGTGCATCCACACCCATCCTTCTTGTTTTGCTCTTGGAAAAGCACAATCTGTAAGTTTAAAAGGTTAATCTAAGCAGTAACATAAGGTTATGTGTATTTTGATAAGTTATATGTATGTGTGAGAACATATTTACATGTGACATGCTAAATGTAACTCGAGGCACATAATTGTGAGGCTAGAGTGTTCATTTATAGTTTAATTTATGTAAAGGTGATGTATTTTCATCCTTCATTTGAGTGCATTTCACATATTGTTTTTGAGCTATGCGAAGTGACTGTAACTTTGTAAGAGATAGTTTTATTTCAATATCATTGTTAATTTGTTTTGCAGTTTCACAAATTGGTCGTCAGTAAAGAGAGACCCTGACTTCCATCTATGACTTTTACTGGGCCTTTGTTTAGCTCGCTGCTAATGCAAAATAAGAAAAACGCAAGATGAGGGCAGAAGACCACAATAGGTATTTTCGGCCTCAGAAAAAGATCCATTAAAAACACTCTTCTGTTAAAAAGATCCAGTCAAGGGCTGTAAGTGAGAAACCATAAGATTTCAGTTGCTGCTGTAAAATCTAAAGATCTAAAGATATGCTAACCATTCATATGTCATGTGTATCAGAGACTCACCTCCAACTATAGACTTCTAGATTACAGGCCTAAGAGGAAACTCTTACCTAAGAACTTTTACTGCTATTTAGGAGAACTCAGTGGTAAGAATGTTTTGTGAATATGGCCCCAGAAGAAGACTGGTCATAAGTGGCACGATAAAGAGTGCGATGTGCATACTATATACTGAAACCTAGCCTTTCCACTTATTGCTGGCTTGGACTTCTTGGGGGCCACCGGGGCCATATTGGACATCGGACAGGGTAGTTATGAATGGAAAACCAAGAGAGGATTCACTTGCTACCCTTTCCTTCCATTGCTGATTACCCCGGAGCCTATGGTAACAACGGCTGGTGCTCATTCCTTTCATGCCACTACGCTGAACTTGTACTATGCCTTACCACCCACCTTTCAACTTCCAGAACTGTCTCCCATCACTTCAGAAAAAGTCTCTCCAGTCTGGGACTCCACAACCAGGAAGAGTTGCAGAGGTTGATCTGCACCTGGCCTCACGCTACCTCCAACATCTTGGGATGAACATCTGTTGAACAACATAAAATCAAATTATTAGATTACATCTCTTACTCCTGCCTACTGAGTATCACCCTTCAGAATGCACATCATTGAAGACCAGGAGGATCAAATGCTCAAAAACCACATGCCCTCAAGCCCTCTTTCTCTCCATGGTCAGCCTCTTCCCCAAACCTGATGGATCCTATAGGTTCTGCGTGGACTATCAGCGACTCAACAGCAAGACCATACCTGATGCATATCCAATGGCATTAATTTGTGACATCCTGGAATCCATGAAAGACGCCTCATGATTCAGGACATTGGATTTACAGGCAGGTAGCCTGACTCTACAGAACTTGGAAATGGAGGAAAGGAGTAAGGAGATGAAGGCTTTTATCGCCATCAAGGGGCTCTACCAGTTCCGGATTATTGTATATGGGCTCATTAGTCATTACATTAATTAATATTATGTAATTACTACTGTTATTATTATCCCTATTTCTGTGTTTGTCTTTATGTTTGTGTTGTGCACGTCCTACTCTCACAATACTCTACCCGGGACTTCTTGTCACATGAGGTCAGGTGACAAAGCAGAAGGATGGTCTGTTGTTGTTTTTAAAAAAGAAAAGAAAAAAAAGCACGAGCCACCACAGCAGCAACGTTTGGTTTGCTACTAATTTTGGATTCATTGATTTTTGTTTACTTCCTCCAGATATGTATTCATACATTCATTGCAATAAGAGAGTAAAGCCCTTGCTACAAGGGGAGTGTTACAAGGTATGTAGGAGAAATTACAGATTCACAAAGTGAAATTAAAAAAAGTGACATTAATGGTTAAAAGGTACCTTTCAAATGTTAAAATTTCACTTACTCGTACTGGTCAGCGCATCCATCACCATGTTCCGCTCTTTAATTAGTGCCTATACTTCCAGCTTGCAGGTGTCACATGGCTCCCATGGTCTTTTCTCATTGGATGTATTCTGTGAGTTGACTGTGGGTATTTGATACTCTGGCTCTAAATCATGCTCTGTGATGGCAGTCTCTACTGGTGAGCTTGGGCATAGTGTAAACTCCTCATGCTCTAACCCAAGCCTGTCATCCTGACTTTCTCAGACTGTATGTCAGATTGTTTAAACAAAAGCCAAAAATGTTTCTTTGGGAGTGGAATTATGTGAAATGTTTCAGCTTTGTGCTCAGGTGGTCTCAGGGCCTTTGCATTAAAAGGCTGGGTGGCCCATGTTGATGGCAGAGACTGATGCTGGGCTGGTGGCAAAACTAGAGATTGAGGCTGGGTTAGTGCAGAAGAAGGCTGGTGCACAGGTGAGCTTGTACTGATTTTGTACAGGGGAAGGCAAGTTGCGACTGGCTCACAGCTTGAGAGATTGACTGTGGAGAGTTATGCTGGCTATAAAATGCCTGAGCAGCTACATATTTTTTTCCATTTCCTTTTTTGCAGCCGTTTCTGTCTTTCTTTTGGTCACAGAAGCCACAGTGGCATTATAGAATTTGTTGTCTGACCATCTCGCAAGAACTTGCCCTCCAGGTCCAGTTCCTCAAATCTGTGATTCATTTTCTTTAAGTGCATCACAGGTCTTACATAATTTTGCTGTGTATCCATCTTCATATGTTAAAAAAAATCCTGTGATTTGTAAAAAGAAAGCTTAAATGACAGTAAATGAATATAATAATAATCTGACATTCCACCACATTGAAGCTTATCAGTTCATAAACCCCATATGACATTTATTAATTCATTTTACATATACAAACCCAAGAACCCCAAAAATGCAGCCTAAGAAATATGCAGAAATATCCATGATAGGGGAATAATCAACATTAACGGGATAAGGGACCACTCAAGGGAAACTGTTCTGTGGTGGCCCTCGTTTACAATGCCCACTATGACCTCATAGTTTGCTGGGTCCAACTGAAAAAACACACCATTATAATCTATACCTGGCTAACTCAAGCCTTGTGTATGTACCAACGACACAGATGAATGTACACACAGCCCCGAAAAAATGGACATTAGCACAAGTAATAAAATGCAAAATAACAGAGCATTAAAATATGCAGGACACCTTGAGCCTTCGATATTTTCCCTCCCACATGACTGCCCGATGAGATCAAATTGTGCTGCCTCACCTCCAGGGACAGATACGCATTTATAACCTTGACAAACATTGCAAAATTAAACATTAATACAAAAATATAGCAGATGAAAAGCTTATCTGTCAAAATCAATGAAATGTGCACCTCACTCTCCAACTCCTTCCCAGGGCCGATCTGTATTTTTGTAAAATAATTTATAGGGTCCCTCTCTGGACAGCAGTTTCGATACCTACCAAGCACTTTTGATTCCTACGGAGGATAACAGCATTGCACCTTCCACCTCACAAATATATTCGAATTCAGACTAATATTGATCTATTATAAGATCTGACTTTACATCAGCACGTACAGCTATGCACTGCGTCTGTGGTGTCAGCTGGTACCACTGTCGCCATTGTAGTGGTGTGGGACACAGGAAAGGAAAGTGACATTTCCATTGAAAAGTCCAATGGAGACAGGGGAGAGGATCTGGTAGATTGTGTTGAATGCTTTGGTAAGGCCTACAGGTGTGGGTGAAGGGCATGGTCCAGTTTGACTTGCTATTTCTTTATGTTGTCTTTTACTTTGTGCTTCTTCTTGGGTAATTCTATGGGGTAACCGGGGTGTGTCTTCTTTAAATGGTTTGAGATGGTCAGTATTGATTTTGGGGAATATCATCCCTTAAATCTGAGCTTTTCTTTTTTAGATTAACTATTTCATAAGGTCCCAACCAGCTGCGCTCAGGCTCGCCCCCTTTCCTCTGCTGGGTCCTTATGTTTTTTCGTAGGACCTTCTGGCCTACAGAGAATGGTGCCTGATTTGCCACCCTCTGTCTCCTGTCCTGTCCTGTTTAAAAAAAAAAAAAAATTATGTTTTTTTTGACAATGTTATCCATTTTCTCCTTTAGAGAAATGACCTTTGATACAGTGTCCTCTGCTATCACAGATTCCATTGTGCTGTTGACCTTTTCAAAAACAACATTGAAGATTGAAATTATTTCATTAACTTGTAATTGATACAAGCGTGACACAGCTGCTGCCGATTTGTTGGGGATTGCATAGGCCTCGGTCCATTTTGGGCACATGGGCACATGTACTCATTTCCCTGGTTGGTCCTGGTGACTTTCCCCACTAAATCCATGCCCAGCAGTTCCAGAGGTTTGTCCACCTTAAAATTAAAATACCGCAATAAATACATTTAAATTCTGTGACCTCATGAATGACCTATCTCAAAACCCATGCACATCTGTGGACAAGCTTACATACACATATTGGGATGTACTTGGGCTCTTGCTTGATGGACAGTCCGCTAAATTGGCACTGGGCACACTGCAAAACCTGATGTTCAGAAATAAGCACATGAGAAATGCATTCCAAAACATAGTCCATTTGTACAAACCCGATTCCAAAAAAGTTGGGACACTGTACAAATTGTGAATAAAAAAGGAATGCAATAATTTACAAATCTCATAAACTTATATTTTATTCACAATAGAATATAGATAACATATCAAATGTTGAAAGTGAGACATTTTGAAATGTCATGCCAAATATTGGCTCATTTTGGATTTCATGAGAGCTACAATTTGCAACTTATTAGGTCAATTGGCAACATGATTGGGTATAAAAAGAGCCTCTCAGAGAGGCAGTGTCTCTCAGAAGTCAAGATGGGCAGAGGATCACCAATTCCCCCAATGCTGCGGCGAAAAATAGTGGAGCAATATCAGAAAGGAGTTTCTCAGAGAAAAATTGCAAAGAGTTTGAAGTTATCATCATCTACAGTGCATAATATCATCCAAAGATTCAGAGAATCTGGAACAATCTCTGTGCGTAAGGGTCAAGGCCGGAAAACCATACTGGATGCCCGTGATCTTCGGGCCCTTAGACGGCACTGCATCACATACAGGAATGCTACTGTAATGGGAATCACAACATGGGCTCAGGAATACTTCCAGAAAACATTGTCGGTGAACACAATCCACTGTGCCATTCGCCGTTGCCGGCTAAAACTCTATAGGTCAAAAAAGAAGCCATATCTAAACATGATCCAGAAGCGCAGGGGTTTTCTCTGGGCCAAGGCTCATTTAAAATGGACTGTGGCAAAGTGGAAAACTGTTCTGTGGTCAGACGAATCAAAATTTTAAGTTCTTTTTGGAAAACTGGGACGCCATGTAATCCGGACTAAAGAGGACAAGGACAACCCAAGTTGTCATCAGCGCTCAGTTCAGAAGCCTGCATCTCTGATGGTATGGGGTTGCATGAGTGCGTGTGGCATGGGCAGCTTACACATCTGGAAAGGCACCATCAATGCTGAAAGGTATATCCAAGTTCTAGAACAACATATGCTCCCATCCAGACGTCGTCTCTTTCAGGGAAGACCTTGCATTTTCCAACATGACAATGCCAGACCACATACTGCATCAATTACAACATCATGGCTGCGTAGAAGAAGGATCCGGGTACTGAAATGGCCAGCCTGCAGTCCAGATCTTTCACCCATAGAAAACATTTGGCGCATCATAAAGAGGAAGATGCGACAAAGAAGACCTAAGACAGTTGAGCAACTAGAAGCCTGTATTAGACAAGAATGGGACAACATTCCTATTCCTAAACTTGAGCAACTTGTCTCCTCAGTCCCCAGACGTTTGCAGACTGTTATAAAAAGAAGAGGGGATGCCACACAGTGAGATTAAAATTTCTGTAACTGTACAACATGTGTAAACCTCCAATACAATTATAAAGTAATTATTCCATAAATCTCTCAATCAAGTGGCTGTGTCTATAGTATTATACACCTTTTACACAACATTATAATATTATTTTCAAATACATTTTTATATTATTATTGCCCCTGGTTCAGTAATGAACTCTTGTAATAAAGTAGCAGTGGCTGAGACAGATTGTATCACCTCAAGATTCAGTCTAATCCTGTTTACATTAAATAAGCTGCTCCCGAGCAGGTTTGAGCTAACGGACCTGTTGCTAAATCCAGGATGAGCATCGAAGAACCAAACAATCCAAGATCATGCCAAATCATCAACAATCAAATCCGGCTAACCGAGTTAGCGACGTACGAAGAACTGACCCCAGGTCCTCTTTCTGGATGCTCCAACATAAACCTGGCCACCTCCACATTTTCACCACTTTTATCATTTCTTACTCTGTGAGGTAGACCAAGTTCATGATGTGCCACAAAGACAAAGGACCTGGCACAGAATATGGCCGCCTTTCTGTAATCTGTGCGTCCAGGCCACGTAACACTGTCCCCACAGGATCAACTTGCCTCGTTATTTCCATTATCCGTTTATGTGTAACCCCTAAAACATTCAGATAAAGTTGGTGGTCATTAACGCTAGACCCAATGTAAAATTAATTTATAGGGGAATAATTCTATAAAAAAACAGTGTTCTGTAAATAAAACAGTAATCAATTATGTAAATGCTCATCTTGCAAAAAACTACAAAAGTTTTACTTAATAGCCTAATCAGACGAATGATTACCAATACAGTTTTAGTAATTGACATTCTGTTCAGTAACTAAACCCAACCAATTTCAATGTTGTGTACATCTTTAAAAATGTTTCAGTACATGCACGCCAGAGTATGTGAGCGGAGTGGAGTGGGAGGGGAGTGGAGTGATTTTAAATGGAGTGAGGAGCGGATTTTTTGAAAGTCGGAGCGTCGTGGTTTTCACTCGCTCCGAAAGCGCGCCACTACCGCTCCATCATGAGTACAATTCATGCCAACGGCCCATAATATAACTGCATTTTTAGCCAGAACTCACACGTTGAACGCATTTAGCTTGATACAGGTGGATCACTCAAATCAGAAAGAATATAAAGGTTATGATGACGGTGATGGACATGAGCGGGATGTTATAGTTAAAAGAATTTTTTTGTACCTTCTACAAACTGAATATGATCGTGTTAAAGCACATTTTAAACAGGTAGCACTTATTTACACATGCAATCGCTCTCTCTAATGCATTCAAACAAATGTAATCTTACAGTGCTTATCTGCTTACAGTTATCTGTATCTGATTTTGAATGAGCAGAAATCTGTAATGTGGCCCGTAGATAAAATAACTGATGATAACGTACTATTTTCATCTTTCCAAACAAAATTTGCACTGCAAAAAGCAGTAATGATATTTAACTTTTAATGCTGATAAAGCCTAATAAGCTTGGCATGTCCTAGGAAAAAATGTTTGTTCACACTAGTGTTCTAATAAACCACGTTGAAATCTATTGTTTATTAATTTTTTTTCATTTAATGTATGCTATAAACCAAACTTTTGTGATATTTCAGAGCTTACTTAAATACTTTAGCCGCAAATTTCCTCGGAGCGAAGACGGAGCGGTGTTTCTGATATCAGTGAGCGAGGAGTGGAGCGGGAAATGGTGAACCCGGAGCGGAGCTGGAGCGAGTTATTATTGAATGCTTAGAGCGTGGAGGGGAAATTGCTGCCGCTCCACTCCACTCACATACTCTGATGCACGCTATCTACAAACAGAAAAAAAAATGTTTGTAACTAAAATATTATTTGCAATAAACAAATCTATTTGTAAATATTTAGTAACTATGAAAATGTTAAATTCAAATTCTTGCAATCTTTAATCAAAAACATGAATCTCCCCTCCCCCTCTCAATAACATCTCGTCTCTTCATTAAGTATGTGTTTGCTCAGGGGTGGGACTATTTTAACTGTCCAATGACATTCAAATCTCCCCCCATTTGGTTCAGATATAGGTCTCTGCAGAGCTATTAGGCTTGTTCGACTTCATACAGTGCTGCGCAGACCAATCGGCGGATGACTTGAAGCAGTGCATGCCGGTTAGAAACTTTGTCCGACCTGAGACAGCGCCGACGTCACGTGACTGAGCCATCAAAGCACCGCGAGAGCGATTCGAGAGCAGCCGGCTGGTGCGTTCTGCGCAGCTTCTCCAGAGTGGCTGCACAAGCGCTGATGACAACACAGCTGTTCCACGATTGGCTCTGATGACGACACAGCTGTTCCACGGTTGGCTCTGATGACGACACAGCTTTTCCACGATTGGCTCTGATGACAACACAGCTGTTCCACGATTGGCTCTGGTGACGACACAGCTGTTCCACGATTGGCTCTGGTGACGACACAGCTGTTCCACGATTGGCTCTGATGACGACACAGTTATTCCACGATTGGCTCTGGTGATGACACAGCTGTTCCACGATTGGCTCTGATGACGACACAGCTGTTCCACGATTGGCTCTGATGACGACACAGCTGTTTGGCACGATTGGCTCTGATGAGGACAACACTTTCCAGCTGATAATATATATAATCAGTTTCTTGGGGTCTTTGTAGAAGTAGAGTAATTATAGAGTTTATGTCATGATCCCAGTTCTGTGTCTTTTGTTTTGTATGGACTTTTATGTTGAAGTGCCTTCTCTTTTTTCATTGTTTTCATGTTCTCTTCCTGTTTAGTTTCTGTCTCTCCTAGTTGTCATATCAGTTGTTATGGTTACCTTCATTGCACACACCTGCAGTCAATTATCTACTCATTGTTCTGTGTATTTAAGGTCTTGGTTTTCAATCATGGTTTGCTAGTCATTAAATGTAGGTATCCGGATGTATTTGTTATGCTGTTCTCTGTGGTGGATCATATTGGTGTTCTGGGTCAGAAGTTCTTGTATTTTCATGTGGAGTCTTGTATTTAAAAGTGCACGTGCAAGTGGATTCTCTCTCAGCCTCTTCTCTCAGCAATCCATTACAGAATGACTAGCCCAAACATGAATCCAGCCGCACTGATCTTGCGCCTCCGTCAAGGAGATTGGACGATTGAGGAACATGTCATGGAGTTTATTGAACTGGCACACTTAACTTCATTGGACACACTATGCCTTATGATATTTTTTCAAGGAGGATTATCTGAGCCACTCAAATCGCTCATGCCCCTGCATGACCCTCATTGGACTTTAGAATATTATATTGAAATCGCATTGCAGCTGAGTGGCTCCGCATTTACTGTGGGTGTTGTGGAAGAAGAACACTGCACTCCTGCAGTACCCGCCAGTCCAGAGTCTAGTCCCATCCTAGTCTCCGTCCAGAGCCCAGTGACGTCCCCTGTCTTCGTCCAGAGCCCAGTGACGTCCCCTGTCTTCGTCCAGAGCCCAGTGACGTCCCCTGTTTTCGTCCAGAGCCCAGTGACATCCCCTGTTTTCGTCCAGAGCCCAGTGACGTCCCCTGTTTTCGTCCAGAGCCCAGTGACGTCCCCTGTCTTCGTCCAGAGCCCAGTGACGTCCCCTGTCTTCGTCCAGCGCCCAGAGATGGCTCCAGCCACTGACCAGCGCCCAGAGATGGCTCCAGCCACTGACCAGTGTCCAGAGAAGGCTCCAGCCACTGACCAGCGTCCAGAGATGGTTCCAGCCACTGACCAGTGTCGAGAGAGGACTTTGTCTCTCATCCCTGTCCCGAATCCTGAGGTTACATCGTCTTCCGTCCAGAGTCCAGAGAGGACATCGTCTTCCGTCCAGAGTCCAGACAGGACATCGTCTTCAGTCCCCAGTCCCGAGAGGGCTCCGGTCCATGAGCTCGCTCCAGAGTCCATAGCTCCTCCCAATTTGGGAGGGGGCTATCCATCCACAGAGGCCATCCCTGAACTCTCTGCGCCAGTCTTCTCTCCTGAATGGTCTTTGCAGCCCTGGCCTCCTGAACGGTCTGTATACCCATCCACGGGGGTCATTCTTGAACTCTCTGTGCCAGCCTGGTCTCCTGAAGGGTCTGTGCCGTCCTGGCCTCCGAAACGGTCTGCGCCTCCATGGTCCCCTGTGCTGCCTGAGCCGCCATGGCTCCCTGAACTGTTCCACGGCCCAGGTCCGCCCACGCTCCACGGCCCAGGTCCACCCACGCTCATAGGCCCATCCATGCCTTGCCAGGGTCCTTGTCCTGTTCCACTCCACAGGCCTGGCCCTCCATCCCGCCCCCGGGTCTGCCTCCACTCCACCTCCCTCCTGGACTTTTAAGGAGCGTCTGGAAGCCGCCCCTTTGAGGGGGGGTTATGTCACGATCCCAGTTCTGTGTCTTTTGTTTTGTATGGACTTTTATGTTGAAGTGCCTTCTCTGTTTTCATGTTCTCTTCCTGTTTAGTTTCTGTCTCTCCTCGTTGTCATATCAGTTGTTATGGTTACCTTCATTGCACACACCTGCAGTCAATTATCTACTCATTGTTCTGTGTATTTAAGGTCTTGGTTTTCAATCATGGTTTGCTAGTCATTAAATGAAGGTATCTGGATGTATTTGTTATGCTGTTCTCCGTGGTGGATCGTATTGGTGTTCTGGGTCAGAAGTTCTTGTATTTAAAAGTGTGCGTGCAAGTGGATTCTCTCTCAGCCTCTTCTCTCAGCAATCCGTTACAGTTTAACTATTCAGACATGTCTGAAACAAGAGAATATATATTTAATGTGTCAACTAATTAATTCTAAAGTATGTACAAAATTGTATTGTCTATAATAGATTGAGGTTTAATAAATAGAGTGGCTATTAAAGGGGTCATGAATTGAGAAATCAACTTTCCCTTGAGCTTTTGATATATAAAAGGTAATGGTAATAAAAGAATATTCTGTAAGTTTCGGAGCTGAAAACTTCCTTGTTTGTCAAAGAAAAGCTTTTATTGACAGCTGGCTCAGCAAACGGTCGATCTGCGAATGTTCTTCCCTGTGACGTCAGAGAGCAGTGAAACGCCGCCTCAACAGAAGAACGCCTAATTCTGTAGCGCCGCCGACCGATTCGTGCATGACATGTAACATAAATAACATAGGCCTACGTGGAGCTAAACCAATTCCAAGCAATAAACATGCCATAAGCTTCCTTCTGTAGTGGACAGCACATTCCAGGGCCCAGTTTATGGCTGGGCCCCTCTCTGCCCATAATAGTGGACAAAGGTTTGCTACATTTTGATTGGATCTTGGTGGACTAACACAAACAAACTGTCCAACGCCATCAGATAAAGATGCTAGGACAACAGCCACACACCTCTTGGAGGGAAAGAAGAAGACCTCTGGTACCAAGCCCAGGAAGGACAGGACTTCTCATTGGTCCACATGCAGTTTCTGCCCTTCACCCATCTAGAGACTAATCCCTAATGTCCTGGTCTGTGACTGCCATAAAAATTCCTCAGGACCTCAGCAGTAGTGGGTGAAACAAAGAAAGACCACAATGATCCACCCAAATCCATTCATAACTATGTTTGGAAACCTTAAGATTGATGTAAACTACACACATCCATTTCATACTTTCAGAGAAATAAGTATTCTCAGTGATAGCTATTTGTAATGCAACATCTTACACAGATTCAGCTGTTGTTGACATCAACAAGCCCGTCTCCTGTGTGATGACTCTGATCTTCAACCAGATGGACCTGGACAACTACTCTGAATGTTCCGATCTAATATGACTTCTGATTTGTAATGTTGCCTGAATCATAATCATACCCTGTTTGTTCGTTTGGCCAGAGGAGAACTGGCACCCCGACTGAGCCTGGTTTCTCCCAAGGTCTTTTTCTCCATTCTGTCACCTGATGGAGTTTTGTTTCCTTGCCACCGTCGCCCCTGTTGCCTTTGGCTTTTGGCTTGCTCAGTTGGGGACACTAAATATTTAACTATTTTACTTTCTATTAAATTCTGTTGCATTATTTTCCTGTTACCATTGTGAAGCTGCTGTGAAACAATCTGCATTGTAAAAAGCGCTATATAAATAAAGGTGACTTGACTTGACATTTGCAACAGGGTTAAGCTCAGCAGAGCAAACCTTCACTTCAAGGTTCCTTCGTCTGAGTGTTCCAGATTAAGGACCTTCTGCACCTACTTCAGGGCCTCATCTGCGTGTTCCAGATTTTAGGACCCTTTGGTGCTCCAGGAGATCAGCATCCCACAGATCTTCGTGTTCAAGGCTGTTGAAACGGATTCCAGCTTTTCCCCAGCACAACCAGTGGAAGAAGTCACCGCCGTCGGACTGCTTACTCAACCACGTGGAACGTAAATATCACTTAACCAAACCTCTTTCCAGAGACCTTGGCATTGTTGTATATTATCAGTATATGATTTTCTAATTTACATTAGAGGTAATATAACTGATGCTAGTTAATAACAAATAATCTTTCGTTTATTTGTTTGATGCATAATAAGGTTCTTCACCTTAGTTTCAGAGAAACAACAGTTTATCTTTCCATAAGATAACGCAACTCTCAATCTTCTCATCTTATGCACTTTATTCCTTTATCATTCATTGTATTAATTTAGTAGTGGTGTTAGTTATTCTTGTTTATCTTTTGTTAATAAAATTTATTTTATTACAATTGTGTCTTCCTTGAGCTGATAATACAGAAGAGGCTCTACAAGATAGCAATCTCACCAATCTTTCAGATAAATCAGCTGACCAATCATTCCCTTTACATTCATTCTAAATGATTGGACAGCCTCCTGTCTGGAGTGTTCTCATACAGCCAAGGTAAAAGACCTTGACTAGTGTCCCAAACTAAGAGAGTGGGAAGGTGGTCATCTGATGTACTCATAACCACACCTTAAGTGACGGGTGATCCAAAAATCACAACGTCAGCGGTGACGTGAGTACCAATCACTACCTTACTTAGCGTCCTTGGATGGACGAAAGTAAAATCACTACACTTCTGATTCCAATATTAGCAATGCATGGTTGAACTCACTGCGCGTTTGTTCATTTCATTTCACTGTGGATTCGTTTGTAAACAAGAGACTGGATTTGCAGACAGGATGAGATTAAAAAAAGATGCTGTGCCTTCTGGATCCAACAGGAATGGTGCAACACACTTATGTGAGTAAAAAATGTTTTTTATATGTGATAGTATTGCATTGTTACAGATCGTTTGATATCTACTGATTATGTGTACGTGTCTAACAAACATAACTTACCATGCTGTCACAGGCTGGAGTATCCTTTGTATTTGAGGTGTTGTTTGTTCATTGTGCTGCGATTCGTGATCAGACATGTATGGGCCAGGGCTCGCACGATCTTAAATAGTGAAATAACATTCCTTTCTTGACGTGAGTTGTTCACTCTCTTGACTGGTAATTTGAAGGAAAAATACAACTGTGGAAGTTTTGAACGTGCTGATTTGTCTGCAGTGAAGTTTTGCTGACGCACATACTTGGCTTGTGTGTGTGTGTGTGTGTTAGTTATGCACGGTTTGCGGTTATATCCACCGATCGGGCGGGCCAAGTAATAAAAAATAACATTCCAATTAATTGCGGGTGGATGAGAGATGAATCATTGTGTTTGTTTGATAAAGACATTTTGCGAGCCCTGTGGGCAAATCATTCCGGGTGCCGTTTTCCCACACGCTTTCAAAACAATTCCCACATGTACTGACGGGGGAGCCGAAGCTCATTATAATATGCAAAACTGTTATCCAATCATAGCAGTGGCCGTTTACTTCCAAGTCTTCAATGCGGCACGCCCATAAAAACCGAGCGTTCCATGAGAGAGGCTCAAAACCAGGGTAGAAAATAGCCTATTACTTATTCATTATGATGTTTTTGAATGTAAAAACCATGTAAACGTCATAAGTTGAGCTCAGACAACAGTATAAAAAAATAAAAAAAGCCCTTGACCCCTTTAAATTGTTAGATAATTACCCATCCATGGTGTCCATGAACCCAGCAAGGTTCAGCATGCATTTCCCTCCCCAAACCAGTTAAGCGCAAACTCCGCCCTACCACCTATTCTAATGATTTCATTGGTTGAGGTTTTAAGGTTTAGGTGAGAGTTAATGGTTAGTAGCAGAGCCACATAGAACCTCTATATGGCTCTGGTTAGTTATAAATCGACATAGCCAATGACATTTTTAGAATTAGCGGCGGGGCGGGGTTTACACATAACTGGTTTGGAATTTTTGGAAACTGTGATATTCTACATAATTGGCAGAGTTTACATGAATATTCATAATTTTCCTGTTTTGTTTTAAAGGAAGAAATAGCTATAAAGACTCTCATCAAGTAACTGTTTTTTGCTATTTTTTATGTATACATTTTTATGTATATGCCCCCCTTTTGTTCTTCATATGTCATGCCTTCTCCACATTTGTGAATAAAACTTCAACACAAAATCATTGGCTTTTTTATTAAAAATGAAAGCAATCATGACTGAATTTTTCATGGTCTTATTTCGGCTCCTAAAGAATTATCATAAAAACTGGAACATTTGAGTTGTTCGAGTAAGAGTAAGCTTGTTGATTAGAACATGCATTTCATTTTGAATGTACTTCAGGTTTGCTCATTTTAAAACTTCATTGATTATTTTAAGTATAATTTAAAGCTTGTAGACTAAACTATTATGAAACTACGGCAGGGTTTACCATCTCACCTTGATTTATACCATATGAAGCATTGTTTTGAGAGAAAAAAGGAATACTTACATGCATTAATTTATTAATTACGCTTTAATTTACAATTAGACAGCCAGCCAAACTCCCGTCATGAAAAACATGAGAGTCAGGATATAGCTTCTTAGCTCCGTTTAATAGAGACTCTGGCTGAGCATGTAAACATGAAGAAAGGAGTGAAACTGAAAATAAGCACAAAAAATACATTAAGATGAAATTGTCTCTTATACAAAGACTAACAGAGCTTAATTACAATGAAATATAATGTCTCAGTAAACAACTAGTCTACGAATTGAAATCAAAGATTTATAATCATATATGGTTTTAAATCAACATGAATTCGACGCAAATCTATTGTTAGAAATACTGTAACACATAGAAAATATAAACCACTTACAGGCAGTTCTAAGGAGAAATCGAAACATAACAGGATTATTGCAGCTGGAACGATCTTCACCATGTGCTTTTACTCTTAAAACTAACTTCCTGATTCCGCCTGCAATACCATACTTGACCGCTAGAGTCCTAATTACTATAACAAGGACAATACCCCAAGGGCAGAACAGTAACAAACACCACTTTTATTTACAGCCTGCAGATTCACACTTACCCTGTAACTACATGAAACAAGAGGGGAACAAGCACCGCTTTAATTTACAGCCAGCAGATTCACACTTACCCTGTAACTACATGAAACAAGAGGAGAACAAACACCACTTTAATTTACAGCCCACAGATTCATACTTACCCTGTAACTACATGAAACAAGAGGGGAACAAGCATCACTTTAATTTACAGCCCGCAGATTCATACTTACCCTGTAACTACATGAAACAAGAGGGGAACAAACACCACTTTAATTTACAGCCCGCAGTCACACTTACCCTGTAACTACATGAAACAAGAGGGTAACAAACACCACTTTAATTTACAGCCCGCAGAGTCACACTTACCCTGTAACTACATGAAACAAGAGGGGAACAAACACCACTTTAATTTACAGCCCGCAGCCACACTTACCCTGTAACTACATGAAACAAGAGGGGAACAAGCACCGCTTTAATTTACAGCCAGCAGATTCACACTTACCCTGTAACTACATGAAACAAGAGGAGAACAAACACCACTTTAATTTACAGCCCACAGATTCATACTTACCCTGTAACTACATGAAACAAGAGGGGAACAAACACCACTTTAATTTACAGCCCGCAGATTCATACTTACCCTGTAACTACATGAAACAAGAGGGGAACAAACACCACTTTAATTTACAGCCCGTAGATTCACACTTACCCTGTAACTACATGAAACAAGAGAGGAACAAACACCACTTTAATTTACAGCCCGCAGATTCATACTTACCCTGTAACTACATGAAACAAGAGGGGAACAAACACCACTTTAATTTACAGCCCGTAGATTCACACTTACCCTGTAACTACATGAAACAAGAGAGGAACAAACACCACTTTAATTTACAGCCCGCAGATTCACACTTACCCTGTAACTACATGAAACAAGAGGGTAACAAACACCACTTTAATTTACAGCCCACAGATTCACACTTACCCTGTAACTACATGAAACAAGAGGGGAACAAGCACCACTTTAATTTACAGCCCACAGATTCACACTTACCCTGTAACTACATGAAACAAGAGGGGAACAAGCATCACTTTAATTTACAGCCCGCAGATTCACACTTACCCTGTAACTACATGAAACAAGAGGGGAACAAACACCACTTTAATTTACAGCCCGCAGTCACACTTACCCTGTAACTACATGAAACAAGAGGGTAACAAACACCACTTTAATTTACAGCCCGCAGATTCACACTTACCCTGTAACTACATGAAACAAGAGGGGAACAAACACCACTTTAATTTACAGCCCGAAGATTCACACTTACCCTGTAGCTACATGAAACAAGAGGGGAACAAACACCACTTTAATTTACAGCCCGTAGATTCACACTTACCCTGTAGCTACATGAAACAAGAGGGGAACAAACACCGCTTTAATTTACAGCCCGCAGATTCACACTTACCCTGTAACTACATGAAACAAGAGGGGAACAAACACCGCTTTAATTTACAGCCCGTAGATTCACACTTACCCTGTAACTACATGAAACAAGAGGGGAACAAACACCGCTTTAATTTACAGCCCGTAGATTCACACTTACCCTGTAACTACATGAAACAAGAGGGGAACAAACACCGCTTTAATTTACAGCCCGAAGATTCACACTTACCCTGTAGCTACATGAAACAAGAGGGGAACAAACACCACTTTAATTTACAGCCCGTAGATTCACACTTACCCTGTAGCTACATGAAACAAGAGGGGAACAAACACCACTTTAATTTACAGCCCGCAGATTCACACTTACCCTGTAACTACATGAAACAAGAGGGCAACAAACACCACTTTAATTTACAGCCCGCAGATTCACACTTACCCTGTAACTACATGAAACAAGAAGGGAACAAACACCACTTTAATTTACAACCCGCAGTCACACTTACCCTGTAACTACATGAAACAAGAGGGTAACAAACACCACTTTAATTTACAGCCCGCAGATTCACACTTACCCTTTAACTACATGAAACAAGAGGGGAACAAGCACCACTTTAATTTACAGCCCGCAGATTCACACTTACCCTGTAACTACATGAAACAAGAGGGGAACAAACACCACTTTAATTTACAGCCCGCAGAGTCACACTTACCCTGTAACTACATGAAACAAGAGGGGAACAAACACCGCTTTAATTTACAGCCCGCAGATTCACACTTACCCTGTAACTACATGAAACAAGAGGGGAACAAACACCGCTTTAATTTACAGCCCGTAGATTCACACTTACCCTGTAACTACATGAAACAAGAGGGTAACAAACACCACTTTAATTTACAGCCCGCAGATTCACACTTACCCTGTAACTACATGAAACAAGAGGAGAACAAACACCACTTTAATTTACAGCCCACAGATTCATACTTACCCTGTAACTACATGAAACAAGAGAGGAACAAACACCACTTTAATTTACAGCCCGCAGATTCATACTTACCCTGTAACTACATGAAACAAGAGGGGAACAAACACCACTTTAATTTACAGCCCGTAGATTCACACTTACCCTGTAACTACATGAAACAAGAGAGGAACAAACACCACTTTAATTTACAGCCCGCAGATTCACACTTACCCTGTAACTACATGAAACAAGAGGGTAACAAACACCACTTTAATTTACAGCCCACAGATTCACACTTACCCTGTAACTACATGAAACAAGAGGGGAACAAGCACCACTTTAATTTACAGCCCACAGATTCACACTTACCCTGTAACTACATGAAACAAGAGGGGAACAAGCATCACTTTAATTTACAGCCCGCAGATTCACACTTACCCTGTAACTACATGAAACAAGAGGGGAACAAACACCACTTTAATTTACAGCCCGCAGTCACACTTACCCTGTAACTACATGAAACAAGAGGGTAACAAACACCACTTTAATTTACAGCCCGCAGATTCACACTTACCCTGTAACTACATGAAACAAGAGGGGAACAAACACCACTTTAATTTACAGCCCGAAGATTCACACTTACCCTGTAGCTACATGAAACAAGAGGGGAACAAACACCACTTTAATTTACAGCCCGTAGATTCACACTTACCCTGTAGCTACATGAAACAAGAGGGGAACAAACACCGCTTTAATTTACAGCCCGCAGATTCACACTTACCCTGTAACTACATGAAACAAGAGGGGAACAAACACCGCTTTAATTTACAGCCCGTAGATTCACACTTACCCTGTAACTACATGAAACAAGAGGGGAACAAACACCGCTTTAATTTACAGCCCGTAGATTCACACTTACCCTGTAACTACATGAAACAAGAGGGGAACAAACACCGCTTTAATTTACAGCCCGAAGATTCACACTTACCCTGTAGCTACATGAAACAAGAGGGGAACAAACACCACTTTAATTTACAGCCCGTAGATTCACACTTACCCTGTAGCTACATGAAACAAGAGGGGAACAAACACCACTTTAATTTACAGCCCGCAGATTCACACTTACCCTGTAACTACATGAAACAAGAGGGCAACAAACACCACTTTAATTTACAGCCCGCAGATTCACACTTACCCTGTAACTACATGAAACAAGAGGGGAACAAACACCACTTTAATTTACAACCCGCAGTCACACTTACCCTGTAACTACATGAAACAAGAGGGTAACAAACACCACTTTAATTTACAGCCCGCAGATTCACACTTACCCTTTAACTACATGAAACAAGAGGGGAACAAGCACCACTTTCATTTACAGCCCGCAGATTCACACTTACCCTGTAACTACATGAAACAAGAGGGGAACAAACACCACTTTAATTTACAGCCCGCAGAGTCACACTTACCCTGTAACTACATGAAACAAGAGGGGAACAAACACCACTTTAATTTACAGCCCGCAGATTCACACTTACCCTGTAACTACATGAAACAAGAGGGGAACAAACACCGCTTTAATTTACAGCCCGTAGATTCACACTTACCCTGTAACTACATGAAACAAGAGGGTAACAAACACCACTTTAATTTACAGCCCGCAGATTCACACTTACCCTGTAACTACATGAAACAAGAGGGGAACAAACACCACTTTAATTTACAGCCCGCAGTCACACTTACCCTGTAACTACATGAAACAAGAGGGTAACAAACACCACTTTAATTTACAGCCCGCAGAGTCACACTTACCCTGTAACTACATGAAACAAGAGGGGAACAAACACCGCTTTAATTTACAGCCCGCAGATTCACACTTACCCTGTAACTACATGGATAATTACCCCTTAATTAAAAAATACTTAAAGAATAAATGATTTGTTAATTTTCCTGATAGTTACCCCTTTATTCCCCAAATATTACATATTGTTCCCTTATACCTACACGTACGTACTTTATAGTTACACTATAATTACCGAAAGTTACGCTGTAAATTCGCTTTATTAATCTAAAGCGTTACCCTTTTATGTTATTTTGATTCAGAAATATAACTGCTCTGATCTTTTACCACACAAGAACTGCATTTGTAATACTGAAATTGTATTAGAAATTCTTACATAATGTAAATGTATTCAAGTCTATGACTTATGGATCTTTATCAGTCTGACTAGGGAAAACTCCCTTTGTATTTGTACACCATGAATACATTTGTGATCGATGCGTCTGAATTTGTGGACAAAAGCACAACCCATGTTTTCTTATAAGACAAATAATTATGCAAACACCAATGCCAATGTACAGCTGTGAAACAACATGTCTTCTTCATATCCAGTGAGCTTCACTAATGATTGATTTTGTTCCTATTTGTATTTTTATATCAAAATGGTGCAATATTTTTCAGGTCAAAAGTAATCTAAAAGTAATCAGATTATATTACCTAAAATATGTCATTTAAAATATTACGTTACTGACTACAATTTCCATCATGTAATTTGGAATTAGTAATGGACTACGATTGTAACCCAGTGTGCATCAGACGCTTCAAGCACACATGAGCACTCTGACAGAGAAACTGTTTACTGTTGACTCGCCCTCAGATTGTTGAGGTTCGACATGAAAAAAAGCTCTAAACAAATGAAAAAAAATTATAAAAATAAATAAAATCACAACACAAGGAAACCAGTGCAAACATGAAAGATAGGGATGAAGCTTAATTTATTTTTTCATATTTATCAATTTAAAAAATTGTCCTTATATTACAAGCAATACAGAACAGTGGAGATGGAGATATAAGATATTTGTTCAAATGATCACAGATGTCTTTACAATTGTGGTAACCATGTTTTCACATCAGTGTAAATACTACATATATGCATACTTTATATCAATAATAAAATTACAGATAAACAATACATTTTGCTTAATGAATTGTAACAGCTTATTTGTGCAATATGGTATAAAAGCTGTTTGACAGCCAGTGAAAACTATCTTTAATGTCAGTTTGCCACATTTTTTGGTGTGCTGTCCCCTTAGGGGTGAATCCATCTTTAACCCCCATGAAAAAGTTTTTAAAATTAGAGTCTATAAATAACCCTACCACTTGTTCATATGATATAGTATACAGTCAGAGCAACAGTAAGGCATGAAAATGTCTACATTCTAAACACTCAGTCCCCTAAAACATGATGAGAATAACTCCACACTGACAACTGTTAAAGAACATTGTACAATACTAAGAAATAAACATGTATGATGATTCCAATAAAGAATCTATATACAACATATTATGTGAGTAAATTCCAACTTTGGCTATTTATCCACAGTTTTAATTGACATGTTTCCAGTATTTAAAAATAAATAAAACTAAATAAATAAAAAAATAAAAATGGATATCTGTGGTAGATTAGTATTTTCATTTGTGCTATTTGAACATTTATCCATTCATCCATCCATTCAGATAAACAATAAAATAAATAAATCCAAGGTAAAAAAAAAAAAAGTATAATAATAATAATCAAAGTTATCTGAGACATCAGTGTGCTGGTATACAAAATAACATATCCCGTATGATAAAAGTAGGATTAAAAAATAATTCCAGACCCTCATAACAAATTTTATTTATCACTCAAAACGGTTACAATTTAACGTTTGTACGGTTTTGATTCTGTAGCAAACCTGTGAGCAAGGGCTGGTGTGGAACCCTCTGTTGTCCTGTCATTCAGCATAACAAGGGTTGTACACAAAGAATTGCCACAAACATTATCTATGTTTCCTCAGTCTCTTTATTGCTGATAGTTTCCATACTGACCCTTTACAGAGAGAGAAAAAAGGGGGGGGGGTAACGAAATGTAATGAAAGCTATTGATTTTGGTACTACAATGAATAAATCAACAGTTTCTTGATTAATGCTATGCGACTACTTAAAAGTTTGGACATACTTAAATATTAGATACACTATATTGCCAAAAGTTTTGGGACGCCTGCCTTTACATGCACATGAACTTTAATGACATCCCATTCTTAATCCGTAGGGTTTAATATGGAGTTGGCCCACCCTTTGCAGCTATAACAGCTTCAACTCTTCTGGGAAGGCTTTCCACAAGGTTTAGGAGTGTGTTTATGGGACATTTATGACCATTCTTCTAGAAGCGCATTTGTGAGGTCAGGCACTGATGTTGGACGAGAAGGCCTGGCTCGCAGTCTCCGCTCTAATTCATCCCAAAGGTGTTCTGTCGGGTTGAGGTCAGGCCAGTCAAGTTCCTCCACACCAAACTCGCTCATCCATGTCTTTATGGACCTTGCTTTGTGCACTGGTGCGCAGTCATGTTGGAACAGGAAGGGGCCGTCCCCAAACTGTCCCCACAAAGTTGGGAGCATGAAATTGTCCAAAATGTCTTGGTATGATGAAGCATTAAGAGCATTAAGAGTTCCTTTCACTGGAACTAAGGGGCCAAGCCCAACCCCTGAAAAACAACCCAACACCATAATCCCCCCTCCACCAAACTTTACACTTGGCACAATGCAGTCAGGCAAATACCGTTCTCCTGGCAACCGCCAAACCCAGACTCATCCTTGGGATTGCCAGACAGAGAAGCGTGATTGGTCACTCCAGAGAACACGTCTCCACTGCTCTAGAGTCCAGTGGCGGCGTGCTTTACCCCACTGCATCCCACGCTTTGCATTGCACTCGGCCATGGAAACCCATTCCATGAAGCTCTCTACGCACTATTCTTGAGCTAATCTGAAGGTCACATAAAGTTTGGAGGTCTGTAGGTATTGACTCTGCAGAAAGTTGGCGTCTTCTGTGCACTGTGACCCTCAGCATGTGCTGACCCCGCTCTGTGATTTTACGTGACCTACCACTTCGTGGCTGAGTTGCTGTTTTTCCCAATTGCTTCCACTTTGTTATAATACCACTAACAGTTGAGCGTGGAATATTTAGTAGTGAGGAAATTTCACGAATGGACTTATTGCACAGGTGGCAACCTATCACGGTACCACGCTTGAGTTCACTGAGCTCCTGAGAGCGACCCATTCTTTCACAAATGTTTGTAGAAGCGTCTGCATGCCTAGTGCTTGATTTTATACACCTGTGGCTAGGGCTGCACGATTAAGACAAAAATCATAATTGTCGATTATTCCCTTGAAATTGTAATTGCGATTATTAATTATGATTATCACAATTTACATTGAATGATGTTTTTAATAGCTTTATACCATTGTTTAAAGCAACTGCATGCCATATTTTTATATAAAAATAAAAAAAAAACAAGCTGAAAACACTCCTGAAAAACTTGTATTGCTTTTCTATAGCATTAAGCCTCATGTCAACTATACATTGGTTTGGTTTCTTCTTTAAATAAAAAAAAAAAATATGCAGGGTACAATAATAGGGTCTTTCGCACCGGGTAGTTCTAGGAACTTAGTTATAGGAACTAGGCATCAGGGTGGTTCCCCGAGAACTAAATGTTCCCCTAGGGTCATTTTCCTGGTTGCATTCACACCGCCAGTAACTCTGAAGTGGCGTAAGCCGCGTTTGTTGTTTTGACTTTTATTTTGACGGCGCGGCAGACATTTATTTTGGCAGAGCCTGAGCACACAGCGCTCACATTCTCCGTCTTCAGTAGCTTACGATCTGTTTAACAGTCCTGTCTAATATGTTATTAGGTAGAACTATTATACAAAGAAAGTGGACATTATATGAAAAAGTATTAGCGTTTGCCGTGTGGTTGATGTCCAATGTCACTAGCTGAGCAGAAATACATAATCATGTTTTGCTTGGTCCCCTCAAAGTTGCGTTGGATTTTCTCCTTAGCATAAAGTTTGAGAGGTCCATCTATCACTGTTTTCTATGTTCGTAGAGTTAGTTCGTGGAGTTAATATACAGGCGGTGTACATGGCTTTTTAAAAATGGCGGGTGCTGGTGTTTCGCATGTGTTCAACCAGTCAGCGTACACTTACGTCACTTTACTGGTAGTTCTTATTGTGCTGGGTTAGTCCCTACTCTGAAGTAGTCGTGATTCACCTCTCACAACGTAACATGTTCTAAACACACCTCTTAAGCACGCAGAATAATTTTTTTTTTGTAAATCGTGGCTTTGAACGATTACGTAATCGTGGCATCCGCAACTGAATCGCGATTAGAAATTCGATTAATTGTGCAGCCCTACCTGTGGCCATGGAAGTGATTGAACACCTGAATTCAATGATTTGGAGGGGTGTCCCAATACTTTTGGAAATATAGTGTATGTCCATCTTAAACATTAATGCTTCACCCACAAATGAGAATTCTGTCATCAATTACACACCCTCATGTTGTTTGAAATCAATGCGAATACATAGAGCACATCAAATGTGGTAAACACGGAAGCTCAATCGTAAACCTCTTTGGTTCTTGCACATCAAGCAAGTATGTTTGAGCTTCTGTTTACCATAATTGATGTACTCCATGTATGTGCACTGATCAAAGTTTATGTGTGATTAAAAGCCTTATTTAACGCTGTTAATCATATAAATCAATGGTGTCTCTTCAGTTTGTACAATGTCTTTATGTACTTTAAATCCTGCAAATTTTGGTTGTGTGAAAAAAATGAGAATATTAAAAATCTTCATTTGTATTCCGTAGATGAACGAAAGTCTTATGGGTTGAGTAAATTGACAGAATTTTCCATTTTGAGTTAACTAACCCTTTGATTGCTGGGCTGATTTGGGATACTCACATTGCTTTATAGTGTGTACAGGACATTAATAGTGCTAACCTGTTCAAAAGAGTAGGATCTCTGAGACTGAGCAGCTGGTCCTGGCTGTATAGAGCGGTATGATGGGTACTGCTGACTCTGGCCCTGCTGATACTGAGGATATTGGGATGAGCTGCCCTGCCCTGGACCTTCAGAACCAAATAGCAGAAGTCAGTTTGCTGTATATCAAATAATACTGAATGAAATCAAACAGAAAACAGCTTAATCCTTAATCCTTTGATGTAGTTTGTGTTACCGTATCCCTGAGGCTGAGCGCTGTAGGCTGCTTGTGATGGGTACTGCTGTTGACTTAATGTCTGGTGCTGTCCAGAGCCTTGTTGGTACTGTGTCTGCTGTTGGCTGTACTGAGAGTTTCCTGAAAGATCATTGAGATAATACATGAAGGGAGAATTGAATTTATTAGAACATCCATGACAATTGTTAGACCAGTGGTCCCCAACCCTGGTCCTGGAGTACCCCCAACACTGCACATTTTTGATGTCTCTCTTAAGCCCAGGATACACTGCATGATTTTAGCAATCCTATAAGATCATTACAAATCACAGTGTGCGACATGGATCTATTAAACTTGGGTACGACATGTATGTAGACGATGATGACACCTATTGACTCGTAGGCTACGATGCAAGTTTCTACAGAAGAATAAAACGTCATCAGCATGCGCTAGTGGTAAACAAAAAGACCATGATGAACCACACTTTGGCAGTTGTAGTTATGTGTGCTGAAAAAAGAGGACGCGGCGAAAGAGGAAGGGAAAAGAGCTTGAGGTAAACAAGTTTTAGCGCCATCTCGCGTTGATTTCATGTGGCATTTTTTATTGGCTGGCCATTTAGACGTAGGGCGTAGCAGCAAACACACTGTGCGGTGATCATGCTGAATTTCTGACACTGTCAGAAAATGATCGTAGGCTATCTTTGGTCTCAAGACCGTGACAACGGCCGTCTTTGAACCTCTCTCACTGTACGACATATGACCAACGATTAGGAGCCACAATCACAGAAATCGTCACGATTGTTTCACGATGGCAATCTTTCATCTGGGACAGCCGAAAATCGTGCAGGTTATCCCGGGCTTTATCTGACACTAATCTGAGGTCTTGGAGTCTTTACTAATGAGCTGATGAGCTGAATCAGGTGTGCGTGATTAGGAAGACATCTAAAATGTGCAGTGCTGGGGGTACGCCAGGACCATGGATGGGAACCACTGTGCTAGACTGTAATTTATAATGTCTATGAATTTTCTAATTGAAGGCAAGACAATAACCTCCAGCAACCTGTCACTCACAAGATCGCAGCAATAGCAAACAATCCAGTGATACAGTCAATTTCTGATGGACAAAATCAAGTAACGCCCTACATTTTTTTCTTGTTCAAAAAGCCTTTCATGCTGACTTTAAGAATTTTCTTACGATAAATTCAAAGACATTCATAAGTAATTTCCTAAGTGCAATTCTTGAAAAAGTCCTAAGAAAAAGTCCTTCAAAAATATCTTAAGAAGAAAATGACAGGCATTATCTGATTGTATGGCCATTCTTTCTGAAGAATCGCTGATCAACTTAATGAAAAACACCTCAAGGGCTGCGCTGCCTACAGATGACCATAGTAATCAAAATAAGTCTGCATTCTATTTTTGTTGCGACCAGCTTGAGGGGTGTTCCTCATTCTGTCATGTCAAAAGATCTAACAAAATTTACAATAATGCTTTTAGTGTTCTTTGAATTTTGCCTGATGTCTATAAATCTCACCTCTTTCTATTCCGCGGGTCCTACAGATCCGATGGTATACATTATTGGCCCCCCTATGAAATTTCAATAATTTTTCAAATATTTCCCAAGTGATGTTTAACAGGGCAAGGGAATTTTAACATAGTATTTCTTATTATATTTTTCCTCCGGAGAAAGCCTTATTTATTTTAATTTGCCTGGAATAAAAGACTTAAAAAAATGAATTAAAAAAAATCGTCAATATATAAGGTGTATAATATACAAGGTCAATATTATTAGCCCCCTTAAAAAATTATCTGTTTGATTGGCTACGGAAAAAAAACACTGTTATCCAATGACTTGCCTAATTAACCTAATTAATCCTCTAAGCCTAATTAATGCTCAAGACACAAGTGAATGATTTAGCCAAGTCTGGGATTGATATCTCAATGAAGACGGTCACTAGAGCCTTGAACAGGAATTGACTGCGAGGTTGCCGACCAAGAAAAACTACACTTATGAAGAAGAGACACCTCCAAGCTTGACTGAAGTTTGCCAAGGACAACTTGGAGAAAAATTATGCATACTGGAAACGTGTCCTTTGGTCAGATGAGACAAAACTAGAGCTCTTTGTCCATAGAGATGTTGCCTATGTTTGGAGAAAGAAGGGAGAGGTGCTCAACCCAAAGAACACCGTTCCCACAGTAAAATATGGCGGTGGGAGTATAGTGCTGGGGATGTTTCAGTGCGTTTGGAACTGGGAATCTCGTCAGGGTTGAAGGAATCATGAAAAAGGAAGACTACGAAAAGATTTTGAAAGACAACCTCAGTCATTCTGCAACAAAACTTGGTTTGGGTCTGCAGTCGTTCCCTGGCCCCGTTTGACAGTCACGATCACTGCCTTAGATGTCTGGGCCGTAAGCACGCTGAGGTAGTGTTCGTTGATGAGTCATGTACCCACAGTGGGAAGATCCGTAGGTCTTAAGGCTATAACTCCGCAACGCTTTATTGTATTCAGACCAAATTTGGTACATGTCGTCACAAGCATGACCTGATGCCTCTGGTTAACTTCTGAACGGTTTGTCGAAAAATCATAAAATTGGTCTCGTTAGATTCAGGGCAACATGCTGAGTCGAATGATATCCAATTTTACCATATCGGCCATTTTGACTGTCGGCCGTTTTGAATTTTGTGCTAAAATGCTGTATTTTAAGAACGCATGAACGGATTGTTACGAAACTTGATATGGGTCATCAGCACAATGCCTTGAAGGAGCCTGAGAAGTTTTGGACCAGCGCCTAGTGGTAAAATCAATAAAATCACTTATAACTTTGGGTGTGTTCAACTTATTTTCACAGGAGTAACTTTTTTGTCTCCCGAATCCTTGCCGAGTCCAACGATACCAAACATGCTCTGTTCTGCCTTATGGTTTGTGCGAAGTGGTGATTTAGCGCTTAAAAAACTTTCGTGAATGTCTTTAAAACCGTTAGTCCGATCGAGACTAAACCAGCGTAGGAAACACGGAATACACGTTGGTTAACTAAATATCATAACCCAAATGTAAAAATTTTGATAGAAAGTGGCAAAAAATTCAAAACAAAGTCGTCCATGGGTAATTTTTTATGTTGTTATTGATATGTCTATAACTCTGAAACAAAATGAGATATTGTCACCAAACTCGACACACATATGTATGGGCTCACTCTGAGGACACATAAAAAATGGTGGGGTTGTGCCTCTTGGTGGCGCTATAATAGAAAAAAACATGAAATTCCCATTGACTTCAATACAGTATTATGATAAAAAACGCTTTGGCGTATCATTACGAAACTTGGTATGTGTCTTCGGCACCATGCCCTTGATGGTACTGAAAAAGTTGAGGCAGCGCCACCTTGTGGTCAAATGTTAAAATGAAATTTACAAACATGCTAAAAACTTTTAATTAAATTAGCCTATTGTAACGAAACTGGTCATAATACATTCCCTGGGTCATGCCGAGAACATAGATACCAATTTTGCCACATTTGGCCAAACTTCCTGTCGGCCATCTTGTTTTATGTTAAAATCCTACTTTTTCGAACTCGTCCTAGACCATTTGTCCGATTTTCATCAAAATCAAATGCTGACAAAAAGATATGGATTTCGTGGTGATAGACAAAACTGTTTTCATATACCGCAGCGACGAATTTGAGGCATGATGCCAAAATGACTCTTGAGGCTGTATCTCTACAATGCTTTGACATATTGACACCAAACTTTGCATGTATCATTGTTCCCTTACTTTGACCACACCACATCAATTTCGTAACTGTGCCACCTATTGGTCAAAAGTAAAAAAAAAACCCCATTAAATCATTATTATTGAATGTATTTATAATGTTACAGCTATTTTGCCTAAAATGATCTTAATAGGTCTTCAATGGCTCATTGTTGCAGTTGGTCTGACACTCCTAGCCATGTTGTCATGTCTTATTGTCGTCTTTCTGCCTGGCCCCGATAATGGCTGCTTGCAGCTATATTTTTAATTAAAATAGTTTCTCGTTATGCCTTTGAAAATGCCCAAGTCTGTAAACACTTGACAAAGTAGATGAAAATATAGTTAAGATGTGCAGTGTCAAGCTGTCATATATATAACATTATAATGAGAACACCGTGTTAATACAATGTTGTTAATTTTTGTGGTTAGTGCCTATAGTGTGTTGTTACGGAAGGAGTGTATTCACATTATGAGTTACACATTCTGACTAGCACATAACTTAGATAAAGTTCATTTGTGCATTCACATCATTTTGTGTACATAGATAAAAGTTGTCTATTTTGTTTATGTTGTGTATCTATCTGAATAATATCATATGTTAATCTGCACTTCAGTTTACCAGAGTTCATTTACTCTTCAGCTTCAGCTCATGCAGCTCAAACATCAATACACAACACTGACTATGATTGGATTATCTGAAACGATCATATTCCATTTAGATGTTTCTTATTGATGAATTATTAAAAATCTAGCCGTGTTATTTTTTTTCCTCATATTTTCATTTCATATATATATATATATACACATACATACACACAGACACACACACACACTATATTATATTAGTTGAGTACCTTCGTAATAGTGTTGTGAGGACTCGTCAAAGGATCTCTCATAATTCTGTTCGCCATAGGAAGACTGCTGATAGGAATACTCCCCATGACCTGTTGAAGAAAGGGGGAGGAGCACAGAACTGCCCTTGTAGCATTCACACATTCAAAAAACACATCTTTTAGCGAAACAACAAAAAACGAGGAAGGAAAGCCAAATCTGAAATTTCGGCACACCGGAAAAAAAGAACGATTTGCAGGCAATAAATACCCGCTTAAAGGAGCTTGTTCTCATGTCTATTTTTGGAATATTTTGAGAAAAATAAAAGAAATCATAGACATAAAGACATGACTGAAAGATTCTGAGGTGAATGAAAGTAGAAATAGGGATGTTGAATGAATGAATGAATCAGTGAATAAGTGTAGAAAGGTTCTGGATGAAAGTGTTTACCATCTGAGTAAAACTGTTGGCTAACAGGCTCGCTGGAGCTCTGAGTGTGTCCATACTGCTCTCCGTAGAACTCCTCCTGGCCCATGAACTGGGGGACTGATCCTGTAAGACAGGCGACACCAGGGTTGGTTAATCAGCCAATCTGACAGCAGTTTCAGAAGAATGGACTGGGTGGTTTTCTGAAGGAGAGAAAGTGCTCTAGCTGTGTGTGTCCATTGTGTGCTATGCTTACTGCAGTCAAAGCAGTAGGATCTATCTGAATGAATTAAAGTTAAGTATGTCATTGTCCTTGAAAGTGATAGAGCTGGATGTAGGATATTAATATGACCTGTATGGTAGAAAGAAACCCTCCTCCAATAAAAGAGAAAATACAAATATGGGAATGGTATGAAATGCAGACTGATGATCTGTGCTTTGTATGTCTCAATAAATCAATTTGGAGGCGAGAATACCCCAGTGTGGTGGTGTGCAGAAAGTCCAGATATCACTACATCCTTTCAAACTTAGGGCATGATTGACTAAACAGGGCAGATTAAACCGCAATCCCATAAAGGCGCTGAGTGGAAAAGTTCTGTGGGTGATCTACAGACAATGCACACAGATGCAGCCAGCTCATTTCTATTATGACCAACGCAATCTACCAAGAGCAGCGCAAATTAGGATAGGGTCGCAAACAAGCAGAGCCGATGATAATCAGGTGCAGCTAGTCTACTTTCAACAAAGGTGCAGCTTTTTACATGGAATCTGACAAACAAGTATATATTACAGGTGGAGTCACAGGTATATATACAGCAGGATTTATGCATATGTTTTCTCAGGAAACTGCATGGCAACATAGAAAAGACAGTGTACTTTTGTATGTCACAGTATCTGCACAACTATGTATCCTCACAACTATGTTCCTATATTTCTTGGAGAGAAACGATAACTGACTTCCGTTCGGGATTTAGACTATATCATAGTACTGAGACTGCTCTCATCAGAGTTACAATTGACTTGTAACTATTATCATCCGATCATTGTTGCATCTATCTATTTGCTGCACTTGATACTATTGACCACAACATTCTCTTGAATAGGCTCAAAAATTATGTTGGCATTAGTGGAAATGCACTGGCATATCTGACCATCATCAATTTGTAGCAGTAAATGAAAAGGAATCGTATCTATCATAAGTTCAGAATGGAGTACCGCAAGGCTCAGTTCTAGGACCGCTGCTTTTCACCCTTTACATGCTACCTTTGGGATATACAGTGCACCCGGAAAGTATTCACAGCGCTTCACTTTTTCCACATTTTGTTATGTTACAGCCTTATTCCAAAATGGATTAAATTCATTATTTTCCTCAAAATTCTACAAACAATACCCCATAATGACAACGTGAAAGAAGTTTGTTTGAAATCTTTTATTAAAAATAAAAAACTAAATATTAAGTATAAGTATTCACAGCCTTTGCCATGACACTCAAAATTGAGCTCAGGTGCTCCTGTTTCCACTTGAGATGTTTCTACAACTTGATTGGAGTCCACCTGTGGTAAATTCAGCGGATTGGACATGATTTGGAAAGGCACACACCTGTCTATATAAAGTCCCACAGTTAACAGTGCATGTCAGAGCACAAACCAAGCCAAGAAGTCCAAGTAATTGTCTGTAGACCTCCGAGACAGGATTGTATCAAGGCATAGATCTAGGGAAGGGTACAGAAAAACTTCTGCAGCATTGAAGGTCCCAATGAGCTCAATGGCCTCCATCATCCGTAAATGGAAGAAGTTTGGAACCACCAGGACTCTTCCTAGAGCTGGCTGCCCGGCTAAACTGAGCGATCGGGGGAGAAGGGCCTTAGTCAGGGAGGTGACCAAGACCCAGATGGTCACTCTGACAGAGCTCCAGCGTTTCTCTGTGGAGAAAGGAGAACCTTCCAGATGAACAACCATCTCTGCAGCACTCCACAAATCAGGCCTGTATGGTAGAGTGGCCAGACGGAAGCCACTCCTCAGTAAAAGGCACATTACAGCCTGCCTGGAGTTTGCCAAAAGGACTCTCAGACCATGAGAAACAAAATTCTCTGGTCTGATGAAACAAAGATTGAACTCTTTGGCCTGAATGGCAAGCATCATGTTTAGAGGAAACCAGGCACCGCTCATCACCTGGTCAATACAATCCCTACAGTGAAGCATGGTGGTGGCAGCATCATGCTGTGGGGATGTTTTTCAGCGGCAGGAACTGGGAGACTAGTCGGGATCGAGGGAAAGATGAATGCAGCAATGTACCTGCTCCAGAGTGCTCTGGACCTCAGACTGGGGCTTCTTCCATCTTCCAACAGGACAACGACCCTAAGCACACAGCCGAGATAACAAAGGAGTGGCTACGGGACAACTCTGTGAATGTCCTTGAGTGGCCCAGCCAGAGCCCAGACTTGAACATCTCTGGAGAGATCTGAAAATGGCTGTGCATCAACGCTCAGCATCCAACCTGATGGAGCTTGAGAGGTCCTGCAAAGACGAATGGGAGAAAATGCCCAAAAATAGGTGTGCCAAGCTTGTAGCATCATACTCAAAAAGACTTGAGGCTGTAATTGGTGCCAAAGGTGCTTCAACAAAGTATTGAGCAAAGGCTGTGAATACTTATGTACATTTTTTTTCCTGTTCTGCAAAGATTTCAAACATACTTCTTTTACATTGTCATTATGGGGTATTGTTTGTAGAATTTTGAGGACAATAATGAATTTAATCCATTTTGGAATAAGGCTGTAACATAACAAAATGTGGAAAAAGTGAAGCGCTGTGAATACTTTCCGGATGCATTGTATCATTAGGAAACATGGTATTAGTTTTTACTGTTATGCTGATTATACTCGGCTTTATATTTCTTTGAGGCCCAATGAATCATACAAATTCAAAAAACAGAATGCATGGATAAAAAGTATTTCCTACTACTAAATTCCAGGATCTATAGCACAACATCTGCTGCGATACTATAGTAGATGGTTGCATGGTTATAATTTTTTCTTTGATAGTATCAATTTTGCAAGTAAAGAAATTTCATAAATTATTTACTGCTGTGTTGTTTGGAAATGTCCAAACTTGTTTAAGATTTATTTCTCATTAATTTACCCACTTTATCAAATAAATACCTAGGGTTGTGTTTGTTCAAAGAGAGTCCAAAAGTAAGCAGATCTAACTGCATACAGAAAGACCAGACACAAAAACCAGACAAGTCCTCTTCACAGGCGCTGTGGCCAGCTTTAACAATTCCTCCCACAATATGCTGGCTTGTCCCAATCCAAATCTTCTAGCAGAAGGAACTGGAGGAAATATTATAAATGATATCAATCCACAATCTGACTTGTGATGCAGCCTGGAATCATAATTACACCATGTTGGTTCGTTTGGCCAGAGGAGAACTGGTACCCCGACTGAGCCTGGTTTCTCCCAAGGTTATTTCTCCATTTCTGTCACTGATGGAGTTTGGGTATCCTGCCATTGTCGCTTTTGGCTTGCTTAGTTGGGGACACTTAATATTCAGCAATAATTCAGAAATATTATTGAGTTGACTGCACTGACGATATTGGATGAGAGCTGATGATGACGACATCACTGTTTTCTGCAGAAATTTATTGTATGAAGTGCTATATAGATAAAGGTGACTTGACAGAGAATGAGTCAGAGACAGGCGAAGTTCAAATCTAACAGTCCAAATGTGTACCGGAGGTCAAACAAACAGCTGACTGTCAAACCGGGCAAAAGAACGAATAACAAAACCAACAGAAATCCAAAAATGGTCTAGCACTGAAAAGATGCAGAGCTCTAGCAGATATGATGGGACTAGTGGTGACAAAGACAACTCAGTGGTGGACAGGATCAACGGTGATGAAGTCTGTGCAGGATGGGACCACCAAAGGCAGAAGAGGTTAGTGGGCGGGAATCAGGATGGGAAGCTGTTCCTCCACTTCCAAGTTGATCAGCCACTCCTCTTCTTCCAGCTCCGCTAATATTCTCACTGCACAGATGTAATGGCCAGCTCACACACCTGGTCAGCTGGGACCTCAGACTCTTCCCTAGGGATGGACGAGGCTGCTGGCTCTGGCTCCGTTGCGGACATTAGCTCAGGCACGAAGTCCGTGGCGGGCATAAGTTGGGTCTTTTGGTCTGCGGTGGGCGTGGGCTCTGGAACCATGGAGTCCACTGGAGGATCTTGGGCAGGCAAGTTTGGGACGGGTATAGATGGTGCAGAGTGGGCTTCCTCCTCCACAATAAAGTGGAGGGCATACTCTATGTATTGGAGTAATGAACAGCTGCCGTTCCACATCAGCATTATCTGGAGCAGTTTGTCATTAAACCCGCTCCAAAAGTGCACTCATCCCAATTTACCTGGTGACACAGTTCTAAGAAATCTACAAAATCCTCCAGTCGCTGTCCTCCTTCTTATAAGGACTGTAGTTGATCCTCTGGGTGGATGGCGCCCACTGCATAATTAATTTTTTCTTTAAGGTCCGGTATTCTGTAACGTTGAGTCCGATGATGAAGAAGATAGGCGAAGTAGATCAAAAGCGATGTTTATTAAACAAAGAAACTCAGGTAATCTAATACAATGAACCACAAACAAAACAGTGTGTCATGCACAAACAATGCCAGACAACAAACAAAAGGAAATGAGGAACTTAAATAGACAAAGATAATGAACTCAAACACTAACAGGTGTGACAGTTAAATGAATATCCATGGCAACTAAGGACTGGCGGGAAACAACTAACTAAAAGAAACAAACTAAGGGCCAGGTTTACTAACCGCTTGAGCCAGGGCAAACCCTCTTTTGGCTTAAAAAACAACTGTCAGGATTTACTAAAGACGGTAAAGTGAAAAATTAGCGCCAAAAAGGTGTGGCTAGGGTTATTTTTGCGGCTGGCCTTATTGCATATACATTTGTAGAAATTTCCCTTTCATACGCAAAATTTATGGGAGGAGAGTATTTAAATGAATCATGCAAGGTGATTTACTAAGGTTTGCGCTCGTCAATTTACTGGTGTTTGCAGCATTATTTGAAAAATAAAAAAGCATGTCTTAAACCAGACGCTAATTTGCATTTCTCTTGGTAGATTGTGTTGGACATTATGGAAATAATCTGGCTGTGTCTGTGTTTTTAATTTGCGCATTGTCAGTATATCACGTGTAGATCCACTCCCATCTACGCATCTTGGAACTGCGCTCTCATGCTAATTTGCCCTGTTTAGTAAATCTGGCCCTAAAAGTCCATGAAAATGAAAGTAAAACACAGAAAGAACAAGAAAGATTTGTTAATTATAAAGGCGTGGACAGCGACCGTAAGGATATTTAAACTGCCTGACCAGAAGGGATTAGTCAGTGGAGACGGCAACAGTGCGTATGTGTTTCACTTAATAATGTTTCTGCTTCTGTCGTTAAGGTAAAATATTTGCTAGTAGGAATTATAATTTTTTTGCTGTTTATTTGCATTTACATTTTTATGCTGATTTTGCATGTTGTTTGCATTTAATTATACAAACCCGATTCCAAAAAAATTGGGACTGTACAAATTGTGAATAAAAACAGAATGCAATGATGTGGAAGTTTCAAATTTCAATATTTTATTCAGAATACAACATAGATGACATATCAAATGTTTAAACTGAGAAAATGTATCATTTTAAGGGAAAAATAAGTTGATTTTAAATTTCATGGTATCAACACATCTCAAAAAAGTTGGGACAAGGCCATGTTTACCACTGTGTGGCATCCCCTCTTCTTTTTATAACAGTCTGCAAACGTCTGGGGACTGAGGAGACAAGTTGCTCAAGTTTAGGAATAGGAATGTTGTCCCATTCTTGTCTAATACAGGCTTCTAGTTGCTCAACTGTCTTAGGTCTTCTTTGTCGCATCTTCCTCTTTATGATGCGCCAAATGTTTTCTATGGGTGAAAGATCTGGACTACAGGCTGGCCATTTCAGTACCCGGATCCTTCTTCTACGCAGCCATGATGTTGTAATTGATGCAGTATCAAATCAAGTCACCTTTATTTATATAGCGCTTTTTACAATGCCAATTGTTTCAAAGCAGCTTCACAGTGTTAACAGGAAAATAATGCAACAGAATTTGATTCGGCTGTACAGCCGCTCTGGTGAAAACGGTGATGTCATCCAGCTCATTTCAATTATCATATAGTGTCAATGCGGGCAGATCAGTAATATAGTTGAAATTTAAGTGTCCCCAACTGAGCAAGCCAAAAGCCAAAGGCGACGGTGGCAAGGAACCAAAACTCCTTCAGGGCCAGAATGGAGAAAAAAACCTTGGGAGAAACCAGGCTCAGTCGGGGTGCCAGTTCTCCTCTGGCCGACGAACAAATAGTGTATGATTATGATTCTGGCAACATTACAGGTCAGAAGTCATATTAGATCAATAGATATTCGTAGGATTATTCGAAAGATTGGAGTCGTCACGCCGGGGACGGGTTTAATGAGGATGTCATGTCGATGCGGCATTTACAGGGGGGAGTTTAATTGACATGGTCTCTGCAGACACTTCAGGGATGCGTTCGTCATGTCCAGGCTAAGGTCCACCATCGGCCGGATACGGCCCGGATCCGGCCGACTGCAGTAAACCTCGGGATAAACAGAGAGACTAACATTAGCGTAGATGCCATTCTTCTTATGATGTAACGAGTACATCAGGTGTTATGGGAAGTGTTCCGGCTGACCTAGTTAATGCAGGTTATGTGACCTAGTTATGTGGTCTGGCATTGTCATGTTGGAAAATGCAAGGTCTTCCCTGAAAGAGACGACGTCTGGATGGGAGCATATGTTGTTCTAGAACTTGGATATACCTTTCAGCATTGATGGTGTCTTTCCAGATGTGTAAGCTGCCCATGCCACACGCACTCATGCAACCCCATACCCCAAGGCTTCTGAACTGAGCGCTGATGACAACTTGGGTTGTCCTTGTCCTCTTTAGTCCGGATGACATGGCATCCCAGTTTTCCAAAAAAGAACTTCAAATTTTGATTCGTCTGACCACAGAACAGTTTTCCACTTTGCCACAGTCCATTTTAAATGAGCCTTGGCCCAGAGAAAACGCCTGCGGTTCTGGATCATGTTTAGATATGGCTTCTTTTTTGACCTATAGAGTTTTAGCCGGCAACGGCGAATGGCACGGTGGATTGTGTTCACCGACAATGTTTTCTGGAAGTATTCCTGAGCCCATGTTGTGATTTCCATTACAGTAGCATTCCTGTATGTGATGCAGTGGCGTCTAAGGGCCCGAAGATCACGGGCATCCAGTATGGTTTTCCGGCCTTGACCCTTACGCACAGAGATTGTTCCAGATTCTCTGAATCTTTGGATGATATTATGCACTGTAGATGATGATAACTTCAAACTCTTTGCAATTTTTCTCTGAGAAACTCCTTTCTGATATTGCTCCACTATTTTTCGCCGCAGCATTGGGGGAATTGGTGATCCTCTGTCCATCTTGACTTCTGAGAGACACTGCCACTCTGAGAGGCTCTTTTTATACCCAATCATGTTGGGTATAATTGACCTAATAAGTTGCAAATTGGTCCTCCAGCTGTTCCTTATATGTACATTTAACTTTTCCGGCCTCTTATTGCTACCTGTCTCAACTTTTTTGGAATGTGTAGCTCTCATGAAATCCAAAATGAGCCAATATTTGGCATGACATTTCAAAATGTCTCACTTTCAACATTTGATATGTTATCTATATTCTATTGTGAATAAAATATAAGTTTATGAGATTTGTAAATTATTGCATTCCTTTTTTATTCACAATTTGTATAGTGTCCCAACTTTTTTGGAATCGGGTTTGTAATTAGAATACCAAAGTCTACCTGCATGTGTTCACCAAGCAAGGTAGTATCTTTTTTCCTTATTCATCTTTTTCCTTATTCACCTATTCCTTTTCTTTCCCCTCTCTTCCACATTCAACATGCTTCCAATATATTACTGTTGCCTGAAGATGGTGCAATCCCGATAACCTGTCCGCTTTCCTCCAGGCCAGCTGCTTCCTCCAACCCCTGGTTATCTGATGTTCTTCATGAGCACTGGACCAAACTCAGGGCAGCAGAGAGAAAATAGCGCAAATCAAAAGATTCAACTGACCTCAGTATGTATCAGTCTTTGCTCTCCTCTTTTTCTGCCAAGGATCACACTGCCAAAACTTCACTTTTCCACAACAAGATCGACAATGCTTCAGAAACACGCAAACTCTGCCCCCCTCCACCACCTCTCTACCAGCTGATGATTTCGCTAATTACTTCACAAACAAAACTACATCCATCAGCAGTCAGTTCTCAGCTTCACACACCCAAGAACTCAGACCAAACACACACACAGCTGACCATCTTCTCTCCTTCTCCTCTCCTCTTAAAGGAGTCAACTTCTAGACACAATCCCCTCACACCTTCTACAAACCATCTCTCCTACTCTTTTGCCATCACTCACACACATCATCAACACATCTCTCCTCACAGGCATTTTCCCTACTGCATTCAATCAGGCTTGGGTAACCCCACTATTTAAAAAACCTACACTAAACACTTCACTTTTAGAGAGTTACAAGAGCTGAGTTGAAATCATCAGTTCTCATTCTGCTAGATCTACAGTATCTGCAGCTTTCGACACAATTAATAATCAAATCCTTCTGTCCACCCTCTCATCACTGGGCATTACTGGAACTCCACTTTGCTGGTTTGAATCTTACCTCACAGGTAGGTCCTTCAAGGTTGTTTGGGGAGCGGAGGTATCCAAATCACATCAATTGGTCACTGGGGTACCTCAGTGGAGAGTATTTAAATGATTCATGCAAGGTGATTCAAATCCCTTTCAAGGAAAGCCTGTTCACACGACGGCCATATTTGCAATTCCTCTGGGCAGCAATTTCAGGCATCCAAGACCTATCTATTTGAATGGGGGAATCCTGAAATCTCAAAAACTGCTTGCTCAAACTCACAATTAAATAACATATTTCAAATCAGCAACAAAATCTGACATGAACTATCACATAAATGTTGTTTCTTATGGTCAAATAGCATTAGAAAAGTTTATTTTTTCAGGCTAGACCAGCGCATGTGCATTCCTAAGCGCGAGTCTTAGGTTTCTATGGGAACCGGAGCTTCTAACTGCAGCTGCAGTGACGCCATGACTTTACCAATCAGCGATTGGCTTTTTTATTTAGAAAGCGGGACATATTCCGCCATATTGTGTGTTGCAGTTTCTCCCATTCATAAGTAGTAGGAGTTAACCGTTGTAGCGTCTGGACCAATCAGACATACAATTATTCATTATATTTAATGAATAATCCTGCAAGCCCCCTCTCCCAACAAGCAAAATATGTGCAAGAGTTCTGTGAACTTTCCCCAAACTGCAACTAACACCCAGGCAGAACCAGGCCGAACCAGGCCTTTGGTTACCATAGCAGCAAAAGCCATTTACGACCAAAAGGAATGTGGAAAGAGTTAACTCTCACTCCATTTCCCTATTCAAACACATATAATGCCCATAAAAAAGGACTCTTTCAATTAGTTCATTGGCAAACCTTCTATGAATGAACATGCATATCTCCAGGACATTATGTGTATGATTATTACTGGCTTGTACAGTGTCTTTTGTATTGTATACCGTTTTATGCATGGTTTATGATAGAACCACTAGTTAATGTAACCTTGGTGTCTCATTCACTTTCTCAGAGAACGGGGGTTACATGTGTAACTTAGATGTTTCCTTTCAAAGTGAAACTTCAATGCTGCATCTGATACTGATGCTATGGGGAACCAATACCCACTATGCCATGCTGAGGGAATGCCTGCATAACTAAGTTGTAAATATGCACAAACATAACGGGCATAGTATAAACTGACTCTACGGATTACTTGCGTCAACCCCAAGGGCGCATCCAAAATGACTCATATAGACTGTATAGTGGCACCACTCCCTAAGCCAATATCCTCCAATAGTAGGAGAAGATACCCAAGCTCCTTTACCGTATAGCAAAGGAAGTCCCAGGTTTTACAACCTTCTTCCCTCCCTTGCAGGACAGGAGTCAGCCTTATAAGGCCCCAAGAGCAGAGCTCTAAGAAAAAACTGGCTCAGCTATGACAGCACCGTGATAAAGCTCGAAAGAGAACTCAACGCTGGCGTGCTGTCTGAAGCGGTATTCTGTGCATTTGGGTGTTTGTATATAGAGCTCAAGTTAATCAATATTATAAAAATAAAACAATGCAAATATTACAAAATATTACAAAATATGATATTAAAAAGTGTATAAATCACAATTTTTTCTAAAGTAACACTGTCCAACCGCAACACCAGCAGGTAAAGATACAGCGGGAGTCCGTGCTTTTCTTGCTTCCCCTTAGCCCATTGAGTTTTAGCAGACCCCTAAAGCGTGCGGTGGGTTTAACGGGGGGTAACTGAGAATAAATGGGAGAAAGTCACGAGAGGAGGCAATGTCTCATCACGCTATAATTGGATATGAAATTTAGCTGCAGCCAAGGTGCGATCAAAGCATCAAGGAGAAAGATTTTATCTTTCTCCTTTTCACAGATGCCTCTCAGTGGCAACTTTAGCAGCCATTGAACGGCTGATGCACTGGCCGTGTGCAGATGGCTAGATCTGTGGCAAGCACAGCTTTTTTATAATTGGGCAGGACCTGGAAACCCTTCATTACCTCACAACCTCCTCAGGAGGTACAACACATTACAGCAGCACTGTAGAGCTGAATTCATGATGTGCAGGGCCCACACCTGTCTTGCCTCCGCATATGCCTTGCCATGAGCCGCAAGGTGGTAAGCAGAAGAGGCGGACTTATTTAATAACATCTGCCTCTACACCCTTGTACACCTGCGACCCCACGATTGAAGCTGCCATGATGCTTCATCAGACACCGTGTGAACAGGAGTGAGAGACTCACAGCTCCCTTGGGAGGCGAACTTGTGCCAACAGAGTGTTATCTTACATACGCATACAAACAAGAGGATCCTAAAGACAAAAAAGTGTTGATGACGTGTATTCAGGTGCTCTGCATGTGATGTCATTGGCTGCCATCTGCCAATGATTTATTGGCGTGCTTCAGACACCGATCACGCTGATGCCGTACCCCATAGCGTCAATCAGCGTCATCAGACGCAGTGTTGAAGTTCCACTTTGAAAGGAAACTTAACTTTTGTGATTTCACCTCTGCAAATCTACAGCACAATTACATACAGACACAACATATCCATAACCAGCTTCTGGTAGACGAAATAACGGTCACAGCACATACCTTGCTGTGGGGCACGATAATTTCCCATGGGCCTCTGTGGCATCATGCTGCTCCCCTGGTTTCCCTGTCCCATCATCCCAACAGTCTGCTGACCCTGGAAGTGTTGACCCCCTGCTGAGGTGGATGAGTAATGGGGTCCAGGGCCTTGCTGATGCATCATAGAAACTAATGGGAACCAGCACCACAAACATTGAAATGACAGTGTAAACAAAAGTCTTAATGATCAAAAATACTGTTAAACAGAGGTTATATCCAAGACTAAACTGTTGCTGTACAGTTTCTGACAAGCCAAAGACATTCTACTAATAACCAAAAGAAGCTGGGGTAGAATCACTGTCAGTTTGGACAGAGGGCAGCATTTCGGGATTTTAAAGGTGCAAAGAACGCCTAAAAAGAGGATTAAATCAAAAGTCAGAGGAAGGGAGAAGCCTCCTGCTGATGAACTGAATGTGTTTGATCCCTCTCCTCAGGGTCAAGAGATATTTCTGATGTGGCATCTTCATCCATGATAAAGAAAAACAATGGTAGCATATGGATGAATATCAAGAACATGTCAGTTTCTCAAATATATTTTTATATGTTATAGGTTTCAAGTTTAAATGGTCATGAAAATATCACAATGCAAAAATTGTCTTGAAATATTTTTTTTCTTTTGATTTTGTCTTAGCGTGATTCACCCACATCCTTTCCATACATTACATAAATTAGGAACTTGTGTTGTAGAATAATGTGTATTTATTTCTTCCTTAAAGCCCTCCTCCCACTTATCCAGTTACATTGTTTTTCTGGATGGGACCCTCAGGTGAGCTCCCTCCTGGGCTCACCTTGGCTGGACTGCATGTTGAGGTTGGCACGAGAGGCCATAGATGAATAGGCCATCTGACCTTGGAGCGGAGCTCCCTGAGAGGAGGGCACCGGGTGGCTGTACCCAGGCCCTGTGCCATGGCTGCTGGCGGGCAGGCTAATGGATATGGTGGGAAGCTGCTGCTGTATGGGGGCGTGGCTGGGGCCTGACAACACACACTCACAATCAGGATAAAGCACACATTCAGTTCATCAAAACACCACGAGTCAAAGATAGCAAATGAAAGGGTAAATAGTGTTGTTAGGAGCCAGGCAAGCTGTAGAAATGTATGGCAATGTTTGCAAAAACAGTAAGAAAGAAGTGCAAAGAAGTTGTCCAGAGAACTAAGCAAGCAATAAGCATAGCACAGACACACAGAGGGTTATCGGATGCAGAGAGGGTCTCACCATTATTCATTTGGCTCTGCATTAGTGAGGTGGGTGGCAAGCCAGTGCCCATACTATCATTCATATTAGTCTGAGAGTGCAGAGACTGACCTCCACCACCCTGAATCATCCCACCTGGACCTACGTTTATATTGGGGTTGGGAGGCTAATGTGAAGACAAAGCAAGAGAAAGAGAAACAGAAAGACACATAAAGAAGAAAAAAGAAGAGAGATTAAAAAAGATTGTCTAAAGATATTGTATACTTTCGATAGCCGTGTAAAAGCTTTTAGAATCTTCTGAACATGACAGTCTTTAATGACAGTATATTTATTGAACAAAAAAAATCTATTTATCAAAATAAACAGAAAATAGTAGAACTTTGCTGAAACAACTATTAACTTCGAAATTATGCAAAATATGTTACTTTAGCTAAAGTATTTGTATCAATACTGGGTGCCTTTTGCCCCATGATGGTGAACCTTTTAACCAGAGTGTGGTGATATTTGACTGTTTATGATAAGTAATTTCATAATTTATGTCAGGGGTACAAATTAATTGATCTGTAGTTATTGATATTTCCAGTAGAATAACGAGACCCATCCAAACTCAATCACATATGCACCACTTTATTTACATTCACAGGGCTTTGCTGAATGACATTCATTTGTTAGGGCATTTAGACCAAAAGTGTGCACATTTGAAGAAATATTGCTGTTTTCACACAGGTTTGTATTTGTTTTTCATGAACTTTAGGGAATTTTGTATAGGAATATAGAATGGATATAGGGAAATGCTAAGCAGGTGTAGCATTTAGTCTACAATAAAATGGTATAAATAATATATTTCTGTCTCATATGAACAAAATCCACATTTGATTGCAATTGGAAGTTATTATGAACACTCAATGGTTTTTAAAGTGTATTTTGAGCAAACACATACTATTTATCTCATAAACTGTCATGTCAAATCAATACATATATAACTTTACATAGAAAAGACTTTACTTAGATTTTTTTTTGTCGAAACAGTATTTTTTATGTCTTGTGGCTATACTTTTGAAACTTGGCTCCATTTACTTCCTTTGAAAAAGCCTCACTGTAACCCAGATTTTTGGGACAATTTTTGGCTCATTTCTATCATGACAACTCTCGGAAGATTTTTAGCATGGTAATGGATATGACAGTGTTAATGTATTTGGTCTTGGTGGAACAGATCTGCTACGCTGCTGCTGAATTGCTGCTGCTGTTGATTATTGCTGCTGTAGCACAAATAGCATATAAAATGACCCATAGCAGATCTATACAGGTGGAGCTGGGGAAGGTGGAGGGTTTTAGATGAACTCTGAAAGCACGCTGCAAACTGCTATAGCAAACGCTAACCAGCTATATAAATGTTGAGCAGCAAGCTAACTGGTTGCAGTTTCAACAGGAATTATAGTTTCAAATATTCAACCTATAGCTTATTATAGCTTCAACCCTAATTAAACGCACCTGATCAAGCTAATCAGGGACTTGAGAACCCTTATAGTTGGTACATAAATAAAAAAAATCAGCGCTCGTGGCCCGTCTGGATTAAATATCGCCATTGCTCTTTTACGATGAAGGTATAAAGTCCCGTTTTGATTCTGAATATTTTCAGTTGTATTTCCGACAAAAATTAATATATTACTGTCACTGAAGCATTACTATCATAAAACGGAGACCAGATACTGATGCTAAGCCCATAGACATTTCAAAAGATATATCATTTGTCAACATTAGTCACATTTGTGGACAGTTGTGACCAACAGGGTTTAAAAATATTTTGTGTGTACGTAGTGTACATTAACTACTGATGGTGACAAAGAAAAGGAAAGGTTGGCAATGAATGCGTGGGAAATGGAATTTGCGTTTGTAGAAAGAGGTGGAAAGCAAATGTGTCAGAAAACAATTGCTGTATTAAAGTGAGCATCTTCAGCCAAATCTCAAAGCTGCAGTTGATTTAACGATGAGCAAATGAGTAGAACTAATTTAATATAATCTCTTTTCACAGTTGGTAAAAGATATGTAAAGTTCAGAGTTCAGCACTGGATAAATCTACTGACAGCACAGATGTCACACAGCTACAGTAGCAGTGTGGGTGCGTTTTCTCAAAGTGGGAACATTTGTGGAGGAAATGTTGCTCCCATTAAAGGGCCAAACCCATGGAGAAGATATTCACTCTGCACTGACAGGATTTTTTTTTTCATGGACCAAAAATACAGTGGGGAGATCAAGTATTTGATACACTGCTGATTTTGCAGGTTTTCCCACTTACAAAGCATGTAGAGGTCTGTAATTTTTATCATAGGTACTCTTCAACTGTGAGAGACGGAATCTAAAACAAAAATCCAGAAAATCACATTGTATGATTTTTAAATAATTAATTTGCATTTTATTGCATGACAAGTATTTGATCACCTACCAACCAGTAAGAATTCCGGCTCTCACAGACCTGTTAGTTTTTCTTTAAGAAGCCCTCCTGTTCTCCACTCATTACCTGTATTAACTGCACCTGTTTGAACTCGTTACCTGTATAAAAGACACCTGTCCACACACTCAATCAAACAGACTCCAACCTCTCCACAATGGCCAAGACCAGAGAGCTGTGTAAGGACATCAGGGATAAAATTGTAGACCTGCACAAGGCTGGGATGGGCTACAGGACAATAGGCAAGCAGCTTGGTGAGAAGGCAACAACTGTTGGCGCAATTATTAGAAAATGGAAGATGTTCAAGATGATGGTCAGTCTCCCTCGGTCTGGGGCACCATGCAAGATCTCACCTCGTGGGGCATCAATGATCATGAGGAAGGTGAGGGATCAGCCCAGAACTACACGGCAGGACCTGGTCAATGACCTGAAGAGAGCTGGGACCACAGTCTCAAAGAAAACCATTAGTAACACACTACGCCGTCATGGATTAAAATCCTGCAGCGCACGCAAGGTCCCCCTGCTCAAGCCAGCGCATGTCCAGGCCCATCTGAAGTTTGCCAATGACCATCTGGATGATCCAGAGGAGGAATGGGAGAAGGTCATGTGGTCTGATGAGACAAAAATAGAGCTTTTTGGTCTAAACTCCACTCGCCGTGTTTGGAGGAAGGATGAGTACAACCCCAAGAACACCATCCCAACCGTGAAGCATGGAGGTGGAAACATCATTCTTTGGGGATGCTTTTCTGCAAAGGGGACAGGACGACTGCACCGTATTGAGGGGAGGATGGATGGGGCCATGTATCGCGAGATCTTGGCCAACAACCTCCTTCCCTCAGTAGGAGCATTGAAGATGGGTCGTGGCTGGGTCTTCCAGCATGACAACGAGCCGAAACACACAGCCAGGGCAACTAAGGAGTGGCTCCGTAAGAAGCATCTCAAGGTCCTGGAGTGGCCTAGCCAGTCTCCAGACCTGAACCCAATAGAAAATCTTTGGAGGGAGCTGAAAGTCCGTATTGCCCAGCGACAGCCCCGAAACCTGAAGGATCTGGAGAAGTGGGCCAAAATCCCTGCTGCAGTGTGTGCAAACCTGGTCAAGAACTACAGGAAACATATGATCTCTGTAATTGCAAACAAAGATTTTTTGTACCAAATATTAAGTTCTGCTTTTCTGATGTATCAAATACTTATGTCATGCAATAAAATGCTAATTAATTATTTAAAAATCATACAATGTGATTTTCTGGATTTTTGTTTTAGATCCCGTCACTCACAGTTGAAGAGTACCTATGATAAAAATTACAGACTTCTACATGCTTTGTAAGTGGGCAAACCTGCAAAATCGGCAGTGTATCAAATACTTGTTCTCCCCACTGTATAAACCTGAATAAGCTATTTTCTACTGACAAGTGATGGCTGACTAGTGACTACTGTTGGTGCCAGTGGTTGGAAAGGTAAAAGGACTAATCGCTTTGCTTAGAAAATATCCTGAAACACCAGCCTTTTTCTCCTACCACTGCATTTTGCATCAGGAGCAATTGTGCAGCAAGCTTAGATGTGAAGAGCTCAAAATGAAAATTTCAAGGGAATCAGTGCTGAAAGATGTGGCTGCATTTGAAGTTAAACTGAAGCTAGTTGAGTAGCAAGGAAGGCAATTCACTTCTTTTCTGTTCTACATTCACAATTGACAGAGCCAGTGCTTATGTGCCTACCCCAGGGAGCTAAACCACAAGATTTCCTGTACTGGCATTCACAGAGAATCAGTTTGCTTGTGACATACAGGCTAAGTCTGTCACATTCACGTCAGAACACTTCAGTGTATAAAAAGGGCAGCGTTTGAGGAGCAACTTAGTTGCAGCACAACAACATCCTTAAAGAAAGACAGAAAGAGGGAAGAGAAAGGAAAAGAGCATTGACACATTCTGGAGATGCCGTGTTCTCAAAAACCTACATACCCTGCATTAATTTATTAATTAATTGCCCTGCTTTATAACCTAAGTCCTACACACCTACCTGTATCAAATATCCACAGGTGTGCAAGGTTAACTGCACTACACTCCTCTGACTTTTTTTCTTCTACCCAGCAATCATGAGACGTCTGCCAGACGTACAAATCATATCTATATTGCGTCAGTCAGGTCCAGGACCATATCTTTACATATCTGACTACGACCCCTCTTTGACGTAGATATGCAGTTCAATATTTGAACGTCTGGCTAGGAGTTTTCTTGGATGCCAGACATGAAAAACAGGTTCAGGGAACTTTTTTATACAAATAAAAATGACAAAGCAATCCTACGAGTCGAAAAACGCAAATATCACATGTAATTTTTTGTGAGAATTTTTATTTTAGGTGTTAAAATAATGTAATCTTTATATATCGAAATAAATAAATCACCTATGGTGTGTTCTTTTGTGTCTCTAATTTTCCACTAAGACATTGACAGAAAGAGCAATTTACATCAATGTGGGATTTACAAAACTTTAGATCAATTTAAATGTGCGCTCGCGCGAGGGGGGGTATTGCGTTATGACACAGTGACGTAAACGTGATGGTGCAAGCAACCACAAAGATGGAAGATGAACTAATTCTGTATATTACAAGGACTGAAGATACGGCCACCGCGATAGATCCTGTATGTAATTTATTTAATTCCATGTTAAGGACTTTTGGAAAAGCCTACAGAGGATCAGACCCTATAGCAACAGCCTTCAAAAAGTGACGCAGCTACTTGGAAATTCAAACCGCAGCACTTTCTAATGGTCATCTGCCAGACGGACAGGTGCTCAGGAAAAGGTAAGCATTATTATGTATTTTTATTTGTCGTTTTGCCAATCTACTGTTTAATTTTAATTTAGATTTATATTGTTCTGTATTATGAAGTTTGTAATTTTATAATTCCCTGTTGGTTAATTTGTGCATGAGGCAGTCCTAGTTACTGTCTGGGGTAAATTTATGTTGATCTCTTTTAGTTGTTTAAATTGGTCACTAAAACACGTAACTTCACAATAATATATTTCGGTAACACTTTAGTTTAGGGTCCAATTCTCACTATTAACTAGCTAAGCTTATTAGCATGCATATTACTGGCTGTTTATTAGTACTTATTAGTATAAAGCACATATTAATGCCTTATTCTGCATTACCATATTCTACATCCCTTAATCCTACCCAATACCTAAATTAACAACAAATTAACAACTACCTTACTAACTATTAATAAGCAGTAATTAGAAGTTTATTGAGGCAAAAGTCATAGTTAACAGTTAATAGTGAGAATTGGACCCTAATCTAAAGTGTAACCTATATTTCATATTTTCTAAACTTTATCTGGTGTAAAGTGTTTGTTCTTGTAGTAAAGTAGACTTTACCTTGTTTTCCTTTTTGTGACTATTGGAAACGTTGCTTCTAGTTTTTTTGTTTGTACTTTGTTTTTTGATCTTCTAAAAGTAAAAGCTACTTGGAGTTTATACCGCTTGTCTCCTTGAGATTTTTGTTATTCCTCTGCACTTGGGTCTCAAAATCCTCAACCTTGAGTTAGCTCACTCAGGAAGAACACCAGCTCTGTGTCCAGGAGACCAGGTTCTAATCCTGCTAAAGACGTCATTAAAGATCTCATAGTCTATAGTCTGGCAGTTCCTGCTTCTGTATCATTACAATTATAGAACAAGCACAGTTGACAGTTGCAACTTCTAGCACTGCCATCGAGGAATGCATTTTGACTCTCTGGACTCTAAAATTACAATGCATGGAGTGACAATTGTACTGACAATAACTTTAATTTGTACAGTGATTCAAGTGCTCTAGTTTCAGATTTTTTTGGGGACAAATGCAGAAGAGACAAATGCAGAAGAGGGTCAAAGGCATCAAAGAAACCAGCAACATCCATGGACATGGAGCTTCTAAAGGAATTTTAGTGGATTTGTTTGAATGTTTTAAGCAGATTAAACAATGATACTTTTGAAAAAAAATCTGGTTCTACTAATGTTTTTACTACTAATGCCCAGCATCCCTCTTCCACTTCCTCTTCCTGGTTCTTTTCCGCCACTCTGCATCTCCTCCTACACATCGCAGTGAGGATCTGCCTCAAATATTCAGGCCACCAGCTCTGCCTAGTCCAGAGGATCTCCTGGCTCTACCTCCAGCCTCTGAACCCATCGCTCCACCTCAGCCTGTCGAACTATTGGCTTTGCCTTGGCTCCTCCCTCCCTCGGCTTCACCAGAAACCATCGTCCTCAGGCTCCCTCATCCCTCCAGTTCCACCTAGGTCGGACATCGTCCTACCTATGCTGTCGGCTCTGTCTGGCTCCACCTTTGTCCTCGGTCCTACCGGCATTGCCTCTGTCCTCTGGGTCCCTGGTTCCACCTCAGACGCTCGTCGACACGGCTCCACCTCTGTCTCCAGTGCCATTGATGTCGTGTGGGCTCATCAGCTCCATCGGCTACATCTCCATCAGTCGTTCCCAGGGTGTTGTCAGCCAAGTCTCCACCATGGCTCCTCCCTCCCTGGACTCTGCCCTGGGGCTTCATCCTGGCTGGACTCTGGATGTCCATCCGGCTTCTCTTGCTCCTTCCTAGCTCCTCCCACCCTCCACTCCCCCATGGACTGTTTTGTTACTCCCCTCTTTAGCTCCACGTCCTCCACCAGAACCCCCTCCATCCCTATTCTGTTGGACTGTTACGGCATGAGGACACACCTTTCCTGTGGTGGGGGTGGTGTGGGGGGTGTACTGTAACGTGTATGTTCAGTTTAGTCTAGTGTACTCTTTGTTTGCCTGTGTACCTGATCATTAGTTCATTCCTTTGTTTAGTAATTAGTCCCATCACACCTGTTCTGTTTCAGTCAATCACCATGTCTATTTAAATCCTCAGTTTCCTGTGTTTCTTGGTCCGGTATTGCCCCCTTACTCCTGCGTGTACTCTTGGATTATTAAAGACCTGTGAATCCCTGGGAATTTTTTGTGACTAGCTCCCCCTAGTGGTCAAAACCGGGGGGTGTGTGTGTGCCTGCTTAACCATATTTTGGGGATAATTGTGCACAGAAGTGAGCTAAACCTAAAACTACCAAAACCTCCTTTTGGTGATGTTTAGTGTTTTAAATAGTTGTAAAAATGCAGAAAGTTTACCGTAACACCGTGTCTACACCGGACGCGACCATTGATGCGTCGTGCCGCAACAGCTAAAAGCTGTCTAAACTTGACGCGACAAAGCGACCGTTGCAAAGCATTTGTCCTTCATGTCAGTACGTCATAAACGAGGCTTCAGTTTACTGTCTGGGATTTGTCGTGTCGCGTCGCATCCAGTGTAGACAACATCACTAATTAAAGTGGGCTATTATTGTCTTTTGTTGCGTCGCGTCGCGCCACTCGCGTCCGGTGTAGACACGATGTAAGGGTTAGGGTGTGGGTTAAGGATTAGGTTATAGTGTTTATAACTAGCTACATGTGTGTGTTGTATAGTTTATAAGGATACAAATGTGTATAGTGACATGGGTATTACAAGATAAATATGGTTTATGAGGACACTTCCTGTGTCCAAATGGTTTAAAAAAAACATACTAAACTCTTTTTTTTTTTTTTTAAATGTAAAAATGCAGGAAGTTTTGTGTGATGGGTAGGTTTAGGGGTAGGGTTAGTGTGTGTGTGTGTGTGTGTGTGTGTGAGATGGGTAGGTTTAGGGGTAGGGTTAGTGTGTGTGTGTGTGTGTGTGAGATGGGTAGGTTTAGGGGTAGGGTTAGTGTAAGGGGAGAGAATATATAGTTTGTACAGTATAAAAATAATCACGCCCGAGTTCCCGTAAACCACATATTGAAGAATGAGTGTGTGTATTTACTTATTATCATTATAATTTAGGTAAGTGACCAATTGCATTATGCTGCATAGATTTTTACTATGAAGTTTTGTGTTGCTTTGTCCCACCACTCTATAAGAAAGAAAGAAAGAAAGAAAGAAAGAAAGACAACAGAGTGAGAGAAAGAAAGCTGATAAAGCTTCAAATCATAACATACCGCTGGTAGCAGAGACTGCATATTCTGATTAGAGTCTGCTATTGTTGCTAGGTAGACCAAGTTTCTGTGCAATATCTGCTGATACCTGGGAAGATGCAAGAAACATCATTGGTAAAAGCAAACCAATGGCTCGTCAGCTGAGTTTCCATCAAACCTTTTAGCATTTGTTAAATGTATTTCTGAAAATCGAATAAAGAAAATATGAATCAATTCAGTATGTGCATCATGTTCATTATTTTGAGGGAACCCGCCTTGTCATGATGGAGCAGCTGAATGACCTCTGAATGAGCTGAATGAGAGTATTTTATTAAAAAGATGTTGCAGAAGAACTGCAGCAGACATTAGTCAGGGTAGAGCCATGTTTAATTTCTGACAGGAATCAAAACGATGTACAGTGATAGAGGTACAGTGTGTTAAATGGATTCTACTGTTGTTTGACAAAAAGCATTTGTCTTCCCAAAACAACTTTCAGTAGAGAAAAAAGTTTTGAAATTACAAAATTACTGATCTAGGGCCAGTGCATGACATTGTAAAGACTGTAAGTCTGTCCCTCATGGCTTAGGGCTGGGTGATATTGACCAAAATTCAAATCTCTGAATTTTTGGGATTAATGCCGATATATGATATATACACTCATCTAAAGCCTTATTAGGAACACCTGTTCAATTTCTCATTAATGCAATTATCTAATCAACCAATCACATGGCAGTTGCTTCAATGCATTTAGGGGTGTGGTCCTGGTCAAGACAATCTCCTGAACTCCAAACTGAATGTCAGAATGGGAAAGAAAGGTGATTTAAGCAATTTTGAGCGTGGCATGGTTGTTGGTGCCAGACGGGCCAGTCTGAGTATTTCACAATCTGCTCAGTTACTGAGATTTTCACACACAACCATTTCTAGAGTTTACAAAGAATGGTGTGAAAAGGGAAAAACATCCAGTATGCGGCAGTCCTGTGGGCGAAAATGCCTTGTTGATGCTAGAGGTCAGAGGAGAATGGGCCGACTGATTCAAGCTGATAGAAGAGCAACTTTGACTGAAATAACCACTCGTTACAACCGAGGTATGCAGCAAAGCATTTGTGAAGCCACAACACGCACACCCTTGAGGCGGAAGGGCTACAACAGCAGAAGACCCCACCGGGTACCACTCATCTCCACTACAAATAGGAAAAAGAGGCTACAATTTGCACGAGCTCACCAAAATTGGACAGTTGAAGACTGGAAAAATGTTGCCTGGTCTGATGAGTCTCGATTTCTGTTGAGACATTCAGATGGTAGAGTCAGAATTTGGCGTAAACAGAATGAGAACATGGATCCATCATGCCTTGTTACCACTGTGCAGGCTGGTGGTGGTGGTGTAATGGTGTGGGGGATGTTTTCTTGGCACACTTTAGGCCCCTTAGTGCCAATTGGGCATCGTTTAAATGCCACGGCCTACCTGAGCATTGTTTCTGACCATGTCCATCCCTTTATGACCACCATGTACCCATCCTCTGATGGCTACTTCCAGCAAGATAATGCACCATGTCACAAAGCTCGAATCATTTCAAATTGGTTTCTTGAACATGACAATGAGTTCACTGTACTAAAATGGCCCCCACAGTCACCAGATCTCAACCCAATAGAGCATCTTTGGGATGTGGTGGAACGGGAGCTTCGTGCCCTGGATGTGCATCCCACAAATCTCCATCAACTGCAAGATGCTATCCTATCAATATGGGCCAACATTTCTAAAGAATGCTTTCAGCACCTTGTTGAATCAATGCCACGTAGAATTAAGGCAGTTCTGAAGGCGAAAGGGGGTCAAACACAGTATTAGTATGGTGTTCCTAATAATCCTTTAGGTGAGTGTATATATATCTGTATTTTCTATAAAGTGGAATAAATGTTTTCTTGCAAGTCAAAGCCTCATGTAAGATGTCACAATCACCTTTATTAAAACAGCTTATGATCAAAATAAAATGCAAACACAGGTTTTTCCTCCCTGTTTGAAAATATACAGTTGCACAACATATGAACATGTAAATGTATGTATTAAATAAAATAGAGCTATCGCTGAGAACAACAAAAACAAAAACAACTGATTAAATTAAATAGAGTACAATTCCTTCTGCTTAACTAAATGCACAGCTCTGATGTACAGAACAGTAGAAAACTTTACTTTGTCAGAACAAGTAGGTTATGTTTGAGGTAGAACGTTCTTTGCTAAACAAAGTATTTTATATACATTTCATAGTATATATAGTATTTTATGGTATATATCTTTTATAGGTGTTGTGCAAGGAAAGCCTATCAACAGCTTCAGGCTTTAGGGATGCCCTGTGGCAGATTACAATGTTACCACTGCAACTGAAAACCCTTTTGGAGGGGGAACTGGTGGCTGGTACCAAATGACACTTCTTTGCCAGGTGACTCAGTCCTGGAAAGAGTGTTTTTTTTTTAATTCCTTCCACCATTTGAGAGGATCTGTGTCACTCTCTACATTAGCTGACAGGAAGTAGCTTGAAAGTTCTGTTTCAATTGCCTCCTTCCGTGTCAGTGCCATGCTGATTGTGGTTGCTGTGCTCTGCTTGATGAAGCTTGCTAGTGACTTCTTTGCTGTTGGTGTCATTATTGTTACTTGGTCTGTAGGCATAAGCACAGCTGGGTCAGGCTGACAGCTGCCCTTATTGGCCAGCAGAGATTGTATTTGTCCCTGAACCGTCTAACCACAAGTGAGGCCATGTCCAACAGGTCACTAGTTACTGGGTCAGCATACTTGGCATTAAGGTAATCAACAGTGCAGGTCTTGGTTGATTTGCATAGCTCACTTTCACCCTCTTCATGTGCCAGGAGACTTGTGTTGAAACTTTTTAGTTTGTTCCTGTTATGTTGGTATGTACGTGGGGCTTCAGCCTATAATTAGGCTTGTTGGCTGAATGTAGGACAGTGATGTGTCAGAACTCAAAAGTATTACAGTGACAGCTCTATATACAAGCGAAACATGAGGGCTTGTATCATAAATGTTTAAAAACTCTGCTCCCTTTTTTCGCATCCGCGTCTTGGCAGCTGCGACGATTGTCTGAGGAGGAGCCAGACTGCCCGAGGACTGAGACGATGGCGGTGTGATGGAGGACCGAGGCATACCCGAAGGGAAGGTGGAGCCCACTGCAGCCGTAGGGGTGGAGGAACGGAGCGTAGTGTAGCGGAAGATCCGCAAGTTTGTGGCAGAGGTGGTGTGACGACTGACCAAGGGGGAGCCGATGGGATGAGGGAACCCGGTGAAGTTGAAAGGCCGAGGGTGTCTGGTGGAGCCGAAGGTAGGAGGAGCCAAGGTGGGGCAGACAGGTCGACAGGCTGGTCAAGACGATCTGAGGCTGGAGGCGAAGCCACTGGATCTATCCGCTCAGGCGCTGATAGTGGTTGCAGGACCTGAGGGTCAAGTGAGTGCTTGGCATTGCAGCAGATGGTCGATGGGCTGACAACCTCCATCAGACTGGCTGAGCAGGGCGGTGATGGAGGCAGATGAAGGCTAGACAGGGTAGAAGGTAACAATACATTGTCCATGCAGGTGTCTGTGCTGTCTAGAGATGGCGATGAAGGTTCAGAGGAAACAGGAAGAAAGGTCATACAGTCTATGGTGCTGTCTAGGAACAGCGATGAAAAATCCGAAATGGGGTGGGATATGTGAGACGGGTGTGAGACGATACCTTTGCGCTCAATCAGCCAGTCCTCAGTCTCAAAATCCACCAAAATGACCACTGATGTCGTGGGCTCACACACCTGGTCAGACACACTGGGGGGCTCCTCTTCTGGGGCGAGGGTCCGCGCTGACCTCTTATCTTCGGGCACTGGCTGACGCGTCGTGGCGGGTGGTACCTCTCCGTCTGCTGGGGGCTCACACGTTTCTTCCATGGTCGATGGTGGTGGAACCGACTCTGGGTCCGGCTGTGTTCTCGCCCGGGGGGTAAACACTCTCCAGACACTGCATGATAGCGTCCCTCCAGTTCAGCTCAGGAGTGTCTGGGAGGTTTACGGGGTGATGGTAATTCGTCCTGATCCAGAACAGTGGACTTCAGGGTCTCATCATTAAAGGGGCTGGTGACGGCAAGAAGGCTGAATTTCTCGGTAAAAACAAAAAAGTCCAGGCTCTCACGAGCCACAACAACAAATCCCGCTGCATAATCCATGTAGGTAGAAGTAGATTGTTGAGATGATACTGGCAGGGTAATGACTGTTCTTATCTGTATGCAGGCGGAGATAACAGGCGACTGGAAGGCTGGCTTGAAGACGAGATGATCACTGAAGACTGAGGAATACAGAAGACTGGACAGTTCGAGACGGAAGCACACAGGTAAGTTTCCTCAGGTTGGTAGTCGGGTAAGAGTTCAGGGTTGAACAACAAGACCAGACACTGTGATGTGAAGGGTGACTGCTTAAATGGAGTGGAGCTGATGAGAGTGAATGATGGCAGGTGTGGATGATTGTGAAGTGTGTGCAGGTGTGAGCCAGGAGGGATTATGGGAAATGTAGTGCGAGGTGACTGGTCTGGCGACTGAGGATTGTGACTGGTGACACGGAGGTGTTTACTTCCATATGACAGCATACTGCGTGACGTCTTCTAGCGCTCTTTTGCGCATGCTGTGATCTTTTTATCACAGCCTCATTTTCATAAAATTCAATATGGTGTCTACCCAGACTAAGGTCTACAGCTCACATAATGATGGCTTAGATGGCTTTTGAGCAATTATGTACAATGCTCAGGCCTTTCATTGGGCCAGTCATGGCAAACTAATGCAAAACTCTAGGTATTCCACCTCTGCCTACTGCATTGAACTTTGCATTTCAGGTGTTTCTTTTCAGGATTTCTTATGCACACTTTCAAAGTGTGCAACAAAATAGTTGGATGGAAACCCAGTTGAATTACCAGACCAGATTCAAAAGCACCCATCCAACCTAATCAAGAAAACCTAAAATATTAAGTTTTTTAGGTTAGCATTTACCACTAAAAAGTCTATCAGCTGCATTTGTGGCATGCTGTCAGCTAACACAGAACATGATTTCGACCTGACCTGAAAAAATGATAAATTATAAAATGTTTTTTGAGAAGAGGTGATTGAGAGCTATTATAAACTTGATCATCATGAAATCTGTCATATGTACATGCAGAGGAAGGCCACATTTAAATCATAATGGTAAATCATTTCAATCGCTTTTCAAATTGAATAATTTCAATTCGCAGTGTTGGCTGCTTCCACCATCTACATTCAGTTACACACACACACACACACACACACACAGTACTGTGCATTTTCTAATCTCCAGATGTTTTCATTTTCTAGATCGCCTAGAACTGCTGAGTTTAGTGTGATGCTGTAGATGAGCTGGTCACAGAGCAGGGCCACCGCTGGCCAAATGGCAGTGTACTCAGCGTGTGGGGAGCAGACTATAGCTGGGTTTCCATCCAAACGTGAAGCGAATCTTTTCAAAGTTCGCAAAAAAAAAAAAAAAAAATTCAGAATTAAATGCGTTTCTATCAAGTTGTTCGAGCAGATGACAGTGGTATTGGTAACCTAGTAACCAACAGTAAATAAAACACCATCAGGGGAAACAGCCGATTAGTCACGTGGGTTTAATGTTTGCTACGTCAGAATTTATCCTGCAAATGCGTTTCCATCTCCCATTTTTCGCAATTAACTCTTTTTCGTCAAAAACCACCTCAAGCACACGTACAAACTTTTGGTTGCACTTCATTTTATAGTACGTGTACTTACAGTGTTTTTACCTAGGAAAAGACTGGATAATACAAGGTAACTAAATGGGTTACGGTTAGGTTTAGTGGTAGGATCAGGGTTAGTACCTAGTTATTACCCAGTTATTGTAATTACTATAATAAGTACATAATATTTATATGTGGAACAGGACTGTAAAATAGGGTGCTACCAAACTTTTTTGCGAATTACGGGATTTTTTCCCTCGTTTCTGATGCAATACTTCAAAATGTGCATAAAAACAGGGTGATGGAAACATAGCTTATGAGTGAAACAGGCCTAATAACAAGACTAGCAGGCAAGCAATCAGCACTGCGAATAATAAACATGATAGAATCACTAGGGCTGGGGTATTCGTGATTCTATCATGTTTATTATTCGTGATTCTATCATGTTTATTAGTCTGTGCAAAGTTAGGGGAAGTGACCCTAATAAACCCTCACACCATATAAGCCCACTTGTGTCATCTTGAAATAGAAAAAGCATGAGAAATGAATGCTAATGCATGTTTGTTACTGTTACAGTATTTATTTATTTTTTTAGACCTAATCAAATCTTTATTTCTGGTTAAAAAAAAGAAAATTAGGAGATTTAAACAGGTATTCAAAATAAAAAAACCTTTATAATAATATGACAATTTATTAGAAGTACAGTGTATTAGTAATAAAGAGTTTAGTAAAAATTTTTCCGTTTCGAAGTGAAACTCAACTCTGCGTGTTGGATTGATGCTATGGGGAACACCATCAGTGTGACCGGTGTCTGAAGCACATGTGTAAACACGACAATTTTATGGGCCGACATCAGTCCATGACATCATTACAGGAGCACCCGTGAGTATAAGAGGGTGCCTGTAATGTACATCATCAGCTTTTTTGTCGTCAGGAGCCGTCTGTTTGTAGTAAAACGCTCACCATCTGTATAATTCATAAACGTGCATTTATCATGCACAATACAGTCAGGTGATTGAATTTTTAAACGTTGGAAGTCTTTATAAAGATAAGAGACTTCAGCTCATAGACGCATATCTGTAATACAAGGGATGTTGGTTGCCAACATCTGTGCAACAATTTATAGATGATCATGACGCAACATATTAATCCATAAGTTAAAGTTAACTATAACAATTACATCAATTCATTAACATAACCAACATAACATAACCAAACGTCCTGTTGAATTCTAAAAGTTACTTCTTGAATCTCTCCTTCTTGAGTCAAACCGGTGTTGACCATTTCTGACATATTTGCTGCGTGAATATACACATATGAAAACAGCGTGTTTATAAGAAGGGGCGTAACAGGTCCCCTTTAACTTTATCGTCTGCTGTCCGGTATTAAATGGTTTTAAACCCGGTGTAGAAAGCTGGCTCTCCCAAAACATCATTTGCAATAATCTTCAATCTGCTCTCGCAGAGCCTGACACAAGTAGACCGGTGGTTCCCAAACTTTTTAGAGTGGCGTACCCCTGAGGGATTTAACATCCTTCTGCGTATCCCCTCTCTTCCACTTAGACTGCAGTCACACTTCTCATAAATGGAAGATATTTGCCCCCTTACACTGACTTTCCAGTGCTGTTTTTACCTTTATAAATACTTTTATAAAATAAATAATGCTTTAAATAAACATTTTTCAAAAGAGAATTATGCAACGATAAGAAAAAAATGAAGTGATATTTTAAATATGAAACTAAAACCACCAGTAGGTGGCGGTAAGTAGGGGTTGCACAGTGTCACGTTTCGACTTTGTTTAGTCTTGTTTAGAGTTTGTTTTTGATTTGTTTTCACAGCGTTTTCTCTTCAGTTCATGTCTGAGTTTTCTTGTCAATCTTCTAGTGTGTTAATTAATATCAGTTCTCTCAGTTTCCCCATGTTTGTCTCCTAGGTAACTGATTAATTAGAGTCCTCCTTTCAGGTGTGTCTTGTTAATTAGCGCCTCAGTTTTCTGTGTATATAAGCCCTCTATTTCTGTTTCCTCCTTGTATAGTATTATTTTACATCAATGTGCATGTGCATGTGCTTCTCCTGGTATTTTCTAAAGTTCTTTATGTTTGTTAGTAGATTAAAGGATTGTCTACACATCTCCTTCGTTGTGCGCTTTTGTACACAGCCACACCGTGACAGAATACTAGACCAACACTGATTCAACAACCATGGGCATTCTCCTCACTCCTATTGACCTTGCTGAATCGCTTCTCTCCCTGGCACAAGACGGCCACCCGTTAGAGGAGTACGAAGCAGACTTCCTTGAGCTTGCCCATCTGGTGCCTTGGACTAATGGTACCCTGAAGTTTATTCAGGTACCTGCAGCTGCTACCACTTATTCCCTAGCCCAATACATCGACTTTGTGCTGTGATTGAGTGGTTCTCCCCTCACTGTTGGCAAGGTGGATGAAGACGCCATCACCACTCAGTCACAGTAACCAGAGTCCTCTCCAGAGTCCCTTTAACCCAAAGGAGAAGGCTGAGGAAGAAGAAATAGTCTTCAGCACATCCTGCCTATGAGCCTGCTCCCGTATGTTCAGTCATTTCCTGTGAGAGAATTTACTGAGTCTCATCCCCTTCATGCATACTCCGAGTGCCAGCCGCAGCTCATCTGTATGGGCAGAGCCCCAACAAAATATTCATACAAACATAGACTCTATATACACTGAATTAATAATAAATTATAAATGTGTTCAGCATTCTGCAACAAATATTTTTCGTATTTTCTAGACTATTTTAAGTCGTAAAGTGAGCAGGATATATTACAATGAATCGCATGGATTCGGCAGACATGTATTTATGATACTAAGTGGGTGATATGATACTAATTTAAACTTCCAATGTAAATCTGTGGTGAAAAATGGAACTGCAGCGGACTCTCATAGAGAGCCACTGGGGCAGATTTCTGGCTGCCCTGCTTTATATTCACGTTAGGTAAACACACCCTACGTAACCTCGCCCCAGACCAAGATGATATCAGTCTGCTTCAGCTATGTGTCTGCATCAGGTCAGTAACTAGTTGGCATGTCTGTTCTTCATATGTGGAGTAGCGTATAAAATTAATAATAAATCCTTTAGTTTAAAAGTGCTCATGTGAATAGCCTTTATATACAGTAGTTCTGTTGTGTTTGTTTTATGTTTGTTCTGAGAATAGACATAATTTTTTTTTCCCTCACTGGAATTCCAAACTTTTAATATTCCCAAACAACATTCGGACGCAATAAATACATTAAGGCAATTCTAAGATGGCATTCTATGCGTTTGTCGTGTATACTAAAGTCTGTCAATCATCATTAGAGCGCCACCCTCAGGCTGAATAACGCAAGGACATTACAATTCTGCCAAAAATTTGTCTGTGTTCAGCGATTAGGATAGCTTACAAAATGTTTTTCATAAACTAGCGATAAAACACAGAATCTGCCCTACCTAAATTTATGGCCAGGAGCCGCTACTGGGACTCTACAAAACAAGTTTGGTTATACCATCTGGATGCTCAATATTAATCGGGTGAATTCACATTTTAAACAGCTACTGAATAATGTAAGGTAACGTAAGTAACGTAATGTCAATGTAAGTTAATCAACGTTCTAAACTAATGCGTGCTGCATTGTAACGCACACACATAGAGTTGCAAGAAAAAGTATGTGAACCGCTTGCAGAATCTGTGAAAATGTGAATAATTTTAACTAAATAAGAGAGATCATACAAAATGCATGTTATTTTTTATTTAGTGCTGTCCTGAATAAGATACTTTACATAAAAAATGTTTACATATAGTCCACAAGACAAAAAAATAGCTGAATTTATTAATGACCCCGATCAAAAGTTTATGAACAACTGATTCTCAATACTGTGTGTCGTTCCCTGATGATCCACGGCTGTTTGTGTGTGTTTGTGTGTGTGTCGTTCCCTGATGATCCACGGCTGTTTGTGTGTGTTTGTGTGTGTGTCGTTCCCTGATGATCCACGGCTGTTTGTGTGTGTGTGTGTGTGATTGTTGTTCTTGAGTCTCTTGTTTGTCCTGAACAGTTAAACTGACCAATGTTCTTCAGAAAAATCATCCAACTCCTGCACATTCTTCAGTTTTCCAGCATCTTCTGCATATTTGAGCCTCTCCAGCAGTGACTGTGTGATTCTGAGATCTGAGGACGATTGAGGGACTCAAACACAACTATTAAAAAAGGTTCACACATTCACTGATGCTCCAGAAGGGGAAACAACGCCGGGGGGTGAAAACTTTTGAACAGGATGAAGATGTCCAAATTTTTCTTATTTTGTTTAAATATCAATTTTTTTAATTTAGTACTTCCCTACGGAAGCAACAGAAGATACTTACATGTTTCCCAGGAGACAAATTAAGTACAATTTACCTTGATGTTTTCACCCCCCGGCTCTTAATGCGTCGTGTTTCCTTCTGGAGCATCAGTGAATGTGTGAACCTTTTTTAATAGTTGTGTTTGAGTCCCTCAGTCGTCCTCAGATCTCAAAGTCATACAGTCACTGCTGGAGAGGCTCAAATATGCAGAAGATGCTGGAAAACTGAAGATTGTGCAGGAGTTGGAGGATTTTTCTGAAGAACGTTAGGCAGTTTAACTGCTCAGGACAAACAAGGGACTGAAGAACAACCATCACACACACACACACACAGCCGTGGATCATCAGGGAACGACACACACACAAACACACACACAGCCGTGGATCATCAGGGAACGACACACACACAAACACACACACAGCCGTGGATCATCAGGGAACGACACACAGTGTTAAGAGTCAAGGGTTCATAAACTTTTGAACGGGTCATTTTAATAAATTTCAACTATTTTTGTCTTGTGGACTATATGTAAACATTTTTTATGTAAAATATCTTATTCAGGACAGCACTAAATAAAAAAATAACATGCATTTTGTATGATCTCTCTTATTTAGTTAAAATTATTCACATTTTCACAGATTCTGAAAGTGGTTCACATACTTTTTCTTGCAACTGTAGCTCGCACATCATGCGCAGAATCATTCAGTAGCGCAAAAATGTATTGTCAACACTGTTCTGTGATTTATCAATAAAACAGCTTAGAAACTGAAAAGTTCTAGCATATATTTCTTAGTAACTAAAGCCCACAGCTTCACCTTGTTGCCTCGTAACAGCTGTCGGTGACTGATAGATTTGTCCTTCATCCTCCACTGCATCAGTTCCTCCTAACAATATCACAACTATATGGCCGTTTGAAGGAACTTCTCACACTCAGCTGCCATGACATTTTTGCAACTGTATGCAGCGGTGACAAAGACGAGACAATACAAGATAATTCATCGCCATCAACTGAACAGAAGCGGGAATTACAGTTACAAATTACAATTGCCCTCAGCGTAATCTGTCAAAATGACGGATGGCCTTCCGATTTTTCCGTTACTGCTAAAAAAAAAAATCTGTCAATGACGGAAAATATTCGGTTAACACAACCTCTGCTGCTGATAGTCATATGACGTGAAATGCAAGGTCGCATGACTGTAAAATGGCACCGGCATTGAAAGCTGTCAGCTTCTTTGTATTCAGGAAGCGCTATATGTGAAATCGTCTGTCTTATTTATTGTTTGCTTGTCTGAAAAAGTTGGAAAGAAAATAAGATGGCTAGCAAACAGTTCAAGATGTTGAAGACGACTTTTGCGTTGTTTGTTTGGGAGTGAGTATCTCTCTATGAGAGTGCTCCGCTTGGCTCTTTTCCCTGAGAATGAAGGCCAAGCTTGTGCTTCCCGTGGTTTAGGTCCCGCTGTTTCCAAAAAAGCACGGCGGTTCAGATCATGGGGGTCACAAATGGAGTTGGCGGAAGAACTTGAGACGGGCTCTGCCCTTTTTCAGTTCTCACCCGCCATCCCAGAAACTTTTGTTTCAGATTCAGAAGCCTGCTTAGTGGTTTCTTCTGATCTGCCCGGGGTTGGCTATGTCTGGCCGAATCCCCTGTCAGGGGATTTAGAGGAAAAGCCATCCCTCTCCTCTATCTGTGTTTGGGCCAGCCCAGATTGCGCTTTAAAGATTCCTGAGAATTAAGGTCAAACTGCCGGGTAGGAAGGATGCCAAGTATTTTTTCCTAACATCGAAGCCAAATCCATGCAAGAACTTGAATAATTACTTTCAGGAGGCATGGAAGTCCATGGAGCTATCTGGCTGTCCGACATTTACTGATATCCGAAGCTCGCTTTGTGGAAAAAGTGATGAAGATTAGGCAGTTAGGGCACACAAAAGGCAACTTGTGGAAAAGAGGAAGGCTACGGTGAAGAATATGCAGTCAGGGGTCACTTTAGGCACTTCATGGACACACAACGGTGAAGAACAAGCTGTTAGGGGACACTACAGGCAACACACGGACAAGGAGGTCAGGGGACATTGTAGGGGCTTCGTGGACCTCCTGCAAGCTCGCGGGTGCCTCAAGAGGTGTCCACGTAGCCCCAGTAGGGCTCATACCTCACCTTACAGGGTGTAAGGCATCCATTTGGTGCTTGCAATCCCTCGCACCACCTATGTGTCCGATGGCAACTTATTTGAATGGGAAAATTTCCACGAACCACCTAAGTTCCCTTATGCCACCATGCTCAGGGCTTCGAGGGCTGGTCACCCCGAGAGCAGTTGGCCCACACCAAGTTTCAGTGGCGCAGAGGTTTCTAGCACGCGGAACTGGGATGCCAGTTCGAGGGGGATATTGGAGAAATATATTTGGCCATTCTCTGCTGGCACGCCGCTTCAGGGCACCAAATGTATTTCTCCTCTTGCACCAAAGGTTCCCATGGTAGACATTGTAAACAGACTGTATGGTCACAATTATGAATATGGGACTACTGATAAGCAGAATAACTGCAACAAAAAGAAAAAGTGGAGATAAGGTTAGAAAGCATGAAGCTTGCAATGTCAAAATGCCAATCTGTCAGTCAAGTCTGAAGCAAGACGCAACCCATAGCAACGCATTATGGCAACAACTACGTCTCAGATAGTCTGATGGCAGATAATAAAAAACTTAAATAAATGACTTATGAGTGATTTGTTACAAAAGTTTGCATAAAATATGATAAACAAGGAACCTCAAAACGTGCGAGTGTGACGTGCTAGAACAAACCTCATTGGTTCTCACATCTGAGCTTCTTTTGCTTTTAATGGCGGTTAGCAAACCCACTTCAAGCTGCATACCGCCACCTACTGCACGACACCTGCGTGACTGTACTCTCCGTCTACTGACCTAATGCGTGAACATTATGGGAAGCACGCTAGCCAGACGGGATTTAAACTCTGTCGGCTGGAGACACAAGTTTGGTTTGAAGAAGAAAACTGTACCAAGCTCAATGTTCTCTCCCCATTCCTGATTTCTAACACACACTCACAGTGTTCGGCTGGTCTTGCGGCTGTCAGAGCAGAAACTAAACCTGATGCTCTCTGTGTGTTTTTCCTTCGTCTACTTTCACGTTCATATGTAAATTGCACAAGCTTATTTTGTATATTAGATCGAAAGATCTGAAAAAACTAGAGCTGTGATTTTTTTTTTTAATCTAATTAATTACACGATGTGGCGATTTAATCTAATTAATATTTTTGGGTGAACTATAACTTTAATGTTTGTTTTTATTAATATGGAAATATGAAATTATACTCTAAGAAACTGCCAGTAGGTTGCAGTAAATGTCTAATTGAGTCATTAATTCATTCGATTTATTCATTCAGGAGTGAAGTAAATGGTTCTCTTTATGGTCCATTGAATCATTGGTTCACCAGATTCGTTCAAAACGCGGATTCGGAAATGAAACGCCACTGTGTGTTGCTCTGAATCGGAGACGAACAGTTCTGCTTTGTCTTTATATTTTTGTTGGCAAAACTGAGCAAAACACTAAAAACAACACAATAATAACATTTATTTTATATATTTTTTTTATTATACACTCACCTAAAGGATTATTAGGAACACCTGTTCAATTTCTCATTAATGCAATTATCTAATCAACCAATCACATGGCAGTTGCTTCAATGCATTTAGGGGTGTGGTCCTGGTCAAGACAATCTCCTGAACTCCAAACTGAATGTCAGAATGGGAAAGAAAGGTGATTTAAGCAAATTTGAGCGTGGCATGGTTGTTGGTGCCAGACGGGCCGGTCTGAGTATTTCACAATCTGCTCAGTTACTGGGATTTTCACGCACAACCATTTCTAGAGTTTACAAAGAATGGTGTGAAAAGGGAAAAACATCCAGTATGCGGCAGTCCTGTGGGCGAAAATGCCTTGTTGATGCTAGAGGTCAGAGGAGAATGGGCCGACTGATTCAAGCTGATAGAAAAGCAACTGAAATAACCACTCGTTACAACCGAGGTATGCAGCAAAGCATTTGTGAAGCCACAACACGCACAACCTTGAGGCGGATGGGCTACAACAGCAGAAGACCCCACCGGGTACCACTCATCTCCACTACAAATAGGAAAAAGAGGCTACAATTTGCACGAGCTCACCAAAATTGGACAGTTGAAGACTGGAAAAATGTTGCCTGGTCTGATGAGTCTCGATTTCTGTTGAGACATTCAGATGGTAGAGTCAGAATTTGGCGTAAACAGAATGAGAACATGGATCCATCATGCCTTGTTACCACTGTGCAGGCTGGTGGTGGTGGTGTAATGGTGTGGGGGATGTTTTCTTGGCACACTTTAGGCCCCTTAGTGCCAATTGGGCATCGTTTAAATGCCACGGCCTACCTGAGCATTGTTTCTGACCATGTCCATCCCTTTATGACCACCATGTACCCATCCTCTGATGGCTACTTCCAGCAGGATAATGCACCATGTCACAAAGCTCGAATCATTTCAAATTGGTTTCTTGAACATGACAATGAGTTCACTGTACTAAAATGGCCCCCACAGTCACCAGATCTCAACCCAATAGAGCATCTTTGGGATGTGGTGGAACGGGAGCTTCGTGCCCTGGATGTGCATCCCACAAATCTCCATCAACTGCAAGATGCTATCCTATCAATATGGGCCAACATTTCTAAAGAATGCTTTCAGCACCTTGTTGAATCAATGCCACGTAGAATTAAGGCAGTTCTGAAGGCGAAAGGGGGTCAAACACAGTATTAGTATGGTGTTCCTAATAATCCTTTAGGTGAGTGTATATCATGATGTAAATGTGAGGGCGTTTTCACACTGGCAGTTTAGTTCGAAACGGGGCACGGTTCACATGAAACACTGGTAATGTGAAAGCTGTCATGTGACCCGGGTGAGCTGAGCTCAGGGGTACCGAACCCGAGACTGCCTGAAGGAGCTGGTCTGAGTTCGGTTGCGCAACTCGCGCTCAAACTGTGCCGCGATTCACGTGAATGTGAAAGCAACGCGGACTCGGGTGCGCAAGAAAAGTAACCTTTTATCAGATGACTATGTATTTAGTTCAGTTAAACACATGTAAGGGATGACAGTGTTGATGATTTACCTTGGATACGAGCGAGAGTGAGCCTGCTGTGTATTCGAGCACAGCACCGGCGGGAACAATCGCGCTCTGACGCGGACCACAACAAACGTGCCCAGTGTAAAAACGCACTAAGACTAAAACTCAAACGGGCATTTTTGCCCCAAATCTTGAATTTTAGGGCCATTCTAACTGCATACTGTAGGCTTCATCACACACTGAGTTGTTGCCCTGCATCATATTCTTCATTAATCAACTGTATGAAATGTAAGATGACCAAGTAGGTCTGGGGCGGGAAAAGTGTGTTAAATGCATTAATAATTTGAACGCGTTATTTTTTACCGTAACTAATTAATCTAATTAATGCGTTAAATCGACAGCCTTAGAAAAAACCCATACATTTACCCGCCCATAGACCCCCCCCCTCGAAGAAATCAGGACGGAAGTGGTCAAAAATGGACAAAAGAGACGGATTAAAACACCAGGTGTAAACGGGAATGTGTCTCCCTCGCCTACTTGTGATCCAATCGACCAAAACGTAATACCAGGTGTAAACAGGGCCTATGAGGGATTAGGAGTTGTAGGGTCAAAAATAAGAAAAGTCTCAGGACAAGTTGATAGGAAGAACCTGAGACAGGGTTAAGATGTTAAGATTAAAGTGCAGGCCAGAGGCACCATGTTAAGGCTAAAGAAACATTCAGATAGAAGTTTAGATCGACTTTTGTTATTGGTTATTTAGTTGTGTAAAATGTAAAAAATTTAAAATGTTAATTTTAATCCATATTCGGCCACTTTCATCTGGAGTTAAATAGGTAGTTAATCAAAAGTAAATCAAAATTAAATTGTTTATACTTTTTTTTTTTTTTGAAGTGATTACATAACCATGTAGTGGGCTCATTTGGAAAACAACTGCTGCATTTACCCACAGTATATGTTTTTTGCCACTTTATTGGAAGTATGTTCACTCAACTATGTCTAAGGTGTTAAGGTGTGCTTAATAGGATCACTTCCCCTATATGTAAGCCATTTTATATCATGACCAACTAAAATAGTAAACCTGGATATTTTTGCTTGGTCCTTTTTTGTCCATTCCTTTAAAGGTACACTCAGTAAGTTCTTGCTTGCAATTATCAGTGATGTTGGTTGCATACTCATTAAGTTTCGCTGAGTGACCGTGTCAACATGTATGCTAATATTCGAGTTGTATTTGCGGTTACAGTGTGGAGAACAAGTATTTGATACACTGCCAATTTTGCAGGTTTGCCCACTTACAAAGCATGTAGAGGTCTGTAATTTTTATCATAGGTACTCTTCAACTGTGAGAGACGGAATCTAAAACAAAAATCCAGAAAATCACATTGTATGATTTTTAAATAATTAATTTGCATTTTATTGCATGACATAAGTATTTGATACATCAGAAAAGCAGAACTTAATATTTGGTACAGAAACCTTTGTTTGCAATTACAGAGATCATACGTTTCCTGTAGTTCTTGACCAGGTTTGCACACACTGCAGCAGGGATTTTGGCCCACTCCTCCATACAGACCTTCTCCAGATCCTTCAGGTTTCGGGGCTGTCGCTGGGCAATACGGACTTTCAGCTCCCTCCAAAGATTTTCTATTGGGTTCAGGTCTGGAGACTGGCTAGGCCACTCCAGGACCTTGAGATGCTTCTTACGGAGCCACTCCTTAGTTGCCCTGGCTGTGTGTTTCGGGTCGTTGTCATGCTGGAAGACCCAGCCATGACCCATCTTCAATGCTCTTACTGAGGGAAGGAGGTTGTTGGCCAAGATCTCGCAATACATGGCCCCATCCATCCTCCCCTCAATACGGTGCAGTCGTCCTGTCCCCTTTGCAGAAAAGCATCCCCAAAGAATGATGTTCCACCTCCATGCTTCACGGTTGGGATGGTGTTCTTGGGGTTGTACTCATCCTTCTTCTTCCTCCAAACACAGCGAGTGGAGTTTAGACCAAAAAGCTCTATTTTTGTCTCATCAGACCACATGACCTTCTCCCATTCCTCCTCTGGATCATCCAGATGGTCATTGGCAAACTTCAGACGGGCCTGGACATGCGCTGGCTTGAGCAGGGGGACCTTGCATGGGCTGCAGGATTTTAATCCATGATGGCGTAGTGTGTTACTAATGGTTTTCTTTGAGACTGTGGTCCCAGCTCTCTTCAGGTCATTGACCAGGTCCTGCCGTGTAGTTCTGGGCTGATCCCTCACCTTCCTCATGATCATTGATGCCCCACGAGGTGAGATCTTGCATGGTGCCCCAGACCGAGGGAGATTGACCGTCATCTTGAACTTCTTCCATTTTCTAATAATTGCGCCAACAGTTGTTGCCTTCTCACCAAGCTGCTTGCCTATTGTCCTGTAGCCCATCCCAGCCTTGTGCAGGTCTACAATTTTATCCCTGATGTCCTTGCATAGCTCTCTGGTCTTGGCCATTGTGGAGAGGTTGGAGTCTGTTTGATTGAGTGTGTGGACAGGTGTCTTTTATACAGGTAACGAGTTCAAACAGGTGCAGTTAATACAGGTAATGAGTGGAGAACAGGAGGGCTTCTTTAAGAAAAACTAACAGGTCTGTGAGAGCCGGAATTCTTACTGGTTGGTAGGTGATCAAATACTTACGTCATGCAATAAAATGCAAATTAATTATTTAAAAATCATACAATGTGATTTTCTGGATTTTTGTTTTAGATTTCGTCTCTCACAGTTGAAGAGTACCTATGATAAAAATTACAGACCTCTACATGCTTTGTAAGTGGGCAAACCTGCAAAGTTGGCAGTGTATCAAATACTTGTTCTCCCCACTGTATATTGTTTGGTTTGCTTCTTCTGTGCATTTATGTTTGTGCTTTGTAAGAACCCTAAAGCAGCGTTTGAAAGCACTATATAGTAAACATATTACTAGTAGTAGTCAATTGCATGACACAGGCGCGACCCGGTCCACGCAGAATACGACAGCTTTTTCTGTCTGGACTCTTCACCTAATGCGGGTACACATCATATTAGTGGTATTTCTCAAATGCTCTGCTCATTTCTTTATGTGGAAGTTTTTTTTAATTAGCAAAAAATTACTGATTGCACCTTTAACTTAAATGTTAAAATATCTGCATGTTCATTAAAGAATTAGGCACAATGTTACAAGATCTGTCTTGAACAAAAGACAAATACATACTGTGTACATTCAGCTGTTTTTCCTTTGCTCTGATAGTCCATAATGCACTGTATCAGATGATGATTTTCATCCAGCATCTACTCAAGGACAAAAAAGTAAACAAGAAGGTCCATGATGTTTTTTGACCAATCGATATTACTTTGATTTTATTTCTACTGAGATTACCTGGATGATATTACTATAAGTGATTATAATGTACCTGACATTAAAGGAATAGTTCACCCAAAATTGAAAATTACTCCCTCAAGTCATCCTAGGTTTATATGACTTTCTTCTTTCAGACGAATACGATCAGAGTTGAATACGGAAGGCAGTCTGGTGAAAGCTAGATATTTTACATTATAACGTGTTAAATATGGATATTTTTCTTACACAAACCCATCGATTCGCTTCAGAAGGCCTTTATTCACCCCCCGGAGCCGTGTGGAGCACTTTTATAATGGTTGGATGCACTTTTTTGGGCTTCAAATTTTGGGCTGCCATTCACTGCCATTATAAAGCTTGGAAGAGCAAGGACATTTTTTTAACATAAATCCGATTGTATTCGTCTGAAAGAAGAATGTCATATACACCTAGGATGCTTGAGGGGGAGTAAATCATGGGCTAATTTTCATTTTTGAGTGAACTATCCCTTTAACTGATTCAGTCTGATAATAAGGTGCTTTGAGTTTTAAATCAAACAAGCAAAAAATCAACTGTGTTGACTGTACTTTCTTAAAATCTTACAAAACAACTTGCTAATTTGAACTTCAATGCTTTATAATGTGGTATTTTTTAGTATCAAAGTAGTATCAAAGCATTTAACGCTAATCAATAAATCCTGTCAAATGCATTTATAATGTCATTATTTCGATTAGGACTCATCGGAGTATGAACAGCGATGAAATATGAACAGGCGCCAGTGTTGCCATATTTCTCTGTCAGATTGTGTTTGTTTGTTTAGGAGTGACCGGCTGTCAATCGCAGTCAGATCCGAACACCACCGCCTACCTTCTGGATGGTTTGCTGGGTGACCTCCGCTTTCCCCCTCGGACGGACTGAGGAAAAGGCAACAGACATGTTTCCAATGAAATATGATGATAAACGCTTTATCCGTATATATTATGCCGCGTCGAGGCGCTTATTAACGTTACACTCCGGGTGATTATTTCTGTTAAAACACAGGGGCGTCTCGTCGCCCAAATATGACAGTTTTGCGGAAAATTAACAGTTAAGAAAAGTGGCCGTTGCAACGCACAAAAGCATGTGTAATTTTACTACAGACAGTTAGAGATGAATTTGTCGCGCCCATTCATAAATGAATTTATTATGCAGGAGCAACCTGACCTCCTCCCATCTCTCATGGTATAATCTATTCAACTCTATTGGGTTGATTCACGAACATAATACGCCATTTTCCCACGCAAACGACGGACAAAGACAAACATCTCTCCATCTAGTGGTGTTCATGAACGATGGGAACCGGCTCACGTCTAATAGCATTTAATAGTAATTTAATAGAAGACAGAACTGGGATTTTTCTACACACTGCTCATCCACACGCGCTGACTGAGGCTGTGTCCGCAATGGCACACTAGCACTTACTGCCCAACACAGCACACACTGCCTACTATTTTTCAAGAATGGTGTATGAAATAGTACAATATGTAACAAATAATGTTTCAGAGCACATGACAAACATTGAACAATAATTCAGCACAGCTGTCCAGCTTGTTACCGTACAAATATGCTTTAATGCGCACAAGAGTGAAAATGTCCTACCTTTCGACTGTCTCCTGACTCCTCACCAACGGTCTTGATCTAACCCATAAAAATGTAAAAAAAAAAAAAAAAGTTTGTTGGTGTAAAGTTGATTTAGTGAAATTAAATAAGGTTTTTCACTTAAAATCAGATAAGATTTTATTTTGCTCGACAAAAAAAAAAATATACACTGAAAAAAATGTTAACATAAAAATGTGCTTAAAGGCACAATATGTAAGATTTTTGGATTAAAATATCCAAAAACCACTAGAACAGAGTTATATACAGTGCATCCAGAAAGTATTCACAGCGCTTCACTTTTACCACATTTTGCTATGTTACAGCCTTATTCCAAAATGGATTAAATTCATAATTTTTTTCCTCAATTCTACAAACAATACCCCATAATGACAACGTGAAAGAAGTTTGTTTGAAATCTTTGCAAATTTATTAAAAAAAAAAAAAAAAAAAAAAAAAAAAAAAAAAAAAAAACCACCACACACACACACACACACACCACACCACACACATAAGTATTCACAGTCTTTGCCCAATACTTTGTTGAAGCACCTTTGGCACCAATTATAGCCTCAAGTCTTTTTGAGTATGATGCTACAAGCTTGGCACACCTATTTTTGGGCAGTTTCTCCCATTCTTCTTTGCAGGATCTGCAAAGAACGCTCCATCAGGTTGGATGGGGAGCGTCGGTGCACAGCCATTTTCAGATCTCTTCAGAGATGTTTAATCAGGTTCAAGTCTGGGCTCTGGCTGGGCCACTCAAGGACATTCACAGAGTTGTCCCGTAGCCACTCCTTTGTTATCTTGGCTGTGTGCTTAGGGTCGTTGTCCTGTTGGAAGATGAACCTTCTCCCCCGTCTGAGGTCCAGAGCGCTCTGGAGCAGGTTTTCATCAAGGATGTCTCTGTACATTGCTGCATTCATCTTTTCCTCGATCCTGACTAGTCTCCCAGTTCCTGCCACTGAAAAACAGCCCCACAGCATGATGCTGCCACCACTATGCTTCACTGTAGGGATGGTATTGGCCAGGTGATGAGCGGTGCCTGGTTTCCTCCAGACATGACGCTTGCCATTCAGGCCAAAGAGTTCAATCTTTGTTTCATCAGACCAGAGAATTTTGTTTCTCATGGTCTGAAAGTCCTTCAGGTGCCTTTTGGCAAACTCCAGGCAGGCTGTCATGTACCTTTTACTGAGGAGTGGCTTCCATCTGGCCACTCTACCATACAGGCCTGATTGGTGGAGTGCTGCAGAGATGGTTGTTCTTCTGGAAGGTTCTTCTCTCTCCACAGAGAAATGCTGGAGCTCTGTCAGAGTGACCATCGGGGTCTTGGTCACCTCCCTGACTGGGGCCCTTCTCCCCCGATTGCTCAGTTTGGCCAGGCGGCCAGCTCTAGGAAGAGTCCTGGTGGTTCCAAACTTCTTCAATTTACGGATGATGGAGGCGACTGTGCTCATTGGGACTTTCAATTCTGCAGAAGTTTTTCTGTACCCTTCCCCAGATCTGTACCTCGATACAATCCTGTCTCGGAGGTCTACAGACAATTCCTTGGACTTTCTGGCTTGGTTTGTGCTCTGACATGCACTGTTAACTGTGGGACCTTATATAGACAGGTGTGTGCCTTTCCAAATCATGTCCAATCAACTGAATTTACCACAGGTGGACTCCAATCAAGTTGTAGAAACATCTCAAGGATGATCAGTGGAAACAGGAGCACCCGAGCTCATTTTTGAGTGTCATGGCAAAGGCTGTGAATATTTATGCACATGTGATTTTTTCCATTTTTTATTTTTAATACATTTGCAAAGATTTAAACAAACTTCTTTCACGTTGTCATTATGGGGTATTGTTTGTAGAATTGAGAGAAAAAACAATGAATTTAATCCATTTTGGAGTAAGGCTGTAACATAGAATGTGGAAAAAGTGAAGCGCTGTGAATACTTTCCGGATGCACTGTACCTATTGTGTTGACTTGTGTACTTACATTATCCCAAATGTTTCCAAGAATGTTTAAATCCAGAGAAATAAGTGATTTCAACCAGGACACGGACCGTGCGTTGCCTATCAATGACATCATACCCGCATTACCCTCAATTTCCATTTTTATTTTGTAGAAACCATGGAAACACCAATAACGCTTTAATATATGATGTGTTTTATTAGACAGCTGAGCAACTGTTTGGAGACATTTATAGACAGAAAACGAATTATTGTGCAGTAATACAGCATTTTCTCCATCATACAATGTTTTAAAATTAATTGCAACACAAGCCATCCAGCATTTATTAATATGATATTCTAATATGGATCTAGCTCACTGCAGTGTGAACAAGTGTCTCATAGCAGCCGCGGAGCGAACGCACAGAGTAATGTTATAACATGTTCAACACTCAAACGTGTGTAATATAAAACATACACACGAGCGGGAGAGGCGGAAGCGCTCGTCTGTGGCAGAATAAAAGCTCCGCTGCTCTCGAGCTGTGTGTGTCGCTCGTCTCTCATTAGCAATCGCTCCAGCGCCTCGTTCAGCTCCACAGCACTCGGCCCGGCTCTGCTTCAAACTACACAATATACTGAACATGATTTCTGCCCGCGTCCCATCCCGATTCTTCTCCACCGGCTGTAGAGATGAAAACGACATCTCCCATGAACCACACTCAATCTTGGCGTCATCAAGCTACGCCTGTGTTTTGAATAGGTGACCTCTAGTGGCGAAAAACTACATAATGTGCCTTTAATGTGGTAACGGAAGTTAACTGGTTTGATTCAAGTAAAAAAAAAAAAAAAAAAAAAATAATTAATATATGTAATGTCTGAATTTGACTTAGGTTAGCTCATTTTCAGGGTTCAGGTAACAATAAAGCTCCTCACAGGAACACCTGCCACTGTTTACTGTGTAGAATACTTACATTATACATTGTTAAAAATAACTGATAGCTGGGTTTTCCAAAACATCACATTCTCTGAAGATTTATGGTAGATTGTGCCAGGCCTACATAAATAGGCTATATTTTGTCAGCTATTGATATGCTAATATACATTTTCTAAAAAACCCAAAAATGTATATACTTAACCACAAATGTTTGTCTTGCACTGCGCCACGCATTAGGTGATCACGTTGGAAAGGTCACGCGTGATATAGGAAGTACCGACCCACACAAAGACTAAATCAAACGCCGGATGATTTTGAAGTTGAAGAAAATATAACGGGTCAGTACTTCCACTTATGTCACGTGTGACCTTTTCAACGAGATTACGTAATGCGTGGCGCAGAGCTAATGCAAGACGAGCCTTTGTGGTTAAAAGTAAATACTTTTAGAAAATGGCCGATGGTTTGGCTAGATAAGACCCTTATTCCTCGGCTGGGATCGTGTAGAGCCTCTGAAACTATTGAATCTGCAAGGACCCGCTGGTTGCTGTTGAAGTCCACTTATGGAGAAAAATCCTGGAATGTTTCTCAAAAAAAATAAAAAAATAAATAAAAAAGGCTTTCCCAGAATCCTTTAAACTTGTGTACCACCATACCTCTCGATCAAGCATACGGACTCAAGATTTTTATTTCCTATGTTTATTAATTACCATCAAGAACAAGATCCCCTTACAATTTACCAAAAAAAAAAAAAAAAAAAAAGAAATTATAATAAATAAGAATGTATTGGGGGATCACATACCATAGACTGAAGTTTATCCACTCCATTTAAATGCATATCTTTGTACAACCAAACAACTGGCCATACATACAAATAAAAGTGCTATCCCAATTTAAATGCAACAATCACAGAGATTCGGGTGCATTCACATGGTAACGTTGCGGGCTCTTCACATACATGAAAGAAAAAGGAAAAAGGCCATTTTAACGTCAAATGAAAAGTAACTAATGCAGCCATGTTTTACAGGAGGAGGTTGTTTGATGAGAAAATTCAAGTAATATTAGCCACTGAAGATTTTGGACACTGGAAATCAAACTCATAGACAAAGACCAAGTCACCCGCGTCCTAGAAGACAACACGCATCTGGAGGAAAGAGGAAGGAAGAGCAAGTTTAATACATAGTAGCCATTCACTTAAATCAACATGAAACTGCGAGTGGGATTTGATTCATCCATAAAGATCTGAGAGGTTGGTGAAGACCAATAAAACATCCTCCATTCTTACAGTGCCATTTTATAGACCAATTTGGCGCAGACGTCAGTTACGTCACTTGCAGCTGCACACGCATAGTGTTAGAAAAATAGCAGTAACAGCAGTAAGTGGAGGAAAATGGGCAAAATCCACAGAATAAGAGATGTTTTGTTGTGCCTTTGTCAGAATCGGAATGCGCCCTTTAAAGCTAAACGCAGACTGGACTGATGAAACCTGCCATGATTAGTCTACTATTAAAGCAGGAATTTGATGTAAACAGTAAGTCTACATAATATTCACACATGCAGTTCATAGGGGACATACATAGTTACTGCATGAAATATTTAAACCTATAACATTTTACATGGATAACTTTTAAACCTAGCCTATAACTATCACAATTCTTGACTCTTGCATTTGCGAGTTTATATCTCCCAGTTCAGACTTTATAACTCAGAATTGAGAGATACTCGTTATTCGGTCTTTTTAAACCTCAACTAATGCTGTAAACTATACATGGGAGTCAGTTGGTACATTACTATAATATTGAAGGTTAAAATTAACTGATTTAAATAAATTACACCCAAGGATGTTGTTTTATAATAAAAGTTATAATACTAACTTTACAATTACATGTTTAGATTTTTAAAACAAAAAAAACTAATTGGAGTAGAAATGATTTAAATGGTGGCAGTCATAAAAACTTGACATTTAGTCAAACGTGCATTAATATTGAAGAACATTAAATTATAATGAATATGTATTATGGTGCATATATTTAGCAAAATGCTCCTCTAGAGTTAATTTTTCTAGCTCACTAACGAGTTTATGGTCACTGGATATGGTTTTTCTGAGGTAAATGTGACGTTACATGACATTGTTTTAACATACCTTTAGACATTCATTAAAGTTTATTTTGCGCTAACTGTTAAAGCAGAGGAGATGATCCGTTCACGTGAGCTGCCGCTTCTCTTGAGCTGAGGCACTACAGCGATCTCACACCATATTAAACAGCACCAAAACGGTATTTATTTTTTAAATTTCGTAATAAAATGGACAATTTGAAATCTGAGACCGTTTCATATCAAAAGTAACAATGCACAAATATTAATGCAATTTTTTTGTATGAGAGTGGCTCTACAATGTTCCGTTCATGAAAACAGGATGAGTAATCGATTCTTGGGATTTTAAGAATCGATATTGGTTAATAAAAATGAGAATCGATTAAAAACAAATTTTTTTCTGTTCAGTCATCTCGTTCTCAGCGAAGCAAGCAGGATTGACTCACGTCAGGTCTCAGAGCCGTCCGCTGCCGACTCTCTGTGGAAGGGGGCGCTGCACAGCCCCTCTGCCCCGGCGCCCTCTGTAATTCCCCCGAAAACCACGGCCTCTCAGATACCGACCCGGCACCCCGAAGGTCTCTACGTTAAGCTTCCTTTCTTCAGCCCATGTGGTACGTCTGTGGGAGAAGACAAAACCTCTCACTGACGGGAAACGCTCCTGCTGGACAGGAAGTGCGACGGGTTATACCTCGACTTGAGTTCTGAGGAGATGTTATCAAAGAAACATTTGGCTTTATTGTAGAAGCACTTGGGCCCGAGCGGATCCTCTTTGGCAGCGCTCTCGTTCTCAGGCTTTTCCCGCTCTTTATCACTTTCCTCTGGGGTCTCTTTCGGCTCTGACAAGAAAGTGGAGAAACACAAGAGCACAACACCGACACTAATGACTGCAGGCTCATTAACAGGAATAAAGAAAGGGGAATTCTGCAGGGTGGATTTAGAAAGATGAAGGTCAAGTGTTTGACTTCCACAGTTATCCTGCCAGAGTGAAATACCTTCAACACAGAGCTGCTCTTCAAGCTCTTTCTCCAGCTCATCTTTATTAAACTGAGCATTTGCCGTTTCAAAATCAAAGTCCGACTCGAACTGCAGGGTGCTGGGCTTCGTGTTGCCTACAATGATTTGACCTCGGCCGCGGTTCCTGGACCGTCGAGTTCCTGCAACACACCTCACGTGGACAAGATGGTCTACGTCAACAAACAGCGTCAGAAACTAAAAGACAAGCCTCTTTACCTGGTTTTCTCCTACTGGTTGGAGGCTTGTTCTCGTCATTAGCTTGACTCGGGCCCTTCAAGACGCCCTGCTGTGCAGCCGAATCACCTGCAGAGGAACACACACCCCTAATTAAATTTAACATGCACCGGGAAGTTTACTGAACTTGAGGAATGATGGGATACGCAGCCTCAAACACTGCCAATATAGGAAAATGAGAATAACAGTGCACTGCAAAACCAGTGTTTATAATTACAACATTTTAATGCATTATGGTGAGAAATCTCAGTTAGCAATGTCAAGCAGCATAACGGACTTTTGTTGTACAGCTAAAGCGCTATGTAGGCTATTTGAGGCCAAGCGTATCCCATCATTCATCATGATCAGGAAATCATATGCAAGATGTCACAAGATGAGGAAAACTTTCCAGTGTACGTTAAATTTATTGCATGATATATTATGCATCATGACATTTTATTGGCAAACAAGTATTTTGGAAAACGTTTGCAACTTCTTTTTAATCACTTTATTAGGAGCAAAACAATCAATGTGTCCTTTTACATGGGACTGAACAGAAGAGTTTAAGCTTTAAATAAAACAAGTGTTCCACTGGGAAATGAAAAGCTCTAGCCACACTTGCGGTCTTCACACACACTTGAACACTAGTGGCAGTGGTGTGTATTGGGACACGACCCGCTCTGAAACCTCCAGTGCTCACGACAGACCAAACACTAGGGTTGGGTCCCGAAACCCGGTGCCAATATGCCACTGGTACCTATATAACCGGTATGTAACCGGACCGAATCAGAACGCAGATTTCGGTGCCACTTAAAATGCAAATGCGCTTTCGTGCCAGAGACAGACGCTCTCAGCGCTCATCACATATCACAACTATTCAGTATTTTCAACCACGTTCATTTTAGGTTCCAGACATTTAAATGCACATACGTACTAGCAAAAAAACACACTGTCTATGGAAGCGGCAATAATTTGACTACGTGTTTTATTCATATCAGATACACATTATATAGTTAACTATATAGTTTACTCTATTCTCCCAGTTCAGCGGTCACTTTCATGTATTTCATGAGACGAGGATGAATTCACGTGATGTAAATCCGACAGATCCGATTCGCTGAGGCGCAAACTAACACGGCGGCGCCCATCGCGCATTATAGATCAACTAACATGATCATTATAAAGGGTTTTAAATGACAACTCACTTACACATTTGAAAATCAGAATATCAGATAGCTCATGACATAGTTAACAAGTCTGTGAATATTTTGAATAAAGAAAAAACGCAAAACCGATACAGCTGTCATACAGCACTATTGCGGCTGTGTATCACGTAAGAAGCTTGACGCGTCGCCATGGAAACAATAAGGCGATGCGTTCTAAAATATTTAGCCAGAGAATATGGTCATATTTTTGCAAAATAATGCTGAACCTTGAAGCTGGTTTGTAGCATACCAAGAATACCGACTACTTTGCTGTTATTAGTACTGTAACTTATTTAGTGTTAAATTAGGCCTATTGTAATTGGGTTAGGTTTTACTGTGAATTTGTTAAGCAAATTGTGTTTTGTATCCATTTATATTTAAATATATTTTAAACTTAAATTGTTCAATTTAAAGAATTCTTTTAATAAAAAGCCACTCTTTAATGTCATCCGTCGTTTTGTGGCTTTATTTATTTTTTAATTTTTGAAAAAGTATAATTCAGGCACCGGTACCGTTTTAAAAGTATCGGTTTGGCACCGGTATCGTAAAAAACCCAAACGATACCCAACCCTACCAAGCACCATGAACAACCTTCTCCACTCCAACACTGTGGATCTGATTTTCATTTTGGCAGTAGCAGGTCTCCTAATATAACTGGTCTCACATGTGTGTTGCGTTTTTCTAAACACCTCATGTTATCAAATGTGGATGCAAAATGGCTAAACCGAACAAAATAAGACGTGTAAAGCTGTATTCGGTTTGTAAAGCAGCATTAATCAAAAGGACAGCAGTACGCCGACCTTCTCAGCATCAGTTTTTAAATGGTGGCTCATGGATTCGGTCATCTGTGTGTTGACGGTTTCCATGAGTAAGCCGTGTGTGAACTCTCATGGTTTGTGACCGCATGAATAACTCACTGCTGAAGGCAGTGGCTCTCTGGGCTCCTCGGAAGCCCCTCTGCGCTTGGCCCGTCTCTCTGCCTGGCTGCGGCGCTCCGGTCAGTCCCTTCTTCGGTGGGGCATTCTCTGCAGGTACGGTCTGAACGGCCTGCTCCACCATCGGTCCTCTCCGCACAGGAACACCGTGCAGACCTGACCCTCAGACACAGACACAATGAGCACTCACACACATTTCATATGAGGTGGGATGGTGTCAGTAAATCTCACCGAGGCCCAGGGCCGCTGCGTACTGCTGGTTGAGGAGAGAGCTGGCTGCCAGCTGGCTGTAAGAGGGCAGCATGCTCCGGTACGGGCTGTAGCCGCCCTGTGACGGGCCGTAGTGAGCAGACGACGTCCCGTAGTGAGCAGACGACGTCCCAACAGAGGACTAACGGAGAGGAAATCAATCAGCTCTGCCTTCTGAAATGAGCTGAGGAGCCCTGACTGGAATTACACCAACCTGAACAATAGCAGGGTCCTGAGGAAGACCGTGGTGAATCTTCAGAGGCTCACAGACCGTGATGTCCTTGATGTCACTTCCCCTGAAGATGATGTACTCGAAGACCTCGTCTCTCGGCGGCACAGGCCGATCCGTCGGTCGCCCCTCTGTACCAAAAGACCTCACTGACAAACACAGACTCGGAGGCTTTAGGTCATAGTCAAATAAAACAATGTGGTACACCTCACAAAACAGTCAAAACCTCACCAAAAGCAGTTATAGGACCGCAGTGTCAGACTCATAAGAGCCATCAAATGATAAGCAGGTTTTATTAGGTTTCATCACAGGTCTAATTTGCTCAAACTGCAGCGATTCAAGCTCATTAATGATGTCTGTGAACACCTGGTGTGATTTTAAGGTCTTTTAAGGAGCTTTCTGGAACTGACATTACTCTGGAGTTTATTTTAGGTAAGTATCACATTCATAAATATCGATGGGCAAAAAAAAAAAAAAAAAAAAACAAAACACCCAGTTTCATACAATTTAAGTTTGAGCTTTGTCAGCATCTTAAATCATTGGAGGGTGTAAGGAACACCAAGGCAAAAAAGACTTTAGGCAGCTGTAAAGCCTTGAAATTATAATCTTTAAGGACCTTTACATTTATTTTGTAATTAGAGATATGGATTTGATTTCAATACCCATGTGTATATAGTTATTCATCCTTGTTATTTTGTTGCTTATTTTTATTTTCTTTGTATTACTTTTTGTATTTTATTTATTCACTGATTTTCTTGCTGTTATTACTGTTATTTTGTACTTAATTGTTGTGCAATGTGTTACTAAATAAAGGTTTAATAAAAAAGACTTGTGAACACGTGACACTTAACATGCTTTAAAGGGTTAGTTCACCCAAAAATGTAAATTCTGTCATTAATTCCTCACCCTCATGTCCAAACCCGTAAGACCTTCATTCATCTTCAGAACACAAATGAAGATATTTCTGATGAAGTCCGAGAGCTCTCTGACCCCTCCATAGACAGCAATTTAATTAACACTTTCAAGGTCCAGAAAGGAAGTAAAGACATCGTTAAAATAGTCCATGTGACTCCAGTGGTTCAACCTTAATGTTATGAAGC